>WAAF01016173.1:103178-174894 GCA_013400475.1 Tricholaema leucomelas | reverse complement strand
GCACAATCCCCACTTAAAACCTTTTTCCCCCGACACTTGTGCAGTGTAGTCCAGTAGGCCCCCTTCAAGTACTGGAAGGCCGCTATTAGGTCTCCCCAGAACCTCTTCTTTTCCAGGCTGAACTCAGACTGGAAAACTGAACTCCAGCTCCTTCAGCCTGTCTTCATAGCAGAGGTGCTCCAACCCCCGATCATTTTTGTGGCCCTCCTCTGGATCCAATCCAAGAGCTCCATGTCCTTTCTATATTGAGAGCTACAAATCTGGACACAATACTCTAGGTAAGGTCTCACCAGAGCAGAGAAAAGTGGCAGAGTCACCTCTCTGGTCTGCTAACAACACATCTTTTGATGCAGCCCAGGATGTGATTTGCCTTCTGGGCTACAAGTGCACACTGTCTGCTCAAGTCCAGCTTCTTGTCCATCAGCACCCCCACGTCCTTTTCCACAGGACTGCTTTCTATCACCTCATCCCCTAGTCCGTATTGATAGTGAGGATTGTTTCGGCCCAGGTGCAGAACCCTGCATTTGCTCTCATTGAATCTCATGAGGTTCACCTGGGTCCACCTCTCCAGCTTGTCCAGGTCCTTCTGGATATCAACAGTATGACTCAGCTGGGTTATGTAATGAAATGAGTGATGTGAGCACTCAGCAGTTACCTCATTAACTCTGTACTCCTGCCAGGAGGATCTCCTGGCTTTGTAACTGTCCCTCTGTTCTGAAAAACTGTTGGGAGCCTGGTTATCCAGCTGGCAACTGCCCATTGGGGCAGAGTGGCCTCATTCAGTCATCAGCTTCAGTGGTGGGGAGAAGGGAGATTTGTGGCAAAGGACTCATGAGGCTCTGTGGGCTTGCTGGGAGCAAGATGGGGAGAGGTGGTTCAGCATTCAGTCATCCCAAATGACTTGTGGAAAGCCACAAGTTACTGCAGAACTTACTGGCAGCAAGCATCTGAGTCTTGGGTAAAGATACTGAGGGCAGCTGACACAAACCTCCACCACCCTTCAAAATTTTCTTGGAAGAATGTTGTAAAAACGCAGATCAGCCTTGGATTTTTTTTGTTTCACTGCATGTGAGAGGAATAGATATTCTCACGCTACATTTCCCACCTGTTCTCTCCTACCTCTTGTAAAGGTACTTGGTGTCTTCCTTGGACATTTGAGTTCACACCATTCAAGACAAGATGTGCTGCAGGAGGAAATGCCGCAGCTCAGGTGGTCAGTAGAGATCAGTTTTTATGGTGCTCAGAGGTCTGTGGAGCCAGCCAGAGCCAGTTTGAACCAGCTTCTCCTCAGAGGCACCTGCAGCCAACAGCTAGGCACTCTCCACAACCCTGTGGGTGAGCTCTTAGGTAGACCAGAGACAATGAGCCTCCGCAAACAGCACAGCAGCATCTTTCAACCTTGATCCCCACCAGCTCCTGCCCATCTCACTTCCAGAGGCAGTTCTCTCCTTCCCCTCATGATGGGCACTTGTGTCATGAACCTGCTTTTCAGAAAGTCTGAGGGCTGTAGGCAGTGGCTGAGACCTGAACAGGTACTTCTCCCACTCTGCTATCTCCTCACTGTTCTTAACCTCTTCTAGCCTGACACCCATTACATGCTTCTGTGATTTTTCTGGGACTTAATACCATTAGCTAATACCTTAAAAATTGTAGTATATGAGATCTTAATAATCTGTTCTGTGAAACCAGTGTTACATTTCCCCACCCTTTTCAACAGAAACCATGTGCATCCCTTTAAACTCAATGAAAACTGTAACCGGGTGTCTTGACAGAACTTGTTAGAAACAGCTTATTTATCCCCTCCAGCTCTCCTGAAGTATACACAAGGTTTATAGATAATATTTTCTGTTAGCCTAAAGCATCTGTTTTAAAAAGAAGTGACTCTCGTGTGGCTCTTCGATGGTGTCATGTCAAGCTGAAATGTGTGCAGAACAGATCAGGAGTGCTTTCTAACTCAGATTGTAAAAATTTAAGTGTATGTATTATGCAGGGCAATAGGAGATCAGACTCAGTGGAGTGGTTTCAGAAATAATTGAAAGCAGGACTTGTTCCTGGTACTTTGTAAATAGTAGCAATAACTCTTCATGTCTTATGCTATTTGAGCTTTTAATATTCTGCTGTGCTGTGGCCAGGACTGAGAAATAAAATCCTTTCAAATCTTTCGCTATGAGTTTGACAGAACACTGTAACAGGCTCCCCAGGGGGGCTGTGGAGTCTCCCTCCACAGGCAATTCCAAACCAGCTTGGGTGCGTTCCTGTGTGATCTGCTCTGGCAGGTGGTTTGGACTGGATGATCTTTTGAGATCCTGTCCAGACCCTAACATTCTGTGATTCTATGATCCTGTGAATTACCTTGTAAATTAGTAGAAATCTGTAAGAGGTAAATCAGAGATAAAGAGCAATAATTAACTTTTTCAGCAGTCACTTTCAGACAGAAGATTTTCAGTCTCACTTTTGATCTTTCACATTAATCAGGGCTACCTCTGCTCTGTGTCATGTTTAAGACCTCCACAAGTAAAGCCAAACTGAGGATGTGATGGTTGTGGTAGTTAGAGGGGTCCCAGGTCGCCCTTAAAACCATAGGGACAGAGACCCATCTCATGGGGATGGACCTGCTTGTACTAGGATACTGTAATATTGTTACTCTCTTCCCTCTCCAGTATCCCAGCTTAAAAGATAGTGCTTGACTGCACTTCTTCCCCTTCCTTTCCCTGCCTTTCTGGCTTCCACTTCTCCTCTCTCAGAACAGTGCACGTCGTGGGTTTAGGCGACAGAAATTAAACTCTCAGATCAAATTGGAGAGAAAATACAGAATTTTATTTAGAGAGAGAGAGATACAGCAATAGATCTTACAAAAGTGATTTCCCCTTCCATGGCAAACCCTCTTGAAGTTTCCCCATTCCCCAAAAAAACTAAATCTACCTTCCCCAGTGCTCCAGTCCTTCCCGCCCCCAAACACCTCCAGCCAGCCAAGAGGCCTACTGCTTACATGTTCCCGATAGCGGGCAGGCTCCTGCCACACACCCAGGGCAGGAGGAGGAGGAAAGGAGAACGAACTGACCTTATTGTGAGTCTATAAGGAGATAGCAGAATTATGGGATGGAACAACAATCTTCTAGTCCCCAGAAAACTTTTTTTAACCCTATAGCCTCAACCTGGGACATCTTATGGTTCTTAGTCGAGTTGGCAAGCAGGGACTGGCCTCTGAGGCCTTGTAGGCCCAGCTGGGGGCCCAAGGGGGAGGGCGGTTTTGGCCTACCTTGCAGGCTGACTGAGGGTGGAAGGGGTGGAGGATTCTAGGAACCCAGTTTGGGCCTAGTGAATTTCATATTTCTTCTACCTGATTGCCTTATATATATATATGGTCTTATAAATAGAAGTCCTCTCTAAACTTCCAATCTATGTACAGTGTCCTCATTCTTACTTCTGAAAAGGGGTAAGAATCAATTCTGTTCTCCAGAGCTGGGTGAGCTCGTGGCCCAAACTGGAACAACGGTGACAGTGTAGCTACTGGTCATGTCAGACTTGGACTGGTATGCATGCTTCCATACTCTCAAAATTTGATTTTCTTTCTGCTTTTATAGTAGCTGTAGACCCTTAAATATTTGTCCCACCCAATAAATACGTTCCTAATATCAGTAATCAAGTGTGTTCACAGCTGAAAGAGCCCTGGCTGTAGCAATTGCAAAGCAGAGCAATCAGAGACATGTCACGGGTTTACAAAATATCACATATCTGCCACTGCACATAAGCCACAATCAGGCCTTTAAAACAGCTCTTTTGATCTATTCTAATGCTCAAATTATGGTTGTTGTCACATCTTATTACTATTACCTTGTGGAAGATTGAAATGTTTTGCTCTCTGATACAAAGTTCCTAGTAATTTACCTACCTGAGACAAAAAGAAAGAAATTAGGTAGAATGCTATTTTTTTCTGAAGCTGCTCAATATGCCCTCAGTGGTATTTAATATTCTCTGCTACAGAAATATATTTTGAAAAATTCTAAATATGTGTTCCTGGAGTGAACTATATGGTGTGTATTTAATCTAAATCTCTCATGGCACCAGAGAACAGTGAGCAATTCAGTGGAGGTGGCAGACAGTACAGGTTCTTGTCATGTAGCACAGAGCAACAGGACAGCAATGATAGTTTACGTAGGGTGGGTAAAGGCTATGTGGAAAATGAGATATTAGATGTAGTCCTGCTAAGCCAGTAGTAAAGGTGCCATGACGAAAAATGGCAGACAATTCTGGCTGGTAGCAGTGGTGTAGTGTAACTCTTGGAGGACAGAGCATCCCACATGGTGAATCAGGTGCTAAGATAACAAAACGGTGGTTTACAATGTTGTAAACCGAAACGAATAGTAATCCCTTGGTTGCTTCAATCCTCCAGCCTGTCAAATGAACAAGGAAGAAAAAAAAAAATCCATAATGTGGAGCTGGGGGTCAGCTTTCACACACTTTAAAAGCCATATCTTTCTGTCTACACCAGTTGTGAGCAGGGTGTTTAGGATTATCGTAACAAAAATGTCTCGAAGATGCCTGGGCATCTTTTCCATGTACCCATATATTGAAATGAAAATGCTTCATACGTGACCTATTACCTTGGATGGCTCCAACAGCTGCAGGCAGGACATGGTCTTGTATTGATGTATGGAGGGCTTTGCATCTGCAGGTGGAAAAATTCAGTTCAAGGGCAAAGAGTGGAAGGAAAACTACTGGAGTGCTGGGAACAGCACAAAATAGGACTTCTTTTTTTTCTTTTTTTTTTGGTCCAGGCTACTGTTTAATAGATTTATAGATTCATAGAATAGTCTGGATTGGAAGGGACCTTAAAGATTACAGCACCTCCTCCCCACCCATGTCTGGGGACACCTTCCACTAGACCAGGCTGCTCAAGGCCTCATCCAAACTGGCCCTGAACACCTCGAGGGAGGGGTCATTCATAAACTTGCTGGGCAGCCTGTTGCAGTGTCTCACCATGCTCACTCTAAAGAATTTCTTCCTAATAACCAGTCTATTTTTAGGGAGTATCTGAATATAAATTACACTGTCCAAAATTAGTAGGCTCCTCAACCACTGTGGTTTATTAACATTCTTGGCAATTCTCCAGAAGTTGAAATAAGTTTGGTGAATTGCATCATACTTATTAACTGGAGAGACTACCTCCTAAGTATTTTATTGTCATTTTAATGTCTGAACCTGAGATTATTATGGCTTTAAAATGAATTACAATGATGTGCTAAATGGGAGTAATCTCAGTTATTTTATTAAGCACTTTGTGAATGAAATGGAGATTTCTGGTACTCCATTTTCTTTGAATGTACTCCTCATGACTCTGCAGAATGTGTGCAACTCCTCAAAGAAAAAGGATGCAGAGCATGTGGTTATAGCCTGGGATGACAGAGTGCATTTTTAAACTCATAGTGTTAATTTAGATGTTACAGTAGTGTCTCCCAAAACACTGAGAAAATCTTCCTCTAACATTATTGTATGTTATTTCTCATGTTAAAGTGGTCTGTCAGTAACTCTAGTGAATAAGTTGCTGTTGCCAAAGATCAGCAGTCCTGCTCTGCCATCTTTATTCCCTATCCATATACTCTTATACACTTTTCTTGCATGTCCACACACCCCTTCCAATGCTCTCAAAGTAAAGACCATTTCCTTTGAGGTGAAGTTTGATACTTTGGCTAAGCTTTTGTGGTTTTACTTATGTACATTTTTCTCTGTAATTAACTGTAAGATAGTTTTTTAATTTGTTTTTACATACAGAAATGTTAATATCTAGATGTGGGGAAGAACAGTTTTTCCTCTTTGAAATTCGGTTGACACTTTTCAGTTCTATTTTTCACATAGCATCAAGAAGCCATGTTTCAGGGAATATGTAGTCATATGGTTCTAGAGGGTCTGTTATTTTAATTCTTTGTTAACTAAATCACAGATTCTTTGGGGGAGGATACATATTTTGAACAGTTATTTATTGACTTTGGGCCACAAGACACATCTGTAAATTGTTGATTTAGAAAGTATAGCAGATGCAGCAACTGAGAACACGATCCAGAGAACCACAGTTTCCTCTGCCATGGCACAGAAAATTGATTTGATGGCAGCTTTGCTCCATAGTTCTCCATTTAGTACAGTGCATTTTGTGGCAACCTGACAGTGAAAATGCCCTAGCTCAGCCCCAATGTTTATTGATTCTCTTTAATGTAATAACTTGGTAAAGCTCAACGTTGGAGACATCTCTGGCAGATAGGTACTTAGATTTTAGCACAAAATCTCACTAGCACTGAATTCTCAAATGCGGTGGTTGGTACTGCATCCTTTTTGTTCTTTCTTAGTGGCATCTGAACACTGCTTTCTGTTTTCCATTTTGAAACTTGTTTGTTACTGCAGTGACAAACACACATTTTGCATTACAGCAGGAGTAGTACAGACTGATACCGGGATAATTAACGTATCACAAGGGATAATAGATCTTTTTCAATCACCTTTGAATCTGTGAGAAGCTAGATTTCTTTCACTGCCTTTCACAGGTTCATAAGCATCATCCAGTCAGTTATTGTATGTAAAATTGAAGTGGAAACCACAGAATCAATACCTAGGAAGCAAAAAGGTGTCTGAGGATCACTGAGCCTGGAAGATCCTAAAGAAATGTAAAAGACACTTCTACATATTCATGAGGTTTTACAAAAATGAATATCAGAGTGATGAAAAGTGTATTTGAGTATAGAATGCCCACATTCATTAATCTCTTTTCAAAAATTCACAGGACAGCATGTCAGCCTACCAGCTTTTTGGGAACACAGTTAAAGTAGATGTTCTATCTCCAGGCCTGCCCTTTGGTGGGTGCAAGACAGATGCTGCTTGTGTAGGATTCATCAGACAATTATTTGTAGAGCTCTGTCAAGTCCATAATAGGTGGGAAAAATTGATAGGGCTTTGTGTGTTTGGGGTTTTCTTTGTTTGTTTGTGGTTTGTTTGATTGTTTTTCCTCTCTCTGTCTGAGGGATGTATGTTCCATTTTCTGATTTAAAAAATTTCCACCTCAACTGTTGCTACTATGAAGAGTTTAACGTTGCCATAAACCTTTGGACCTTATTGGGGATTCCAAGATGGAAAGGGTTAAAAAGAATAATTAAAAAAAAAGGCAATTCCCAGCCAACTGCTGAAATTTATTAGACTTCTTGTTACAACAAGACCATTGGCTGCTGCTTTGGGTGCCATGGAAACGGTCATTGCTGCAAACAGGAAAGGCTGCTTTCAGCTCATTCCTATTTCAGAAAAAGAAAAAGAAAGTAAAGAAGCCTCTGTGGGATGACTTGTTTCAAGAACTTTGCCCCTGTCTTTTAGCAGTGCATGTAGTCATTGCTCTAGCGGAGAGGCTGAGGTGTCTGCCACAGAACGATCAGTGTCCACAAGAGCTGGAATGCTAGCAGTACTCTTTTAGGGGATTATTGAGCTTTTGTGCTCTTAATTTATGAGAGAGTAATGTATCAAGTAGTAGGGGGTGTCATGGAGGCAGGGAATTCATGTGGCTGAGTCAGGAATTATAAAAAATATAATTATTTTATTTTCCTGGAGCCCCGCCCCCAAACTATATACAAAAATTAGTTCAGTTTATTAACAGATTCAGTTTGAGTGGGAATTTCTTCCAAAAGGGTATTACAGATAAATTTAGAAATTTAGGAAGTCAGGAAATGGAAAAGACTAATCTATAAACACAGCTTTACCCCACTATCAATCAGGCTGAGCAGAAGATTAAGGAAATAGCATGTCTTACTCATGGAGGTGAGATAGACATTTGGCAATGATCCCTTACTGGATTACTCTGCAGAAACAGCCTTCTGACATTGCAGGCAACATCCAGTAATAGAGATCCATGCTGCCAAAGCCCAAGGTGAGTGGCAGAGGCACCACACTTGAAAATGTCTCGAGCACTTCTTCCTGAGTGGGATGGTCATGGAACAATGCTGTCTTCACAGTGGCAGAGGGGAGCCAAAACTGTTAGTGTCCCCCAGTCCAGGAGGCAGCCAGTAAGTTGGATACTGATACAGTCTGAGAGAGGGCTGTCCACATGCTGCCAGCTGTCTTGCTCAAAGGACCTCAAGCCTTGCCAAGCCTGCAGGTTTGCACAGAAGGGTGCAAAGTGGGGAGAACCATCCAAAAGCAGGGACAGGGCAAAACTGAAAGCTGTGTAAAAAGGTAAGAGCCATCCAAAAGCAAGGGTGGTCCAGTCACAGCAGGAACCTGTCCTTTGCAGTGGCAGGGGACTCTAAAGACAGGAACACTCAAGGCAGGAACCCTTGCTCTGTTTATCCTTTTTTCTAGATGAAATGTCCTTTTACCGTTTATACGGGGTGCGAAAACCCAGCCCCAACCACCAGCCCAGTTCCAGTGTGGGCTTCTACAGGGATCATCCCATGTGCAGAAAGGCACCTTTTGCTGCTTCCCTTCAAGCCTGCAGTTTTCATGCTGCCTTCTCCCATTCAAACCCACAGAGGGGGAGGGAGAAGAAAGGAATTTGGAGTACCCCTGGACAGGGAGCATTTTTAAATTAAGTGCTAATCTCACCAGAAAAAGACTTAAAAAAGATGAAAGTATTGGACTAATTTAATTCCTATACTACTTATATTTTCATGAAGGAGCATATTTCCCACTGTAGGGAGGTATTCTTTTCAGTTTATGTGTTTTGTTTTTTTATTTTTTTAACACAGAAAAAGGTTTTTCTCCTGCTGGGAGCTGTTTTATAGAAGAAAAATTACCTTTTTCCTATCAACTTTTCCAAGTCTTTCTTAAAAGATGAATTAAATCTCAATCCATCTCAATTACTAGGGGACTGTATTTCATTTTAACTAATTGCATTTCATTACAGTTTTGTAGATTAAGCATAGGGAATGGCAGTATGAATTCAGACCTCACTGACAGTTACACCTGCAGCTACAGGTTTGTGAAATGAAATTGTCTTTAGAGAAAAGGAGGAAAATGTTTTTCCTTTCTTTCTCTGTGTTGCTCTGAATGCAAAATCTTGACAGGGCAAGAGGCAACAGACATAAATTGATTTTCAGAGAATTCCAAATAAGGGATTGTTGGAGTTTATCTTCTTTTGTTTCATTGATTTTACTTTGAAGATGGTAAAACACTGGAGCAGGTTGCCAGGCATGTTTTAGAGTTTCCATCCTTTGGAAAGACTCAGAACTCAAGCGAATGTCCATTCATTTCTTAAATGTGATTTGAAAGAATTGCATTGCTCTTCCTCTGAAGTTACAATAAAGAGAGTGCAGAAAAAATATATAACCCATATGTATGTGTGTATATATATAATGTGCTGGGACATAATGTGACATTTATTTTTCAAATTTCATGCCTGAGTGTTCTGTTTTTATTCCATCCACCTATGTCATCTCTTAATGATTGAGATCATTGTAACCCTGTCTCCAGGTGTTTCTCCTCTAGTTCCTTCTCTTCAATGTGTTGGACATGTTCCTTCTCCCCCTACCCTTTCTGTGCTGTGTTGAAGACTCCAACTGCAGCCTGAGAGAAACAGGTTATGCAAACTTCCCTCTAAGCAAATTGATCATAAACAAGAAGCAGAGTGCTAGTAGAGGCAAACTGTAGGTCCAGCCTATTGCCATGGGCAGCTAACTGTGTTAGTGTGAGCTTTAACCTGAGCTAAACTGGAGGCTGAAGTCTGCAGCACTTGGAGTGAAGCCTGATGCCATGCTGTGCTGTCAGTTCGGTGTGACATGGCTGACAGGGATCCCTTGCAGAAACTCCTTGTTGAGTCTTCCTCAGCAATTTTTTTTTGAGGAAAATGAAGATAGCCTGGCCTGGGGCTTTCTTTTTATGGCACTTTTACTGGAAGGCAGAAGGAGCATGCTGGAGGCATTCAAGCATTCTGCTTTTATTAATGGCTGTCACTCTTATTTTGTTCATTACCAGAATGATGAGCCTTGTTAAAGCACCAAGTGTAACTCCTAAAGAAAATGTTCCTTGCACAAAAATAGCTACAGCAGAAAAGATTGTTTAAGCTATATAAAATATGGCATTAGCTCACCCTTCTTGGTGTGCAGAGGCTGAGCAGAGCTGGAATTACAGCAGATGTGAGACGCATTATTAGCTTTGGAGTTGGCTTAAACAGTAACATCTTAATGTTTGTACTGGGTCTCACATCTGGCTGATAAGAGTGCAAGTCCTCAAAAATGCCTGCTGATACTCTGTATACAGTGTGTAAATTTTTGAGGTGCTTCCTGCGTGCAGGTGGGCAAAGTCATTAATTCAGCTCAGCTATCCATACCGTTTTCTTCATGTCTTTCCAAACTTTCTTGTGTAGTGTGTTGCTATAAACCTAGAGAAAGGGAAAATTCATAGTTCAGGGAAAAATTCAATTGTTATGTATTCTGGTGGGTTACCTGACCCAGAAATACTTCAATAGCTAGCAGTGATTTATTTCTTTTTAAAAGAAAAATGACCTTATGTTTTGTTTAAGTCACATATGAAAGAAAGAAGAAAAATAAAATAGAAAGAGAAAGCAGCACTTTTTGCTGATGATGCATTTGATTGATGGCTCTCTTGAGGATCTGAACTCAGTGTTGTACCTTCCAAATGAAGATAAATCATTGGTAAAAGGTTTGTGGAGTACATGTCCAAGATCAATTATGCTCACATGGAGAACTATTAATCTATTTCTTCCTGTTTGGTATATCCAGACTCTTATAACAGCTTTTTTTATTATTCCAAGCACAGGTTATCTTTTTTAAGTAGTGGTACAGTTCCTAGTGATTTGCATCAAAATTAGTTCCCTCTTGTAGGTGATGAGTCCTTCTGCCCCTTCCCTATGCTCAGCTCAATTATGTTAACTCAGTTTCATACCATTTTTCCCAGGAAAAGCTCCCAAAGTCTACAGCAGTAAAATAGTGATATGACTATCAACCCTTTTCTGCAGTGATTTCACGATTGATGTCAGATTTCCTTATTGATAACACAGCAACCTGACGAAAGACTCCTATATGAAAAAAACTAAAAAGCAGCTCATGTATGTAAGGCTGTACAGTTGAAACAAAAAATGGTGTGGAAAAGTGGTATTCAGAGAACTGTTTCTCTCTATTGAACTGTTTTCAGTGAAGTCAAGTGGAGTTCAGAGCCAGACAATATTAGATACTCTCCCTATTCCCAGGGAAATCAGTCCATTCATAGTCAATGCCTAATCAAAGAAGGTGAGCGAAGCAGAGCAAACATTAAAAGAAGGGGAAATCACAGTTGAAAACTGTGTCCATACCTTCTAAATTGTTACCAGTTTTAAAATTATGAGGCAACATTACGTTTCCAAACCAGAAACATTTTCACAGTGAGAAGCTAACTCCACTCCACCTCTTGCCCTCTTATATTTCATTGTTTTACAGTGTAAAAGGTTGTCCACAAATTATGAGTAAGTTAGATAGGTAAAGTATTTTGAATTAATAACAAATCTCAAGAAAGGTAAAAGTTAATTTTCATTGTGTCAGTGAATTACTGGTGTTAGAATAACCAGCTAGTTCTGTCTCCAGAGTGAAATATTGGCAGTTAATATATAGAAAGGTTTCCAGGAGACTACTGGTTGAATTCAATGATCTTAAGGGTCTTTTCCAACATAAAAGATTCTATGAAATAGATAATGTACTGAAAAGCTGTACTGTTTGGGCTAAAGACATTGCCATCATTTGATGCAGTGACCAATAGTACCAACATTGATGACCTAAAAAGCAGTCAGTCAGATTCTTCTTGTGGCTGTACTCAAAAGTTCAAGGAGTGGTGTACTAAAGCCTCTGAATATAATTCGTGGGAGAATCCCCTAAAAGACAGGAGAAAACAGACATTATTATTTTTGCTCTCAACTTTCCCTATTTTGCTCCAGAATTAAATTTCCAGCATGTATCTGGAAGAACAACCCTTTAGAGGCTGAGCTATGCAGTCTTTAAAGACAGTGGCTATGTTAAGAATCTCCTAAGGACAGAGAGAAATAGCCTCAATTTTGAGAGGTTTAAAGCTCCATAGGTGAGCTTTTACCCAAACATGTTCACAGGAATCCTGCTGATGTGCATCATGTAGCTGCATTCATAAAATAAGGGACACCACAGATCCATATGATCTATTGAGGTGAACTAGAATTCTCATTCATAATCCCCCACCAATTATTTCAGACCCAAGCTTGAGCTCGGCATTTCTTGTCAATAAAGCTCGATATACAAATGCAATACTTTGAGTCTTTAAGAACAGGGCATCAGTTTCATAGATGTGAATTTCATTGACTTTCTAAGCAGAATTGAACTTTACTCAGTAATTCATCCAAAGCAAGTAGCCAGTGCATAAATCCTTAGGTCTGTGGTAATGCCCATGCATACAAAATCAAACTGGAGAAAATCTATGATCCTGCAGGTATATGAGCTGAGTTTCCAACTTTTATACTCAACCTTTCTTCTGATATTAATAAATGTTTGGGATTGTTGCAAGTGCAACAATCTGTTAGCGTATTGATTAGCAGTATATTAACAAAAACTGGCTTCTGCTAGTAAGAAACACCATGGTGATTAATAGGTTATGTAAGTTATACTCAGTCTACAGCCACGTGTTTCAAGAATGAGCAAAACACCATACACGATCAGTAGTGATGAATCAAGAATTCTCAATCTTGATCATCTAGCAGAAAGATCTCAGTGTTTCAGGGAAGCACTGACTTACTTTCTTTCATCCTTCTTGTTGTTACTGCATCAGTTTGCTATGTGGATTTTCTAGCCTGTAAGCATCAGTGAAGCGATTCTCTCGCATTATACCATCAAGAATTTCTGATTCCACATAAATCTGTTTGGCAGAGTAAACACTGAAACTGCTCCCAGCTCTCTAGTGCAATTCAAGTCCAATTGATGTCTAATATGACTTTGGCATGACACAGAAAGAAATGTGTTTTAAATACAGGGAAATTACTTTAGAATACATTCCATAAGGTAAAATTTATTTTGTATGAGATATAAGAATTTCTTTGCTTTTTTAACATGTGTTAGCATGGGAAGAGATGATAGTAAGACAGGCTATTTTCAGGCCTTTTTCAATCTGACAGATAATACAGTTCGGGTTAGATTTCCAGTTTGTTTTCTGTTTGCTGATATCATTCAGATAAAGATACTGATTAAGCCCAACTGTTAATTTTGCCCAGCTTCACTCCTCTGTTTTTTACTTCTCTTAAACACGGGGAAAAAAGAGTCAGAATCAACAAAGGAACTTAGAACTCGTGCCAAAGGAGGAGAAATGTATACCTTTTCAGCTGAAACCTGTCTTCAATGAGGCATTTACTTTCTCAGCAACGGTTAGGGCTGAAAAGACCTGGTCATAATAAATTCTGGCCCAGCAGAACTATTGTTTAACCCATTTGGCTTTAAAGCCTATTTCTCATTTCCCGTTTGTTCTGTGGTAATGTATGCATTCAAATCTTTGTACAGAAGTTTCTCTAGTTCACAATACCATCCCCATTTATGGGTAAGGCATTGAATGCACTTTTTTTTTTCCCAAGACAGAATTAAAAGACTACAGCAAGAGTTCAGAGATGCATTTCATTTCCAAAATCGTGTACCATTTTTTCTTTCATTAATATATTCATGTGGCTTTCACTCTAAATCACTGCAAATATAGCAGCCACAGTACTACATGTGAATAAGGACTTACACTTAGTTCTCTCCTTTGGTCACAGTCCTGCCCAGTCCATTTGGGATATATGCATGGACCCCATAACATCCAGTGCTTCATTCATCTTTTTCCCATTTCTATTTTATCACTTCTGTTGATATGCATGGTGACAATGTAAGACTCCCTACCTGCCATTAGTCATTTCAAGAGTATTTGAATTTTTGACCAGCCATGAGGATATGACTAAGAGAACAGAGCAGTATTTAGGGCCTTTTTCATCTTTCTAGATTCACTGCTTTTTGCAGGTATTTTCATCATGCTGCATTTCAACTGCAGACAAGAGATCTTGTCCTCTATTTGTTGAAGCCAATTATTAAGTCTTTCTAGAGTGATGACAAAGAACATCAGAAAAACCTCTTTTGAGCCTAAGAGGATGCAGGACTAGGTGTATTGTTAGCACTAATTTTAGTCCAGGCAAAACTGAATCAAAATGGAAATCAGGAATGAAACAATTCTTTATTTCTCCTCATTTATACTGTACAAGAATCATACTGTAGAAAACCAAGTATTAGCTCTCTCACTCAGCATAGCAGGACTTTCTCACATAGTCTTGTTTAAACTCAGCATATGGAAGGTGGTACAAAGAATTTGTAAAATTACGGTGTAAGAACCCACGAACAAACCCAAGGGCCTGATGATTTTTCCTGAGTGCCCTCCAGCATTTCCAATCAGACAACAAGCCTCACATGGCACATAACTCATTAAGAGCTCTGTTGAGTCATTCCTGGGCAGCCCCATAGATTGGCATCACCTGTCTGTTTTCATGATGTCTTTATCAGCTACAGCTGGGGGCCTCCCCACCTCCCTAGCCTAGTCCCAGTCCTTCACTAGCTGCACTTACACTTTGGCAGTGAAAGAGGACTTTTTCTCTTGTTTTGTCTGTGGACTGTTTATGTTATTGGCCTGTTCCCTCGTGGTTGCAAGATGACTTCTCTGTCAGGGTAAGAGCCAACTTTTGTGTACATAGCTTTATTTTTCAGGGGAAGGGCAAGAAAATAGTGACAGGATATGAGAAAGTTAATGTTGACTGCATATGTTTGGGGTTTATGTGACTTAGTTTAACATGATATGCATTTGGATGTACTGAGGTTTATACTTATGCTTGTATTGTGCTTATAACTGATCTGTTAGAAGATGTAGATATCTTTGGAGCAGTGGCAAAAGACTGCTTTCAGCTCAGCGGTGGTGGTGGGGGTCTTAAATCCTAGTCAGAGCACTGCAGTGAAGAACTTCTGTGAAAGGCTTATTTTCTCTTGGGATAATCCTGAGAACGGTGGGGTTTAAAAATTGTATTGAGGAGGTTGTTTATTGGTTGCAGTTTTTTTTCCCCCAAACAATAAGAGTGAACTGAGGGAAAGAGGCATATTTGCAGTGTCAGTTAGCTGAACAGAAAGATCTCCATGAGCATAGAAGCTCTATTGCTCAAAGCCTATCTGTCCGTTATTTGTACTGTTCTTGGGGGTTGCATCTCAAGGTTTGTTCTGGTATGGTACCATAATGAGAATTTTAAGTGGCTTAACTATCAAAACAGAATATGAGCAGTTTGCATCTATCACTTTTATATTTTACTATACAAAAGTACAAGACAATGGCACTTAGATTCTAATGAACTGAGCTGAGTATGATGATAGGTGAGTCTCTAAAGAAGATTTTGGATGTTTTTCTTGGCAAGATCTTTAAAATCCTGCTAAAACATTCATCTATGTTGTGTGTAAATCAGTAGTAAATATATGCACACTTGTTAATTTTTTCTTCCTCTGCATGTTACTTGTAAAATGAAGCATTTCTGGTTTCTGTTTGCATTCATATTTAATATGAAAATTATTTCACAAGTCTGACAAATAATAATGGCTTTAGCAAAGCTGTTCTAATGAACAGAATATGTATTTAATAGCTCATTGGGACCCAGAAAAAGCTGACTAGAAGCTTTGGTACAATACTAGTGCTGAAATAGATTTGTATTAGAAGTTCATTTTAAGACACCAGCCAAAAATAGTAAGTAATAAAAGGGAATTGGTAGGAGCATGGTTAGGCAACATTTTAATTGTTAACTTTAGTATTTCATCTGCCAAATGGATCTTTTTAATAATAAACTGAGGTTTCTTTATGACAAAGATATCTTACCGTAGTAAAAATATTCTTTCTTTGTACTCTCATCCCCTCTTCCTCCTACAAAAATCTTGATTCTAAAGTACTTTTGTTTTAAAAAATAAGCTACAAAAATACACAAAGGTCAAATATAAGTTGTATTCCAAGCAGCTTGTGCTAGTTCTAGCTTTGTGGTTCTGTTCTTTCCTGCGCTTTCCTTTTTATTGAGAATTATTGTAGAGCTTCCATTTTGTCATTTTTCTTAAATATCTATCACCTTGTATTTTCCCAGAGGAAAAACCAAATGTCAAGCTGATACATAACTACCAACATGCCTCACAGTATTTCATTAAGACTGTATTTCATTTTAGAAAGTCAAAATCCCAAAGCTATTATAGCTAATGATGTTTGACGCCTGCTGATTGAAATTATGACTAACAGAATAATAGCTGCTACATGTACTTATTTAGGTTGTCATCTCACATAATCATATATAAGATATGCATTTAGCTTTGGCCACAGCAATTCAGTTTCTTGGTGATCGAATGCATGTGTAAAGGTCTAGTGATATTTTGGGGAAATAATTTGTAACAACAATCATTTGTTAAATGTTACTATTAATTGCCCCATATATAACCATTGATTGCTAACCTTACTTTACTAGCACCCAGATTGAAAAGAAACAGAATAGAAACACTAGGGAACAAAAATTAGTTTATATACAAACAAAATAAATACAAACTAGTGCTATATTTACCTGTCTTGTCGTGTAAGAACCAATGTTGAGTATCTCTGAAGGAAAGCATGAGAAAACCTTTGTGCTGTCCCTCACATGTTTGAGGACTTCACTCTACCCCTCTCAAACAGTTTCCAACTAATACCTTGTAGTTGTTTTTGAGCCCCACTTAAACCAAAAACAGAGAAGAAACTAAGAGCATGGGCAGATGGTGACTGAGCAATACCCTGAGGGGAGGTAAGGTTAGCTTGTGTGGGAAACAGATATGGATCTCTGCAGCACTTTGGAGAGATGCAGTAAGCTGTAGCGTCAGAAACTGACACATCCGCACATTTAGTGATCCTGGAAGTTCTTATGATGCCATTTTAGACATCAGTGCTTAAAGTCTGCTTAAAATTTGGGGATGTATGAATTATAATAGTTTCAATATTTCATCACTGGAGCACTAAATAGTTTGATTTCTGCCCTAAAATTGTTTTTGTTTGTTCACGTTTTGGATGCTAGTAACATGCCAAATTGTTAATATATCCAGTTTCCTCTATAAGCTTGACAAAGGCTGCCCAATATACCTGGTATGCAGTTCCAGTCCTGCCTCCAGCAGTAGCCAGCCTGATTGCACTGGGAGCTGTTTGTTTAGGGAACCTGCCCATAGTTGCGTACTTGCGCAAAGAAGGGATATGTGGGACTAAGCAGGGATCACCTGGATCACTCATCTCAGGGCCTAAAAGCTATGGACAGTGATGCAGTTGATGTGTGTGATGCAGATAGAAAGGCAAAATAATGCTGCGCTCTTTCCTTGTGTGAAAGTTAGTTTCATCTTTGTCTTGACCTCTTATGACAGTTAATTAGGGTACACCTGTGCAGATGCCACATAAAGAAGGATAAAAGAACATTGTAATGGATGGTGGAAATAGCTGAAAGGAGGGTTTGCTGGAGGGGAATTTCAAAGGCTGAATTTATTCTGTTTGGCAGACAAGATAGAGTTGAAATGGACAACTCAAAACAGTGAAGGTCAGAGGAGAGCATTTTGCTATGTCAGCATCCTTTAGTGCTTTAATGAGATTTTTTGTATTATTCATAAAATTATATAATCTCTTAAACTGATTATACTTGTAAATACAGTACCTATTCCTGAGACAAATGTGCTAGAGGACTCTGCAGTTTTTCATTTCCACAATATTTCATGACTCTTACTAAAGTCACTAGAACAGTGGCATTTACAATAAATCCCAGGCATTAGTTATGTATGTAGGAATTTAAGAAAAAATATTTGTGAATATGGAGAGGATAATACAGACACTTTTTTTTTCCCCGAGAAAACCCCAACCTTTGCATGCAGTCATGACTTTCAGAGACTGAGTTAATGAACTACTTGCATATTTACTGGATCAGAATCTAGTCTGATATTGCCCGTTGCTTACACAGGAGATGTAGGGTGTACAAGAGGCTTCCTTGCCAGTGCTACTGATGTTGCTGGTAGTTAAGCTCTGCATTTCCCAAAGGAAAAAAACTTGGTTCTTGGCTCTACCTCAGGCTTGAAGACTTAATTATCTTCAACCAGTGTAAAATACTGTTCTGCAGGAGCCTGGTACAGCCTTGGGTTTGAAACTCCACCCCAGCAATTAGAGAGCTACTTGATCTTGGGAATATGCCTTTCTTAAGGGAAGATAAAATGTGCTCCTGTCTGGTGTTGATCGTGCTCTGGTTTAACTTGATCTGGCAGCTGAAGTTTAGCTGTCTCTAGGCTGTTTCTTACAAATTAATTCTGGTATATTGTCCTCACTTATTTTTCCTGTCTTTTTAAAAAAATCTGGAGTAATTACCTTAGCCAACATTCTTTCCCAGGTTAGAAAAATCTTAACTGGCTATCTACTTCTGATATTTTCGGCCAGTCTCCTATGTGTACAGCCAGTAGGAGGGTTGTACTGAAGCTCTTTACCTGCAGCCCAGAATAAGTAATTAAGAGCCAGCATCCTTGAAATCAGTCTTTCTGCTCCCTTAAATGGCAGTTTCCATGCTACACGCTGAGATGCAGGAGACTAGGCCCCTTCAGCATCAGTCACACCAGTGATTCAAGACATGGACTTGCAGGTATAGCTAGTGATCTACATTATCTTTCTTTCTGAAATCATTACTGCTATCTTAGTTTTCTTTGATGGAAGGCCAATATTTCTACTTTCCCTCTAAAATTATTATCAGATGGAAGGAATAAATCACAAGAGAAAATTTTGCGTCAAAGCTGCTGGAGCCAGATGTTGCGTGGAATTCAGAGAATACCTTCTTCAGTGGCACAGCAACAAAAGCTGTTTGATCCAAATGCAAGGGCAGTTTGGAAAGTCAATTACAGAATTGTTAGCTCAGATTCTCAGCTGTTTGATTTATCTTCTAGTAGGCAGTTAGTGGATTAATGAAATAGCAAGCAGCTTGGAAATCCCTGGCCTTGTGGAACTTAGCTCTCATTCACATAACCGTGACCGTAGCTTACAGAAACTACACTTGATTAGCAGTTTTCACACGTGGATCACCTCTACACACTTCACAGCTTATTCCTTGATTTTGGTAACTCTATTAGAATTCAACAGTTTGAGTAGATAGGTTTAGATTTGAGTACCTCATATTCTGTAAAAGTGCTTGAGTTTGATTTGTTTGTTGGCAAATGATTCAATATAAGGTAGTATTAACTTGGTTGCAATAGTAGGAGTGTTTTCTCTTGGATCATTAATACTATAGGACCTTGTAGAGTTTACTTTCTCAAAGCTTTCAGTTAGACTGAAAAGGTTCTGTGCAGAGCACTGTTGTCCAGGTTTTACTGCTATGGTGAGCTTCTCCAGATGCTCCAGCAGTGAAAAAAACCTTCTGTAATCACTTAATAGTCATTATTCAATCCTAGGATTTCTAGACACCAATTAGGTCTATCCTATCCTCTTCTCCCTGGGGAAGAAAGTGTTCCTAGATCTGCCTAAGCTGATGTGTTGGTGTTTTGTAGCTGTAGAATCAGTGAGGACTGGAACTCTAACTGATCAGGACCTTGCAGTCCTAGAGGGAGAAGGAATCAGCCTTCTGAGTGGAAGCCTTTCTTCCCCAAATGATGGTATAAAAAACATAGAGATGGTACCCTCCTTATCTTTCTCCTCCTGCTTCACAGGGGTAGTGGATTAATCTAATCTTTATTTTCTCATGTATGGTAGTTCTTTTTCAGATGAAATAAATTTAGGATCCTCAAGATAGTAACTCCTCATTCGCAGGCTGCTGTTAACAGTAGCTGCATTATCTTTAAAGATCCAAGGTGCAAGAAATGTGTGTAAAGCACAAGTTACCCTTACACATTTTTGGAAGATGTCTCCAATTTGAGTTTATCCAAGGGATTTTATAGATGTCCCCAAAACAAAGTAGGTATCTTGAGCCTTGTACAGAATCATGACATTGTTAGTAACAGTAGTGTTAAGTCCTTGTAACCATACAGGGCGAAACTGATGCTGCAGGTCCTTTGTTTACTTTTGTTGTGCTTCAAGGCTGAAGCAAACACGTTTCAAGATTGCACCCTGCTGACATTTTTTCAATTACAGGTGGTACAAATATAGATCTTCAGGTATAGCAGAAGATATTTTTTTAAAAAAAAGTAAAATATTTCAGAATGAGGATGGAGAATGTTTTTATTGATTGAAGTGTATCAATTGTTGGGGTTTGGCATAAATCTTATTTGTGCATTTCAATGTGTTTAGTGTCTGTGTGTTTCTGTGCTACTGATACTTTTGTCCCAGATCCCATCAAGTGCAACCTGACATAATCTGTAATCTGACATCTTGAAATAACCTCCCTGTCATCTTTAGTGCACGCTTTGCAGTATAGGGAATTTCTTGGTTATGAGTTTTAAATCAATTTGGGTGAATAGCATTAACCTGAGGATTGTGCTCGAGGTAAAAGCATGTGTAAAATGGTAGTTTTAGAGATAAAGCACTTGATACCTAGCTTCAAGTAATTAACTTTGAAATGATGCATGAATGTTTTTTTGTGGATCTGTTCAGTGTTTTGTGTCAGATGTGGAAATCTCTGTTCTTAGAGGAGTTGCACTGTGTGGTTTAGTTAGAATCAAAATATATCCACTTATATAGTGAAAACTACCAGCTATGAGAGTGGCCTCCTTCTTCCAGCTGATACTAAAAATGTTCTTTGGCATGAGAGGGATTACACAGATACAGTGAAATCTTGAAAACAGGTGAGATGTTTTGCTGCTGTGGCATTAAAAACAAAATTAAACAAACTCTCTGGCACCATTAAAAAAGTTTGTTGGCTTGAATGTATTGAATTCTCTGTCATAGCAGTTTGTGATACTAATGAGGCACTTTTGGGAATGAAAGCCATTTTGAAAACTTGCTTCATTAGCCATTTTGTGTGGTAATGAATCCCTTAAAGCTTGGGGCAACAGGATTTGCCTTTCTCTCTCTTTCATTGCATGAGACCCCTCACTCAGTCAGAAGCTGCAATTACAGAGCTTTGCTTGAAGGGACTCTACTGTACACTTATCTCGTGGGTGTGAAGTGGGAAGAAAGCCAAGCCACTTCTGAAAGGAAAACGCGTAGTCTTTCATTCTAAAGTTGCTCAGAAGAGGCTGTTTCAACCACTTAACTTTAAAGAAAATGCAAGAGAAAATACTTTAATATGAATTATAGATCCACACCATGCCATCTTTTCTCCCAAACTCATACTTCTAGATTGTACTGTGATGCCACATCCAGTGTGTGTGGGTTGATATCAAATCAGCCAAGTTAATTTCCCTTCTGAGTAATGCCTTCTTTCCTCAGCTGTTTCCCTGCAGCAGAATGTGATCCCAAAAGAAAAGCTGTTTCTCTGTAATATGTGGGGAAAATTAACTGGTCACTTCAGAGAATTATAGGAACGTTGTCAGGGAATGTAAGAACATAGCAAAGAAGGCCAAAGAACAAGAAGGGCTTCTTCAAATATATCAGTAGCAGAAGAAAGAGTAGGGAAGATGTGGACTCATTTCCAAGTGAGGTGGGAGACCAGGTGAAAGAGGATGCATAAGAGGCAGATTTAACTGAATGCCTTCTCTGCTTCAGTCTTTACTGCTAAGATCCACCCTCAGACACCCCAGATCTTGGAAGTAAGAGAAAGAGCCTGGTGGAAGGGAGACTCTCCACTGGTTAGCAAGGACTGGGATAGAGATAATTTGTGTAAACTGAACACCCACAAATTCATGGGCCTTGATGGGGTGAACCTGCAAGTGCTGAGAGAGCTGGCTGATGTTGCTCTACCACTCTGCATTTTTGAAAGATCCTATAAAACAGGAGAGGTGCCTGAAGACTGGAGGAAAGCCAATGCACTCCAGTCTTCAAAAAAAGCAAGAGGGAAGATTCAGGAAACTAAGACCAATCAGCCTCACCTCCATCCCTGGAAATTGTTATAGAATTAGCTTATTTTGGAGGCTATGTAAGAAAAAGAGCAGCCTGCATGGATTTACCAAAAGGGAACGCTGTTTCACTAATCTGATAGCCTTCTATGATGCTATGACTGAATGGGAGGATAAAGGGAGAGCAGTGAATGTTGTCTACCTTGACTTTAGAAAGGCTTTTGACAGTCATGGAATCATGATGTTTTAGGGGTTTGAAGTGACCTCCAGGCTGACCTGCTGAGAAGCAGCTCCATGGAGGAGGATCTTGGATAATTTATTGTCCTCCAGGACTCCGTGGGACAGCAATGTGCTTTTGCGGCCAAAAAGGCCAATGGTATCCTGGGGTTCACAAAGAAGAATGTGGCTAGCAGGTCTTGAGAGATTCTCCTTCTCCTCTACTCTGCCCTAGTGAGAACAATCTCTGGAATAGTGTATCTAGTTCTATTCTCCTTAGTTAGAGATGGACAGGGAGTGTCCAACAGAGGTCTGTGAGGAGGCCAAGGGGACTGGAACATCTATCTTATGAAGAAAGTCTGAGAGACCTGGGGCTGTTTAGACTGGAAAAGAGAAGACTGAGAGGGGATCTTACTAACACTTAAAAATGTCTGAAGGAAAAGTGTCAAGAAGGTACTAGTCTCTTTTCAGTGATGTCGTATAATAGGACAAAGGATATAAAGTGGAACACAGGAAGTTCAACATAAAGAAAAACTTCTTTACTGTAAGGATGACAGAGTAGTGGAACAGGCTGCCCAGAGAAGTTGTGGAGTCTCCCTCTCTAGTGTTATGGGTTGGGTTGGATTTATACCTCATGAAATTGGAAATTTACCCCCCAGAGTAAATTCGCCACACTTACTCAGAATTTTGGAAGTTAGTTAAAATTATTTGTACAAAAGTAGACTAAGTACAAAAAGCAGCAAACATATACAAGGTAAATTTACATATATTTACAGTGCAATAGCAATGCAGTACCCCCTTGTACAACATTTCAGCTTTCCCACCCTCACCTCTCTACAGCCAGCACATTGCCTGTACCTGCCCCTCTGCACCTTACAAAGTTCAAAGAAATTGCAGGGTTAGGAGCAGAGATAGAAAGCAACAAGAAGTCAAGAGAAAGGTAGCCAGAGAGAGAAAGAGCAAGCTTGTACAGCAAAGTATAAGATATTCAGCAGACCCATGACATTAGACAAACCTGTCTTCTTCTTATTCCTTGTCCAATGCCTAAATTATTTTTTAACGTTCAAATCCTATGGAAAAATCAGGCATAACCTTAAATCATTAACATTTAGATACTTTCTGGATGCATTTCTCTGTAACATGCCCTAGGTGATCCTGCTTTGGCAAGGGGGTTGGACTCTGTTCTTCAGAGATCCTTTCCAATCCCTACCATGCTATGATGATTCTATGATTATCTATTTTAATATTTGCTCAGAATGCACCAGGCAATAGCTGAAAGGAGTGCAAGCAGCATCTCACCTGACAACAGCACCAGCCTGAGCCTGCAAGCTGTTGTCTTTCCATCCTGAGACATCACACAAGCCACACTGAGTGCTGGGTCACTCGGCACCGGGTCAGAGAAAGGCCACCTATCCCTGTGTCCCACCACTGTCCCCCAAAAAGCCATTAAAGAAATGATGCTGCTTGCCTTTTTTAAAATCTATTTTGTTTTTTACAACATGGACAGAGGGCAGCTACTTGTTGAAGTCACCTTGTGACGTGATTTGCAGGCTGATTTGCTTGTTTCGATTTCTACATAAAAGAGGTGAATAAACTACTGATATAATTGGGGCCTGAAGCACTGATGTCCAGACTACAGAGACCTTCAGGGTTGTTGTGGCTGAGCTGTAGCATTCAGTGTGGTGCCGTGTCAGCACCTCTAATCATTAGCTGGTATCATTTAATTCAGCTACCTTTATTTCACTAGAACTCTACAGATGTCTGCAAACCAATGCCTGGTCCTAGATGTTAAATATAAAGCTGTCTAGATATGTTACTGACATATCTATTGTTTTTACCTCCCATTTCTAGTTTCAGGGGATTTTTTTTTCCTTACAAAATCTTATCACACATTTCCTCTCTATCCTTTTGCTTTTATGTGGAGAGCAGGGAATATATAGAATAGAATAGAATCAATCAGGTTGGAAGAGACCTCCAAGATCATCCAGTCCAACCTAGCACCCAGCCCTAGCCAGTCAACTAGACCATGGCACTAAGTGCCTCATCCAGTCTTTTCTTGAACACCTCCAGGGATGGTGACTCCACCACCTCCCTGGGCAGCCCATTCCAATGGCAAGTCACTCTCCCTGGGAAGAACTTCCTCCTAACATCCAGCCTATACTTCCCTCGGCACAACTTGAGACTGTGTCCCCTTGTCCTGTTGCTGGTTGCCTGGGAGAAGAGACCAACCCCCACCTGGCTACAACCTCCCTTCAGGTAGTTGTAGACAGCAATGAGGTCTGCCCTGAGCCTCCTCTTCTCCAGGCTAAACAACCCCAGCTCCCTCAGCCTCTCCTCATAGGGTTTGTGTTCCAGGCCCCTCACCAGCTTTGTTGCCCTTCTCTGGACACGTTCCAGCACCTCAACATCTCTCTTGAATTGAGGAGCCCAGAACTGGACACAGTACTCAAGGTGTGGCCTGACCAGTGTTGAGTACAGGTGAAGAATAACCTCCCTTGTCCTACTGGCCACACTGTTCCTGATACAGGCCAGGATGCCATTGACCCTCTTGGCCACCTGGGCACACTGCTGGCTCATCTTCAGCCTACTATCCACCAGTACCCCCAGGTATATATATATGTGTGTTAAAGCTGATACCACATTTCCAGTATAGAAATTGATAGATTAAAGAATGTGTTTAAAATTGTCCCTGTTTTTGCCTAAACAAAAGGCAAATCAAGGAACACACAAGTATTCTTTGTAAAAATCGTTCAAATTAACTCAATGACTGGGGGGGGGGGGGGAAATGGACATGGGGGGGGGACAAAGGCGGGAGGGAGATCTATCAGCCAGGCATGATAAGTGATATGGAAAACCATCATAGCAAGGATTCACAGCAACTTCCTACTGAGGTCGCTGAAGTCAAGCTAGCTGTAAGTCAGCTCCTAAATCTCATCTGATTTTGGTGGACATTAAAAAAAAAGAAAAAAGAAAAGAAAGAAATGAGGAAAAGAAAAAAAGGCACCAAATACTTAGTTCACCTTCTAATGTTTCCTAAATCATGGAAAAAATAATGCCATTTTCCATGGAATGGAGAAAATTGTGATTTATTTTAGCTAAAAACCCATTTGCCCCTAACTCAAAAGCATTTAATTTGTTTATTTTGCTTTCCAAAGAGTTGCTGTAAGATTAAGCGACAGGTTCAGTTTGGGTTTGGTTTGATTATGGGTTGCTTTTTTGTTGTGGGTTTGGGGTTCTTTTGTTGTTTGGGGGTTTGTTTGGGTTTTTTTTTTTTTTCGGTGAGTACTACTTTTGTTTTGCTTTGTGAATTGCTTTTGAATTCCTACTGTTCACAATTTGCCCACATAGTACTAGATTTGAATGAGTATATCTCCTTGGCTAGTAATAAGGGAAAGTTTTATTCCTCCCTGTAAGTCTTTTCATTTAAAAATGTTTGTTAATTGTGAAGAGCTTCCACTAAATGGAATACAGCTGGTATTAATATCCGTGTGGAACAGCCAATATGTGTTTAATATTCAACATTGCCTACCAATGAACTGCTAGAACCATCAGGCTGGAGCAGCTGAGCCCATCCTGGGGACCCTTAGAAAACTAAAAACAAACAAAAAAAACCCCAGCCAACAAAAGAGGGGTGAGTGGGACAGCAAAAGACTACCTTCTTGACAGCTTGTTTCTCAGAAGTGTAGATGAAATTTCTGTCTGTCTGTGCTACAAGAATGATGTGGAGAGTAATCAAATATTGTGGTGATATGGCTGATTTCCCTTCTTTTTGAGGAATATCAAGACTGCAGTAATTTTTTCTAGTACTCCTCACCTTAGGCTGAAGGGGCAGAATGGCTACTTGTTTCCATGGAGATACTTTTTTAGCAGGAGGACTTGTCTCAAAAACATTAAAGAGGCCAATTTCCTTCACTGCTCTTGGAAGCACATAGCTGGCAAGGGGGTAACTTTCATCTTAAATTTGAGTGGGTTTGGGATGTTAAAAATAAGTCCTTAGCAGATTGGTGTTTTGCAGTTTAAAACACGGAAGTCTTAAACTCCCTTTCACATCTGGAGCTGCAATAAACATCTGAGGCTGAATCTTTGTAACAATCCTGCAGCTTGATGAAACACGAGCAGCAGGTGGGAGAAGTCTTACTTGTAAGTGTGTAATGAAACCAGATGTTGGTTTGGGATTTCTATGACCATTTAGGCTTGAACTCAAGGCCCTTCGCAATGTTAAGGTTGGGTAGATCGCAGAAGATTTCATTGAAGGTATTTTTGATATTAGAACATCTGATCCTTCTAGCTTCCAAAACTAACAGGGCATTCTTGGCTTGTTGAAATACATTGAAACAAGGAGTAAGATTTCCCTTGTTTTCATAGAATGGTTTAGGTTGGAAGGGACCTCAAGGATCATCCAGCTCCAACCCCCCACCATAGGCAGGGANGCTCCAGCAGTTCCATGTCCTTCTTGTGTTGGGGGCTCCAGAACTGCACACAGTACTCCAGGTGGGGTCTGACGAGAGCAGAGTAAAGGGGGAGAATCACCTCCCTTGCCCTGCTGGCCACACTGCTCTTGATGCAGCCCAGCACACGGTTGGCTGTCCAGGCTGCATGTGCACACTGGAGGCCCATGTTGAGTTTTTCCATCAGCCCAGACCCCCAGGTCCTTTTCCTCAGGGCTGCTCTCAGCCATTCACCACCCAGTCTGTATCTGTGCCTGGGATTGTGCCGACCCAGATGCAGGACCTTACACTTGGCCTTGTTAAATGTCATGAGGTTGGCCTGGGCCCACCTCTCCAGCCTGTGCAGGTCTTTCTGGATGGCATTCCTGCCCTCCAGCAAGTCAACTGTGCCACACAGGTTGGTGTCATCTGCAAACTTGCTGAGGGTGCACTCGATTCCTCGGTCCATATCACTGACAAAGATGTTAAAGGGCACTGGTCCCAGCACTGACCCTTGAGGAACACCACTTGGCAGCGGTTGCCAGGTGGACATTGTGCCATTGATCACCACTCTCTGCATGTGACCATCCAGCCAATTCCTTATCCAGCAGTGCTCCACCCATCCAGGCTGTGCTTTTCCGGTTTGGTGACCAGGATGTCATGTGGGACAGAGTCAAATGCCTTACTCGGGTCCAGGTAGATGACATCAGTTGCCCTTCCCCTGTCCATTGTAGCTGTGACTTCATCATAAAAAGCCACCAAATTTGTCAGGCATGATTTGCCCTTGGTGAAGCATTCACTATGAAGTATTTGTGGCTGTGATATTTTACAGTAAGTTATTTCAAAAGAAAGACTACTTTGGATGCGAGGTAACTTGCTCCTATGGAAATGAATGGCAGTCTTTCTGTGACATTAGTAAAAGCAGACTAACGAACCTAGTAATTTGCTTTCATGTTTACAAAATAAAATTCACAATCGAAGACACAAATTTGGATGGATTTTTTTTCAAGGGCATTCTGGATATCCACTGATCCTCCATGCTAAACTCAAAGATCTTTCCCCAGAATAGATGTTAGAGAGGTACGGGAAAGCTTTTGTGACAGAAGCTGGTGCAGGGGTTGGAAACAGCTTACAGTTACAGAGTTTTTCCTTTGGCAACAGTTGTTTCCTTTTAGTCCATGTAAGAGCTTTCAGCCCAAATGACTTTAATGATGAGAATAGTAAATGCAGACAAATCTGATGCAGCACTTTATCAAGCCCGGCAACATTAGTAACTGGCAGAGATACCTAGATGGGGGTCTGTCTCAATGTAGCAGCTCTCTAGTCTGCGGTATTCAGGTTTTCCATGTCAGGATAAAATTAGACAAAACCAATTCCCAAATAAATCAATTTAATTTCTCAATACTTATCTTCCATATTGTACTAGTTTACATGACCAAGTACGTGCTGCTTCAAAAAAAAGTTCTGTTTCAACCATCTCCCAGCTTCCAAGCAAGTTTCTAAATCCTTGTGTAGCATCTTTTAAAGGAAAATGTAGAAAGACTGAGTGCTTTATGGTGCTGCAGACTCCAGTGTCATATTTTCTCAAGAAATAAGGCAGGAGTGCTCTCAAGGACTACACTACCAAATATTCCATTTTTTCAAAGTAATTATCAACAGGGAAACTGTCAGAGATACATTTTTTGTCTTTAATTATTTAGGATTGAGACTGCTATCAGCAGGAATCCAAGTACAGACCAAGCAAATTGCATCGCAATTGCTAGGTCCAGTAGCTATTGTGGCTTGTAAACAGTAAACAAGGCTTAGACACTATCAATGACAGATGTCTGCAGAGTGTTCAGGACACCTTTTAATAGCTTCTGCCTAGACATTGTGGCTGTTTCAGTTGGCACTAAAAAGAAAGCCACTCTTGGAATAGGGCATAATTTCAGCTTTTCAGATGCAAGTAGAGTTTATTCTTGGTAGCTGTCTTGCCTTCTCCTTAACTTCTTGGTAAAATTCTTCCTGCCGTTATTGCAAAATGCCCTATCCTGAGTCTCTGATCCCGGTGAGATGATGAATTTTCTTCTATGGTTTATATAGGTATAGTGCTTTGGTCAGTTCGAGAGATGTTTACTCATAGTCTCTGTGGGGACTAGCTCAGGAAAAAGAAGGGTTTTTTTTGCAAACCATAGCAGAGTTTGTACTTGGAAAGCAGGTCAGAAATTTATTATAAACACTTCTATAAATGATCAGAATGTCCTAATATGAAAGGAGAGGAGCAGCTGCAAATTTTGTGGTACAAACCAATATCTAGTTGCTGCAGGGCTAATAGTGTCAAGATAATATTTGCATTAGTTAGCTAATTATTTAATTTATCTACATGAAAAGTGTCTGGGTCTTATGTTAATTTGACATATTTATGGCAAGGAAAATAATGTCTGACAGTGACATTTAGTGTCATTTGAGTCTGGATAATGTTCAAGTTCATAATTTCTGTTCTTGTATTAAGATAGACTGAAAATAAAAATATTGTGATTGCTTGTGCTTTGGAACCATCCACCTCTCTTCATCCAGGTTCCACAAATTCAGGGCAGAAATGGGCAGAACTCTACTTTGTCTGGCAGCCCTATGCCACCACCATCCTTTCATTATCCTCTAGAACTGAAAATATAGGGATACACTCTCTCTCCTCCTTTTGGCCTTGCCCTGCATTTTGGTCTCTCTTGCTAGCTAGAATGTTGTCTGGGCTTTACATGACATTTTAAAGTATTTGCCCAGCATCTGCCAAAATGTTAAACTTGGTGGAGCTCTCAGGAAATAGAGCTCCCTCATTTTAATAATTAAATGACAACTGAAGAAAGCCATTGTTTTTGCTGCCAATTTCATAAGAAGAAAATAGCACAAGATGGTTAGCATGTGGGTTTGTTTGTTTGCAAGACAGGAGCTTCAGAGAAAGATAGTTAATCTGAAAGCCTGAGACACATAAATGATGGATGATGTTCATCTCAGAAGCTTTGGTTCAGCAAGGCACTTAGACGCACGACTAACATTAAACTCTTTGGACAAAATCATTACTCCACAGAAGTCAATATAATTGAGCTCTGGTTCCTTCAGCACAGGTAGTCTATCATCCATTGCATGCACTAACCTTCCTTGCCAAACAGCAGCCTAGAAGCATCAAACTGGATGATGAGTACTTTGGATTGTAAATTGGTGTGTACATGAAGATACTTCTCTATACTTTGAGCTACTCAGGGTGAAGAGAATTTTCATAGTTTGTAGAATGTTACAAATATCTATTCTGCAAACAGTGGGTAGGAGCCTTTGGTGCTGTAAATGAGTTGTTTTGTTGATTTTGTTGCATCTGTGTTAGTTTGCTGAAGGACAAAATAATCTTTTCGTGTTCCCCCTGTCCCTTTGCTTCTCAGTGTTCCCAAAAGCTTCTTGGAGCAATTAATGTGAACAGCAGAAGCCAACACACAGAGAGAAGCCCAGGAGCTGCTGACAGCACAGCCCCCAGCTCCAGGGCTGAGTGGGAGGGTGTTGTATTGCCAAAGAACAAAGCAGGGTCTTGGGAGATCTGCAGTCCCTTCTTGCTGTGTTAACCGGTGCGACTGACTCGGCCTGTAGTATCTTAGCCACAATACCAAATTGGACACTTAGGTTTCCTGACTAGGGAAAGCTGGATTTGGTGAAAATAAGGCTCATGAATGTGTCTGAAATCCCATGGCATGAGGTCCTAAACTTGGAGATTGGTGCAAATACTAGCATTCTTTCATTAACCAAAAGAAAGCATGTCAGAAAGAGTACCTATCAAGTTTTACCTCTCTCTCATAGAAGTACTTGCATACAATTTGACTTTAATGTGGTGAAGAATTGCTCTGGAGCTATTACTTCTTAAGACCTAATGTGTCTTTCTGGTATGAGCAATTTGATTACTGCCTCTTAAAAGAGAAAATAGCATTGCCTACTTCTATGTAGTGACATAAGGAGGGTGCACTAAGAAAGGGGAACAATGCAAGCTCTCTCTAGGTTTTCTGGATTGCTGTTTTTCACATCTCCACAAATGTGACTTGCAGGCACCATAATAAACTGGGGTTTGCCACCTTGCTGCAAGGAGGTAAAGAGTGAGGAGGACAAATGAGAGAGCTGAACTAAGAAAACAAGAATATCACTCTGTATTCCAATGACAAAGGTACTTGCCAAGAGGGAAGGAGTCCTGGGTTCTGGACTAATAATAGCTAGCACTGGCCTAAGTGTACTTACAGAGAAACTTGTGCTAAGTGGAATGACAAGAGTGGAGGTCAAGTTACACTGATGCTAGCAACTTTGGAAAACCACCTAAAAAGGATATTTGCATGTCATACGAAATAACCATAGTTTGAGACAGCAACCTAGACAACTAAGAAGCTTTGATTTTAAGCTAGCACTTATGAGTTGTCAAGTGTATCAATACCTCACTGAACAGAGCTGCAGGTAGAATAATTTGTTTGTTAGTGACAAGTACCTCAGGTTGAAATAATTTAGTGTAGGTCACTGATTATTTTTTTAATTTTTTTTTTCACCACTTACGAACAAGAGGGGGAACACTATCTAGGTACCACAATATCATGGTTTCAGGCCCAGCTGCAACTGTGTGGCCACCCACACAAACTGCCCCCTCACCTCCTCCCGTGATGGGATGGGGAGGAGGAATTTGGAGCAAAATGCAAAACCCTGTGGGCTGAGATAAGAGAACAGTGAAAATAACAAAGGAACAACTGGAATAACAACAGTAATAAAAAATATATATATATAAAGCAAACAATATAAAACACAACATGCTCACCCAGTGCAGCTGATGTTTTGCCATGGGCACCAAAACCCAAGACAGCCTCATCACATTTATTAGAGCAGTTTGTGGCATTTATGATATCAAATACTCCATTGGCTTTTGATTCAGCTGGATAGATGGGGCATGGCCCTTCCAAGCTCCTGTGAAGAAAATTAACCCTGTCCTTATTGAATCCACGACATTATCCACTCTTTATTCTATATGATTTGTATCATGCCCAGCAGAGGTATTTCAGTTAACATCATGCAGTTTAATTTTCTGGCTCTTCTCATCCAAAATTAGGTTGTTTTGCAGTACACAATGGACTTCTCCATCCTCCCGCATCACCCACCATAAGCACCCAGGTCCTTGGGCAAAAGTAGTCCTGTGGGTGGTTTACCTCTGACTGAAGCAGGACTAACCCAGACTATCTTCCCTAATATATTCTTCATATTCACTATAAGGACTTTATCCGCTTCTATGGTACATGGGACCTTTGAGCAGTCACCTCACTTGACAAATCCTGTGATGTTAACTAAGCAGATGGCTTGTGCTAAATGCTTGTCTCAGTTTTTAAAGGTCCCAGTGGTCTCAGTGTAGTTTTTATCAGTCTGTTGTAGCATTTGATCTTCTCAGTGGCTGGTGAGTGATAGGATATGTGATATACCCACTCAATACTGTGGTCTTCAATCCAGGTGTCTATAAGTCTGTTTTGGAAATTAATCCCATTGTCTCACTCGCTTCTCTTGGGGGTGCCTTGTCACCACAGGATTTGCATTTCAAAGCCCAGGGTAGTGTTCTATGTGGTGGCATGGGAGAGGTTTCCCACCATCCAGTGGTTGCTTCCACCATTGTGAGCACATGGTGCTTGATGTGGCAGATTTGTGGGAGTGTGATGTAGTCAGTTTCCCAGGCCTCTCCTTGTTTGTATTTCAACCATCATTCTTCATACAGAGGCTTTAAGTGCATAGCTGGTTGGTTTGCTTGCTTGCAGCACGTTTCACATTAATACACTGTGCAATAATGTCCACAGTTAAGTCCACCCTTTGGGGCTATGTGTATATTGCATATCCTCCTCAGTGACCTGAAGTGTCTTGGCTCCACTGAGCTATAAAAAAAATCACCCTTACTTTGCTAGTCCGAATCCACATGAGCTACTTCAATCTTAGCAGCCTGCTCCACCCATTGATTCTTCTGATATTCTTCAGTGGCCCACCTTGGGTACATGGGCATCTATATGATATACTTTTGCTGCTGGATTCTCTACCCAGGCATCAATATCTTACCATAATTCAACAGCCCAGATGGATTTACCTCTGTGCTGCCAGTTGTGTTGCTTCCATTGCTGTAACAACACATTGCAGTGATTTATGTCTTTCAGGAGCTGCCATATTGACAACACATCTCTTCCAATTTTACTTGTTTATCAGGATTCTATACTTGTTCAGGGGTGAAGTTACGGAACTTTAGAGATGAACGCTGTCTTAGGCACTTGGCAGTACTCTTCCACACACCCTGCCACTCATAACTATCCAGCCTCAGGGCAGATCTCTAGGTGGTGTTCTTGGAAAAGAAATATGTAACCCTAAACAACATCTTGGACATGGTCTGGAGACACAGAAATGGGAATAATTTGGTTTGGATGTGCTGAGGATGTTCAATATTCTCAAAAGCTAAGAAATCCCTCTCTTCTTTATTGTCCATAAAGTTACTAATAAATGACCATGCTGCATACAAATGCTTCACCCATGCACAGTGCTATAATCATAAGTCAGCAATGTGATACACCTGTTCCACTTCTCTCATATGATAAGCATCACCACAGGGGATACACAGAGTCCATAAGGATTTCTAAAATCCACCTTGCAAACAACTGGACCCCCATTGTGAAGGTGGTCTATTTAACTAATATTAAGTGTGGTTTGTAAAACTGGTTCTTAAAATGCCTTTGCCAAAAAAAACCCGATGCTGCTGCTCAAGACAGCCTCTTCTCCCCTTTATATAGAGGGCATGACTTTATGGTATCAGATATTCCACTGGCTGATTCAGCTGGCTATCCTGGAAGTGCCTCTGTCCCGTCCCCTGGTCCCATCCCTACCCTGCTTCTGGTGAAGAAAATTAACCTTATCCTCCCTATCCTAGTCAGTCCTAGGATGTGGAATAACAAGGCTTGTCTGGAAGGTTCACATTGTACTTTGTTGGAAGAAGGAAGAGAGTACATGTATTTACTAAGTTTTCTCAAAAAGGAGCCAATTCTGAACTTAAGGATCACAGAATCACAGGAACATTCATGTTGGAAAAGAACCTCAGGATCATCAAGTCTGACTGTTATCCCTACTCTACAAAATTCACACTTAAACCATGTATGTCCTCAAGCACCATATCCAAATGGCCTTTTAACGCATCTAGGGTTGATGACTCAGCCACCTCCTTGGGCAGCCCATTCCAATGCCTGATCACTCTCTTTGTCAAAAAATGTTTCCCAATGTCCAATCTAAACCCACCCAGTCACAGCTTGAGGCCATTCCTTTTTCTTTTACACCTATCCNAATGGAGGGTGAGGTCAGAGAGTAAGATGGAGTTCAGCCAGCAGCCCGAGCTCCCCAGCAGGCGAAGAGCAAAGCTGAGAGCAAAGTGACTTTATCTGTGTTTTGCTTTTTATTCTAATACATCTCAGCAAGACTATGAGGGAAGTAGGCATCACCATTGTTTTCATCTCACAGCCTAGGATCTAGTCCTTCTCACCAAAACATTCTAGCTAGCTTCAAACTAGCACAAGGTAGCTGTAGACAGCGATGAGGTCTCCCCTCAACCTCCTCTGCTTCAAACTAAGCAGCCCCAGCTCCCTCAGTCACTAACTTTTCCAAAACTCTTTTCCAAACTCTTAAATATTTTTGAGAATTGGGGAGATGTCATGAAAGTTATAAAGATTACAAAATCCCAACAGGATAAACAGTCTGAGAGAAAAACATCAGGAGCAGGTATTGTTCAGCTTCAAAGGGTATTTATGTTCTGTCTCTTGCCTAGAAATCTGATGTAGACTGAATTACAGGATGAGACATCTCAAAATGTCTACGAGGCTGATCATAAATTATAACTTGCAAGCCTAAAATACCTTTCTAGGTAAGATGTGCCTCAAGGTATAGGAGGATAGATAAGGTACCTGTGGGTAGACAGCTGGGAAATAGCTGGTGCTTCAATGAGTGCCTGTGGGGCACTTAGCCTTAATTCTAAGGATGCCACCTTCACATCGCTGTCTTCTGTTGAATGATGTCACTAGATTGATCCTCCCCCTGTAGTTCACTTGGACATGCCACAATAATGGTAGCTGAATTCTCTCAGCAGAATTCAGTAACTTGGTTTCCCACTTTATACCTCAGTGCTCCATAGCTGCTGTTCTCAAAGAAAGCCTCTTTTCTTGCTTCTGTTCTGAAATCCTCTCAGTCAGCCAGTCATGCTGTTGTGCTGATAAAATGGGTCTATTATTTAGCTACACATATTTCAATTATTGTTCATCTTGATTGGTCTGTTTCTTCTCATTATTACTGTTCTGACTGGGATTAAAATTAGCCATATATTGAATGGTTCCTCTATCAATAAGATGGAGATGTTTTTGCGTACAGAATAAATGCAGCTTTGCCCAAATAATAAATTAGTAGGTCAGTACATGTGTGCTAAGCAGATGGGAGTGGTTAATGCCAAGGACTTAGGGAGCCATTAGGACAGTGAGTGCTAACTCTAGGTGACTTTCTCAATGACATTTGCCAGTCTTAAACTGTCAGCTTAATTTCCACGCAATTTATTCAAGATGATTGGAAAAAAATTATGTAAAGCAGTTATTTATTTTGTTTGTGTGGAGCCTTCTTAAGGAAAATCAAAGAACCATAAAGTAGATAGCGTAGCATGTAGACAGAATGGTCATGTTAACTACTTCTCAAACTTACATTTGAGAAATTACCAAAAATATACGTGGCATCTGGCATTATTAGAAAGGCCAACCTCTGTTCTGCATCAGCTGTGTTTGTATACAAATATTTGCTGGTTTGTGTTCTTTTGTAATGGTTCTTATAGTGCTGTATGGTTTCATATTTTTCTGACTATGCCACAGATTTTTGTCCCACTCATTAGTTCTCAACTGTCAATTAAACGGTTAATCTAAACTGCAGGGTTATATGTAGTGGTTTGGCCCTGAATGGAGGCCAAATGCCCACCAAAGCCATTCTGTCATTTCCCTTCTTAGATGGACAAGGGAGAAGGGAAAACATAGCAAAAAGACCCACGATCAAGATAGAAGCAATTTAATAGGATGAAAAGCAAAAGCAAAGGCTGCACACAGAAGCAAGAGCAAACAAAAATATTATTCTGTACTTCCCTTCAGCACACATTCGGTCACTCCTGGAAAGCAGGGCTTTAATATGCGCAGTATTGACAGACTCCATCGACAAATGTCCCCACACGTCCTTCTTTCACTTAGCTTTTATATCTGAGCTGAAATCACATGGTATGGAATACCCCTTTGGTCAGTCTGGATCAGATGGCCCAGCTGTGTCCCCTCCCAAGATCTTCCCCATGCATCAGCCTACTGTTAGGGGTGGGGAATGCTGGAAAAGCACAGGTTTGGTGCTTGGCTCAGCAGTGGCCAAAACACTGGTGTGTTATCAGCATCCAATTACAGTACTGCAAAACACAGCACGAGAGAGATGCTCAGAGGAGAACCCAATACATCATACTTTAGTCAAGGTCATTAACTACTCTCAAAACCTCTGTTTGTGATCAGGATGATGTAATTGCAATCACCTATTAGTTAAGTGTGGAAAAGGTGTGATAACTGCTCATTCACATAGAGTTTAACTTGTAACTGAGAATTATTACAGTGTATGGTGTAACTGCCGAGTAGAGTAGTTAAGATACATGGATTTCTAATATGAAAAGTACTTCAAATATCAAGTGGCAATAATAGATGAATCAATCACATTAGCATCTCCAGTTTCATTACTTACATGATATCAAGCCAGAGTTTCCCACATTGTCACTGCTCAATGAATAATGGCTCAGTGTCCAAAAGGAGACTTGTGACAACTGCAGGGATTGGTACTGGGATCAGTGGCATGGACAGTGGGATACAGAGCACCCTCAACAAGTTTCCTGACAGCGCCAAGCTGTGTGGTGCAGTCAACATACTGGAGGGAAGGGGTACCACCCAGAGGAACCTTGATGGGCCAAAGAGGTGGACTTGTTCCAGCCTCATGAAGTTCAGCAAGGGCAAGTGCAAGATCCTACAGCTGGATCAAGGAAATCCCAAGCATAAATACGGGCTGGGTGTGAGTAGATTGAGAGCCAAGAAGGACTTCAGGGTGCTGATTGAGGTTTTTGACATCAGCTGGCAATGTGTTCTGGAAGCCCAAAATCCAACTGTATCCGGGACTGCATCGAAAGATGTGTGGCCAGCAGGTCAAGGGAGGTGATTCTGCCCCTCTCCTCCGCTCTTTTGAGATCCCACTTAGAGTACTGCGTTCAGTTGTAGACCTCCCAACACAAGAAGGACGTGGATCTGTTGGAGAGTTTCCAGCGGAGGGTCACCAAAGATTGTCAAAGGGCTGAATCACATCTTCTACAGGGACAGACTGATAAAGTTGGGTCCATACAGCCTGGAAAAGAGAAGGCTCCTGGGAGAACTTAGAATGGCCTTCCAGTACCTGAAGGGGGCCTTCATGAAAGCTGGAGAGTGACTTATATGGGCCTGTGAAGACAGGACAAAGGGACTGGTCTCCAAGCCTGTGGAGATAGGACAAGATACGACTGGTCTCCAAGCTGGTGAAATGTGGGTTCAATGGGTGGACCACTAGATACATAAAGAACTGGTTTGATGACCACACCTAAAGAGTGGCCGCCGATGGGTCCATGTCCAAGGGGAGGCCAGTGACAAGCAGAGTCCCTCAGAGATCAGTCCTAGGACCAGTCTTCTTCAACATCTTTGTCAGTGACATGGACAGAGGCATTGAGTGCGCCCTCAGCAAGTTTGCTCATGACACCAAGTTGTCGGCAGATAGGCTGGAGGGAAGCGATGCCATCCAGAGGGATCTGGGCAGGCTGGAGAGGTGGGCACAAGCCAAACTCGGGAGGTTCAACAAGACCAAGTGCAAGATCCTGCATCTGGGTCGAGGCAATGCCAAGCACAGATACAGGCTGGGCAGTGACTGGTTGGAGAGCAACCCTGAGGAGAGAGATTTGGGGGTGCTGGTGGATGAGAAGCTCAGTATGAGCCAGCAGTGTGCACTTGCAGACCAGAAATCCAACCAGATTCTGGGCTGCATCAGGAGAAGTGTGGCCAGCAGGTTGAGGGAGATGATTCTCTCCCTCTACTCCACTCTGGTGAGACCCCACCTGGAGTACTGTGTCCAGTTCTGGAGCCCCCATTACAAGAAGAATGTGGATATGCTGGAGTGTGTCCAGAGTAGGGCCATGAGGACGATTAGAGGGGTGGACCACCTGTCCTCTGAGGACAGGCTGAAAGAATTGGGGCTGTTCAGTCTGGAGAAGAGGTCACTCTGAGGTGACCTTCTTGTGGCCTTCCAGTATCTGAAAGGGACCTACAAAAAAGCTGGGGAGGGACATTTTAGAATATCAGGTAGTGACAGGACTAGGGGGAATGGAACAAAGCTGGAGGGGGGTAGATTCAAACTGGATGTGAGGAGGAAGCTCTTCAGCATGACAGTGGTGAGAGCCTAGAATGGGTTGCCCAGGGAGGTGGTTGAGGCCCCATCCCTGGAGGTGTTTAAAGCCAGGCTGGATGAGGCTGTGGCCATCCCCCTAGTAGTTCCAGGGGGTTTGGAACTAGATGATCCTTGTGGTCCCTTCCAACCTTGACTGATTTTATGATTCAATGGTTTTAAACTAGAATGGAGTAGATTTAAAATGGGCATTAGGAAGTTACTCACTGTGAGGGTAGTGAGACACTCAAACAGGTTGCCCAGAGAAGTGGCAGATGCCTTGTCCATAAAAGCGTGTAAGACCAGTCTGGATGAGGCTTTAAGCAATTTGTTCTGGTGAGAGGTGTCTCTGCCCATGGCAGGGTGGTTGCAGCTACATGACCTTTAAAATCCGCTCCAGCTCAAGCCATTCTATTATTCTATAATGCACAGTTCCTGTGTGGCCACATATTTAAACACAGAACAAACAAATGTTCAAAGACACAGTGTAGGTTAACAGTTTCAGTGATACTAATTTATTTGAAGTTATTTGAGTGCTTCTGTTAAAATGTACAAGTTTTGAGTAAAAATTCAGCTTCTTTTCTCAAAGCATCTACCAAAGACCATGAACATTATGAACATTGTAAATGGAATTACTTTACAGTTGCCTAAATCTTATAAAAAAGTGTGATCATCTAGAAAGAAAAAGAAAATAATGTTGTACTTGCATATATAAAGATGCAAGTTGTACTTGTAGGTTTTATGTAAGAAAGTAAGAAATGGTTTCATCATAGGTAAGTTTAAAATGCTATACAAGTTTAACTTTTGCAGCTAGCAAAACCAGTTGCTTACCATGAGCAAACCCAATTTTCTGTCTGAAGGAAAAAGAATCCTGTCCTCTTTCAATTCTGAGTGCTGAGGCTAGAAAGCAAATGAAAATGTTCTCTCTGCACAAAACAGTAAGTACTGGTTTATTACCTGGTTTCATTGCTGGGGAATCTCTTCTCTCAGCTGTCTTTTCAGGCTGATTCAGTATTGCTGCTGCAATAGAAAGGCATGGCCAAATCTATCCTGAAGCAATTCACCCCGGGTTGGACTTAACTCTAGAACAGCATTGAAGGTTTCATCCTGGAGGCTTGCAGGGCTTGCATGTGCAAATTAAGGCAGAGCTGCAAAGCCTTAGGCAGCAGTGTGATAGCTTTCCCTCAGTTGTAACTATCTAGGAAGATATTCCTTAATATTTATAGTAATGTAGAAGCCACTGTTACTTTACAGTTTTGAAGGCACTTGATAAACAAGCAAGATGTGCTACCAGCAGTTGTCTTTGATGTGATACAAAAATAATAGATGTTGAATTTGAACGTGTTGAATTTAGAGTACAAAGACTCCATACAATGAAGCAAATTAGGACAAAGACTGATTAAAAAGGAGACATGTGCAGTAAGATTCACATTCTCTCTGCTTAATGGACAAAGAGATTGGGTCAATAATACTCTGCTGCAGGGTTAGGAAAAACAACCAACCAACCAATCGACCACAAAAACCCAACAACCACCAAAACAAAGAGTTAGAGTTGTAAAGCAACTGAAAACTTGTCAGACTGGTTGATCTTTCTTCACTGCTCTTTGTCTGCCTCCATAGGGAACAGGAACAGCAGAGAGCTTCCCATACCACAAACACCAAAGCGCAGAGACAGGCTGAGAGGTGCACTGGATGGAAATATATCTAAATTGTACCTACTAGCAGCTATACATTATAGAGTGAGAGAGAAATTGTCTGGTGTCAAGAATAAGCTCTTTATTATTTCCTTTAGAAATTGTCATGAACTATTCTGTTTTCATGTTTGTCTTTTGAAGATACAAAGGTAGTAATCTTAGTCTACTCCAGGTTTTTTTTCTGTTGTTTATTCATATTGTTAGCTTTCTGGACAACACTTTCCATCTGTATCTGAGGTATAAAAGTTTTCAAGTGTCAGTGCTGGACCAGTATACTGATTGAGTAGTTGCTGGAGGAAAGATGGGATGATAACATAATAGCTCCCTGCTGTTGTAACTGGATGTGAGCAGACATATTCCTTGTCCTTGAAATCTTTGTTAATTTCTGATTCATTTGGGCATAGATGATCTGGATGAGGGCATGGAGTCAGTCATCAGCAAGTTTGCAGATGACACTAAGCTGGGGGCAGATGTGACTGAGTTGGAGGGCAGAAGGGCTCTGCAGCGGGACCTTGACCGCCTGGACAGATGGGCAGAGTCCAATGGGATGGCATTCAATAGCTCCAAGTGCAGGGTGCTGCACTTTGGCCACAACAACCCCATGCAGAGATACAGGCTGGGGTCGGAGTGGCTGGAGAGCAGCCAGACAGAGAGGGATCTGGGGGTGCTGATCGATACCCGCCTGAACATGAGCCAGCAGTGTGCCCAGGTGGCCAAGAGAGCCAATGGTATCCTGGCCTGCATCAGGAATGGTGTGGTCAGCAGGAGCAGGGAGGTCACTCTGCCCCTGTACTCTGCACTGGTTAGACCACACCTTGAGTACTGTGTCCAGTTCTGGGCCCCCCAGTTTAAGAGGGACATTGAGATGCTTGAACGTGTCCAGAGAAGGGCAACGAGGCTGGTGAGAGGCCTCGAGCACAGCCCTACGAGGAGAGGCTGAGGGAGCTGGGATTGTTTAGCCTGGAGAAGAGGAGGCTCAGGGGAGACCTTATTGCTGTCTACAACTACCTGAGGGGTGGTTGTAGCCAGGAGGAGGTTGCTCTCTTCTCTCAGGCAGCCAGCACCAGAACAAGAGGACACAGCCTCAGGCTGTGCCAGGGGAAGTTTAGGCTCGAGGTGAGGAGAAAGTTCTTCCCTGAGAGAGTCATTGGCTACTGGAATGGGCTGCCCAGGGAGGTGGTGGAGTCGCCGTCCCTGGAGCTGTTCAAGGCAGGATTGGACGTGGCACTTGGTGCCATGGTCTAGCCTTGAGCTCTGTGGTGAAGGGTTGGACTTGATGATCTGTGAGGTCTCTTCCAACATTGGTGATACTGTGATACTGTGAACATTGTTCTTTAATCTCCAACATCAGAAGCACTGATCTTTGTGTACAAAATAGGCCCTTCTGTAATTTTTACAGTTTTGTGGCATGTCATTTGTTGTTGAGAGTCCTTTTAGATTACTGTATTGTTTCAAAATTTTAGAGCTTTCTTCAGTGAAAGAAATTATTCAGGAAATCTTCAAGCCCACGGTTGTTTTATTTAGAGATGGGATTTAAGAAGTGAGGTGTCATCTCCTAAAGGATCCCTTGAGAGATTTTTGTTGTTGTTTAAAAAAAAGAAAGGAGAGGCTAGCATACACTTTTGATTCCTTTCTGTTGAAATACTACAGCGTATTTAATTTCAAAGGTGCATTATGAACTTTGTGTCCCATGGACTAATGGAGGAATTCTTTACAGCTTGTTTATGTGGGTCTTGTGACCATAACACCATTAGGAAATGGTCAGCCCAGGGCTAGTGTAGTACTAACACTCCTTTTCTAATTTGGTACTGGCTAAATTTTATATTGCTCTCATCTTGTTTAGTTGTCTGATTATTAGATGAACCCAATTTTTAGAAGACTCTGATTTTGTAGGGTAATCAGACAAATGGAGATAGAATAACCATAGTTTTGTAGACTATTGTAGTTTGAGTTGTGTCTGTTGCAATGCTTGGAACAGAAATAAAAGCCATCTGCCTTTTGCTCTTCTCACTGGCAGGTGTGTTCTGTATGCTTTCCTCATGTCCCCAGGGCTGATTTATTGTAAGCTTACCTGGAAATGGAGCATATCTGCTTCTCAAAAGAGTATTGTACTGTTTTGCCTGTAAAGTCTTGAGTGATGAGGTTTGGTGTTCAAACTTCATTTCTGTGACATTGACTACAGCTCCAGTGTTATGTTCTTCACAAAACCTTAGACTGCTTGCCCATCCTTCTCTCTGCTATATAGCTGACCTGGAGCCTTCTCTCTGAATGATGGGGATAAAACCATGTACACCTCCAGCCTCCACATGGAGATGTCCTTTCAGGGCTATGCCCACACTGAGGTTCAACTCCCAAATTAAATCTGTGTCTGCAGGATATAATAGCTATGGAATTAGTGGGTTGGAGTGGGAGTCAATCTTCCTTCCCAGTGAGAGGTTCTGGTGGCTGTTTTTTTTCCCTGGTCAATCACAGTTTCTTCTTTCCTGAATTCCAACAAAAAAAAAAAGTAATCTCTGATACTGTTATAAACTGAAGAGAAAAATGAAAATTTCAGATGGGGTCAATCACTTATTGCTTATGTTTTGTGTCTTTAATATCACTTTCAATAGAGCGTTTCCAAGCTAAATTAACTTTGAATGTCAGAATAAAATATTTTTATTTCTAAGGTCATTTTTTTAAACAAGGCTGGAATTTTTCTAGGTCCTATTTTCCTAGAAAAGGTTTTGATTTTAGTAGATTACCGTTTCTTGACAAAACCAACATGGAAAAAAAAACAAATCTGCACATTTTTGTGGCCACTTCAGTTCGGCACACACATGTGAAAACAGGACTGTGGGCACACACATGTGTGCTGCTGTGACTCAACAGATTGTATTTGGTATAAACCACTACATGTTTACATTCTTTGTACCTCTCCAAACCACCTGTTTCTGAACTTTAACACATATGAAGGAGTAAATATCAGAATCTGACCATGTGGTTGCTGGTGTGGATTGTGGCCAGCGTTAGGCAATTGGTGCACATAGCTCACAGTCAGCTGCTTGCCAGCTGCTAATAAGAATTTCAGATCTCCCTTTTGATATCTCCCTTCTTTCCTGGTAGAGAGTTAAAACTTATTTTCTCTTTCTTTTGTTGTGGAAAAAATAAGTTCTTGCTGCCGCTTCTCGTACGAGCCTGTCTGGGTCACTCAGGTCTTGGCCAGCAAGAGAAGAGCTCAGGCACTTCTCCCTTTCTGTTCTCCCTGAAGTCTTGAGAAGAGCTCATCTGCAGTTAGATTTAAAAGCACAAGTCTCTCATTTTTCTCTCCTCCTACATCCCACTTATGAGTCATATTTGATATAGTATCTGTCTAGAACTAGGTGAACCAATGGGCCTAATTCTCTTTAATTCTGCATATAGTCATTTATGGTGTTTTGTTGATTGGCTTTTTGAGGTTTCTTTCTTAAAATGACCTGGGAATAAAATGGCATGAGGTTACAGTGCCATAGAGGTGAACCTGTGTGTTGTTGGAAGTGATCAGGTGAACTAGTGTTTTCTAAATGCTTTGATATTTCCATGTATTTTACACTTTAGCTGTTGCTATAAGGCATTCATTACAATGAGTTTGCCTTAGAAATGTTGCTATATTAAAATATCATATAAAGTCACAAAACTGTTTCCATTAGACATTCCTGTTTTCAGACACACAAAATCTTCACTGTCAGCATAGATTTTCTGATTTTGATCTATGCCCAAAGCAGATTTCTTGGGTTTTGTTGAGAAAGAATGAAAAGGGAAAAAAAAATTAAATTACATCTTTGAACTATAGGCATTAAAACTAAAATTCTGAATGGTTGATAGGAGGCTTGAAGTGTGCCTTGAATAGGAGACTAGACATTCACATCCTTTTTGGATGAAGCTTTCTTGTAGGTTAGCTTTTCTGCTTTTCTGCCTGAATTTCCATGTAGCTATCTTATTGCTTAATTGCTGCCGGTAAGTTATTTCTTTTGGCTAACAGCCATTTCTCCAAGTTTTATACCCCTCTCCATCACAAAAAAACTTTCCTTCATTTCACGCCAATATTTTAAGCAGACTTACTGTCAAGTCTCTTTACCCCTTGTTTTTCATACTAGGTATTGCCCTGACATTTAGATCTAGTTACTTAAATTGAGACTCTCCAACATACATAAAAATGGTCAAACCCGCATTGCTCAGGTGGATGCACAAAGGCAGTAATTGGTGGGACGGAGATATCTTGAGAGTCCATATGGTGATCTCCAAAGGCTGAGTAGTGATAGTGATAACATGCATATGCTGTGGAGCTCCTTGAGAACTTCTTTCTGGCACCAGCGTTTTCTAGCTTTTATGGTGGCCCAAAACATGGTTTCATGGGTGCCATTCTCTTCATAGTGCTACTGTCTTTCTGTCTTGCTCATAGCTCTGGTAATTCCCTTGACCTGCAATGCTGCATGTGTTCTGCTACACTGTGCACGTCTCTCCAGACTACCAAATAGGCAAAAATTTGGAGGTGGGTGTCTGTGTTCTTTTCACCATTGAATATGACATCAGTTGACACAATCAACAAAAGCTTGAATATTAGTTCTGTCACTCTGCCAGCAACCATACAGTGAGCTGGGGAAGAATCTGGGAGCACAATCTGAAAAGCTGTCTTGCATAGTAGTGCTCCTCACCATGTTTCCAGCACACATGTAAGGTATAATGTAGCTGATCTCAGGGCAGCTACCTGTATTTTGGACAGTATTTTTGCAACAAGTCTGATAAGAAACTTGTTCCTCTTCAGATAGTAATTCTTATCTATTGCCTTAGTTATTACACATTTTTATTTTCTTGTCTGAGAATGATTATCCACTTTCTGTTTGTTTTTGTTTTGTTTTGTTTTTTGTTTGGCTTTTTTTTCATGTGCTTTATAGTATAGAATCATCTCTATTTCATCAGTATGCAGTGTGATTTATTCTTCAGTTCATTATTCTTTAATAATATTTTATTGCATTAATTGTATCAGTCAACATGATGACAAACATTACTGTATCAATTCTTCCCTTCCTTTTCTTTTGAACTAAAAAATGTTCAAATGTTTTTTTTTCTGCAATATACTAATACCTTGAAAAGTTGTCACCTTACCAGATTCCTTTAAACTTTCATTATGATGAGCAGCTGCTTAAATTATAATTGAGCACCTTTCTCTATTTTCCTCTTGCCCCTCTGCCCAGTCTTTTTTTTTCCAAATAAAACAATTGTGGTTGCTGCCACAGGACTGAGCATTGCAAAGCACTTCCACAAATAACTCCTATTATTGATTTATTTTTATAAAAATATTTTTTCTGTCAAACACAAGAGGGACTTTAACTGGAACACAAGTTCGCAGAAACACTAGAGGTAGAAGTATCCATGGAAGCAAACATTACTGCAAGTGTTCAGGTATTGTCCAGTCATCCCAAATTACTGGCCAGTTGAACAAGTTCCCTTCAGAGAACAAATACTGTAGAATAAATGTGGTAAAACAATTGATCCAATACCCTGATATGGTGTATGTAGGAAAGAAACTAGATTTTTGCTGAAGTTTTTGTTGTCTTAAATTGCATCTTTAGCTATGTTGCCTCTCTTTTATTTTTTTTTTCACCTTCAGTGTTTCATTCCCTCTATAATAATCTAAATTAATCCACAGCAAGGGCTGCAATGAAGCTCTGCTTATCTGAGTCAAACATTTCCACTTACTTCACAGCAATGCACAGTCAGGAATGTTATAGGTGGGATTAGATGGACAAATAAATGAGAATAAAGCAGGATTCAACTGCTCAACACACTCATCATCCAACCCTCAAGTAATTCTCTCTAAATTTCTACAAGAGCTAGCTAGAAGGTTTTGTATGATTTTTTTTTTCCTTTTGACATTTTTGTTGTCTCTAGTTTTATTCAGGCATTCAGTATCTAAGACAATTTGTAGAGGTCTAACTGCTTACTAGGTTCCTTTCAACGTACACTCTCCTGCAGTGAGCTTGCCAGCACACAGGCAATTACAGGATTGAATTTGCCAATCCGAGTCTTCTGTCCTTCATGAATCTAGCCCTGAGTACAGGATGTCATTGGTCTTATGCCCGATGTTTTAGGCAATTTATGATTCCTAGGAGGAGGCAATTGTTTTATAATTTTTTTAGGTCTTCAAAATAAACCTAATCTGAAGCTCAGGTGGAGACTTGTGAAGTTAATAAAAGTTATCAAAGAGAAATGTGAGCTGACAGCAGAATTGTTGGCCTGGTGTCCACCACTTCATCCCATTCTGTGTTTCATTCCTCTGGTTTTATACCAAAATAACCAACTAGTTGTGAAGTAAATTCTTATTTTAATAAGCACTAAATAGGCAACATGTAATTACAGAAAATAACAGACATTACATTAAGAATGTCAGAGTAATTAATGGATCTTAAAACTGCAGTTACAGCTTTTTCATAAAGACATCAAATGCATTAAAGGATTCTTGGATAATTCATGTTTTGTTGCATCCCTCCATAGTTCAATTTTGTGCATATCTTTATGATGTAAATGTGTTGTGCAGTACTCTGGGCAATCTGATCTAGTTGAGGATGTCCCTGATTACTGCAGGAGGGATTGAAGTAGATGACCTTTGGAGGTCCCTTCCAACCCAAACCATTCTATGGTGGTTCTTGCTGTAAGACGAGTGAAGCATTAGCTAGTGAGACTCGTAATGTCACCAGTGGTTGCTTTTGTATTTCCTTCATTTCATGTGAGTCAAGTCCCAAGAACCATGTTTAGAGTCTGTTGCTTTCAAGGGAGGCGTTCTTCCAGAACACAAGAGGATCTTGCCAACTGTAGTTGTTCTCTTTAAGTGGGACAGTGAAAATTAATTGGACTTTGCTGCTAACAGGTCACAGATATTTTTAACTTCTTTCTGTTTAACCTATTGGCTTGATAATGCTGAAAAGAAATTCTGTAGAGAGTTGTTCTACATTATGTCTTAATCTATGGCAATTAGATCACTTACTTTGAAACAACTATAAAGAAGTTAAGCTTTATTCATTGTTTACTGAGTAAATCTTCATGATGTCATATTAAAGAAATACTTTTGGCATCAATCTGAAGAACTTGAATTCTTTATTTGTTATGTAATCCTTTTTTCATGGTTTTTGAAAACAGAGCTGGTTTGTTGGGTTTGTTTTGGTTTGTTTTTTGTGGAGGGGAAAAATAGGCTGGCTACCTTTCAGCTACTGTAATCTTGTGATTATCTTTAGTAATGGCATCCATCAGATCTTGATCATTCAACTCATAAAACAAATGTGAACATACTGATGTTGTGCCTGAAATACATTCCTGAGAATTCAGTGAGATTGAAGAAATGCCGGCTGTGAGCAACCAGGGAGTATTGCACCTTCCTAACCACTTCTAGCTGCAAATCCCCCCCAGGCCTGAACCAAACTGCTGTGAGTGTTCTGAACAGCAGGCATGTGAGCTGTATAGATTTACAGTAGAGCATATCATGGATTGGCACTTGATGGAACCTTATCCATCAGGGAGGGATTGCAGAGCATTACAACTGCGTGATAAATGCAACAATAATTAGATGCATCCCTCAAGGACTGATTTAGACAGCTATGGAATTGTTCCTGGATAATTCACAAGACTTGTTGGTTTTCCCATAATCTGTAGGATCACGAGCAAGCAATTTACATTATAAAGAAATGAGAAATGTAGTCACCAGTGTCAGCATAATTATTAGTAATTATTATAGTAATTAATAACAGTAATTATTTTTCTACTAATGGATCCCACCCTTTCAATTAGCTGAGCATGAGAGGAAGCTCTCTTGGCAGAGAAGAAGGAACAAAAAGCACTCTTTGGTTTAGTTTGTTCATAACCAGCCCTAGAGGGGACAGAGTATTACGGCAGAAAGGAGGCTTGTAACAGGCCAGCAATTGCTCTTGGTCATTTGTAATTGGTCTTGTTACTGTCTGATTTTTTTCAGCAGTTGTGTAATATGGTGGCATCATTAGCTGGAAGTAACTTTCTCTAACCTGCATTTTGCTTGACGTTTTCTATTTGCTTGATGTTTTCTATCAGACAGAAGAAAGACTTCTGTGCCCCAAAGCTGTATTTGCTAGTCTAATAGGGCCTCACTCTCTGCCTGCAAGCATGTTCATAACAGGAGAAGATTGATTAAAGAGACTTGTTCATGTGAAAATTCCATTCTGCTCCTTTGGAAAGCGAGCACAAAGATGCATGTTTAACTTTTTTTTAAGCTAACACCTGAGGGCAAAGCAAAGGACAGCCAAATCAGATATCAGTCACTTTGACCAGGGAGAGTACCTGAAGTGACCTTGGGAATAGCAGTTTTAGGGAAAGTGATGCTCAAAACAAGGGAATGTTGAACACGGTAACGGCTAAGGTGGGCACAAAAAAGTGCCTGTGAATGTCTTTATAAACTTATGCTCTGCGTGGCCTTCAGCCTCATCTACTACTGTTTTCATGGCTTTTCTAGTGTCGCTGAAGAAATGGCACACCTTGCAAGGGGTATCTTGTGGGCATGAACTAAAATGCTGCATGTCTTGCACAACACCCACCACAAGAACTCCTGCTTCACATGAGCAACTGCTGCATTCAAGTGTCTATTCAGCCCCATCTCCTGTGTGCTCCGTGGCATGCTTTCTTAATTGCTATCTTACTGACTTAGCTACTACTTCAGAAGATGATCTCCTCTTTTAGATAACTCAAAATCCATGGATTCATATCATTATTCTTGACTTCTTTTGTATTCATCCCACCCAAAAAGAGCCTCTTCTCAATGAATCCAAGTGGATGGCGATGGCACACATACACAGAATGGATTTTCTGAAGAGCAGGTAGGAGGGTGGCAACTTCTGAATCATTTATCAGAGTATTAATCAACCATGTGATAGTTTTCTGCTGTAAGCTCAGTCTCTGCCACCCTGAAACATTGAAACTAGGGAGATTTAAATACTTAGCAGATACATGCCTGGTCATGGGGAAAAATGAAAAATGCCAAGCTCCGATTAATGATGTTGAAGGAATTTTGACACTGTAAAGTCTGATGATCTCACCCTGAACTTCCTGAGTTTCCATTTTGCTTCCTGGGAACGAGCTGGGTACTCTTAGCAATGTGCTGTGTTTGAGGGACTTGATGGATCAGCATATTTTATTTGCTGCAGCTAGCATCCGGATTAAAGGGGTGTCTTTTTAAAAGCAATGTATGGGACAGGGTTGTATTGAGTGGGTTACCTTTTTGTTTTTCACCTTCTTTTCTTTTAAATTCTTTCTTCCTGTATAGCTTGTGCACACACACACACGCAGACACCCCTCCCACTGCCCCAAGAGACCATTTCACAATCTGATTGCTGTTAGGAGCATTCATTGTTAGAAAGTTTTGTAGCTCTCATTCTTTGGTTTATGGAGTTGTTTTCCCTCTCTGGGTCTCAGTCACACTTACAGGAGCAATTCCATTCACTTCTTATTTTGGCTGAAAGCCAAAGTCTCTCACTTCCCAATTTCCTTCTGTTCCCCAGCTACCCTGGTAGTAGTCCTTTACATGACAGTTTTAGTTTCTAACTTTTATACAGCTCTGGTATCTTTTGTTCAGCATTTCAAATGAAGTATTTAGACTCTAACACCACAGGTAAAATGTTTGAAATATTTTTTCATACATTCAAATTTTCCTCTTTTAAGCTGCATGGCAGCTCAAAGTCAGTCTGAGATCACCTTAGTGGTTCTGCAAATAGTTTTCCATATGACAAGCTTTCATCAGAAAACTTCACTGCTTCTTGAGCCTGTGCTCTTATCTCACATTGCTGAGTTTTAGTCCATTCTGGTTTCCTTCATCCCTCATAAGCTGGAGTTTGCATTTAAAAAAAACAATAGCAGTTGACGAATACTGCTAATAAAATCACATTGAGAGCAAGTCGGAAAAGAGGACCCCAGCAATTCAGGGTAACAAAAATAAGGCAGATATATTTCAGAGTAGATATCTGTATTTTAATTGAAAACCACACCAACCAAACACAAATATTTTCTGTGGTTATCATACATGTGTTTACTGCAAAGTTGGAAAAGGACACAGGACAGGCACAAATCCCAAAGCTTCAGGATCATATTAAACATATATAAAACCCCACCTTTCCAAGATGATTTATGAGTATTGATGCTTCAGCTTCCAGCTTGCAAAACAAATAATCTGTAAATACAGTAAAGGTCCCACTAGTTTCACCAGAAGCTAATTCAATTATCTGACATACAGATACTGACTGCCTTGAATACAGCCTTTAGGACCTTTGCTCAGTTTGAGAGGTATAAAGTGAATTATTTTAGGTAGGACTGCGTAAGGTCTCTAACAGAGGAGGAGAGGATTGTTGAGGGTTTTGTAGTCATTTATGGACTTGTTTGGAGTTCTAAAAAAATACTTATTTACTTGGCTTGTTGGGGACAATTTTTTTCTTTTGGTGTGATTTTCTGGTGGTTTTGTTTGATTCTTAGGGCAATTTTTTTTTGGGGGGAGGGGGATGGGAGGAAGATTTGCTCACAATTAACCCAACCCAATAACTCCAGCACTTGGATGGCGTTTGGTACTAGACCATCTATGTAATTACATCCTGTAAGCACTGTTTTAAAACCTCACTGATAACTGAGGTAATAACCCTGAATTCTGTAACTGCATTTAATCAAGTAATACTTTAAGATTAGTCTCACAATCTTGGAGTTTTTTCCATGGTAAGGGTTTGGTTTTGTCCATTTTTTACCAACTTTACCTGAACTGCCTGTGGAATTCCCTCTGAGGCAGAATTCATCCCAAAATAGGGCATAGAGAGAAAAATCCAGATTTAGTTATGGCTACGACTGAGACAAGGTCTCCAAAACAAAATACTCAAACTCGGGTGCTTCTGAGATTACATCAGACACTTTTACTGTAACATATGTCAGGAAAAGCACATGTCATTGTTTTCAGTATAGCCCACATCTTTATTTTTTCTTAAATAAATAGTTTCCAAACAATTTCTTGTCAGAAAGATACGGGAGTGTCTGGTACAGATTGTGATATGTCTGCTGAGACCTTGATTCTTCTTGCACATCAGCCAGATAAAGCTAATACTGAAATAAATTATTCTGCTGAGAAAAGTGAATGTGTTTAACAGAGGTAGCTGAAGTTGTACTTACCACATTATCCAGTAGTTGAGATTCTATTTACCTAAACAGTCTTTAGATAAAATAGCACTAAACCACATACTCCTGTTTTGTCTCCTGCACAGCATAGATGTTTCAGGAGATAGCTTCAAATTTAATTTCCATGTGTTCTGTACAGCCAACAGAGTGCAGAAGAGATAACAAGAACTTTGCACTTGAGCAAAATCCTTTAGGGCTATCTGATTTAATAACACAGAAGAGAAAATAACATTTCCTTCTAGGTTCTGGAGTAGTATAAATAGACTCGGAGTTCTGTAGGCTGTTCTTATTTAGAGCTGAGGCTGTCCCACATACTTTTTAATCGAAAAACTGGGTCTGTTTAAAGGAAAAGCAAAAAAAGGAAAATCAAGGGGAGGGGTAATATTTCTGTTGTGCAGGGCAGAGGGTAAAAAAAAGTCAGCAAACACTTCCCCTTCTAAAAACTTCATCTGTTCATATCAGAGGTAACTTACTTTATTTCACAAAGGAAAAAATACTTGTTAAAACAACTTGAGCATTAAAAATCTGATCATAATTTTTTCTGAGGGAGAGTAGGGCAATACTATTACAGATAGCCCCTAACACCTGCTCCTGGCCTCATCCCAAAGTCTCCCACAGGCTAGATATCATGCAATAACGTAGACCTTTTTCCTCTTTGATAATCTGTTGTTCTGTTCTTCACTGCTTTATTTCTCATTCCACTTCACCCCAAGTGTTCACCAGTATCTGATTCTTCAGACACAGCAGAATTAGAAAACATGGCCCTGAGACTTCTGATATAAGCTCAGAGCTAAGGAGAAGCCCATCGCTCTGGCCATGCTTCCTCACAGCACAATTTAAATCACACTTGCAGATCTGAGTCCAGTTGCTTGTGGATGATGCCTAAAGTCAGTCTAAGAAAGAAGGTACTCATAGATGATAGTGCTGCAAAGGCTTAGTAGCTGCTTACAAATGGCATATATCTGTCGTGGAGGGCCCATAGACCCAAAAATAGGCTTATATATGCCTTGCCTGGACATGTTTTTCTGCCCACACAAGTGGCGTAGGCAGCAGAATACCCCCTCCGTGACGGTATCTGATCACAAAGCCCAGTGTAATTTGAGATCTGCCATTATCCTAATGGATTTTAGACCAGGTTCTCAGTGAGCACTCAATGTGTCAATTGCAGTGGGACTCTCTGGGTGAGAAAGTCCTCTTTGCACGCATGAGTACAAGCCTAAGCTACAGGAACCAGTTCCCTGTGTAGGACTGAAAAAGTAGTTATTTCAGGGCAATTTCTGAGAGTCAGACTTTTGAGGATCAAGTTTTTTATGACCAAAGATGTTTCCTGACATGTGAAAAGTCTGTTTTTAAGAGCTCTGCATAACTCATTTCAGTATAATAAGTATCTTTGTGTTAACATTAAGTTTAAAAAGTATAATTCAGATTCATTTAATATGGCAAGTCAGTTATGCATCTGACTTCCAACATGCTTAGGCATGTAAATGATGTCCCTGATACTCTGTAATGACTGCTCTTTTCCTGGCAAAGGAAGACATGTTACATTAACGTGACAAAACTAATCCTTTCCAATTATTTTTTCATTTTAAGCATATTCAGCATAGGCAGGATAATTAACATGCAGAAGACCATGGTCTAGATGACCAGTTAACTTCAGATAAACGTGTTCTGGTAATTACTCCACATATAGCAACGCAAATATTAGATTAACTTTTAGGAGTGGATTTTATGGATCTTTGAGTTCAAGTAATTTAAGATTAAATAAATTGACTGAACTTCACCTGAAGTGTTTTTGTCAAATCTCCAGACTATTTTTCTCCCTTCTGCCTGAACATGGAACTGCATGAGCCGGTGCTGCTTGCATGTAATCTGAAATTCTCAAGCAGCACCTTTGGCTGTTGAATTGCATACAAACCAGGAAAGATGTTCAGACAGACCTGTGTGCCTTTCTGAAAACAGTAGATTACATTTACTTTGTATTATTTTCATGTTGCATGTATTTTCAGGCAAATACATCTGAAAATCGTTCAAGGCCACTGAATTAATACTAGAATCAAATTAAATTAATAGCTAGTAATTGGATACATTTCAGGCATTAATTAAATCTTTAAACAAAGCTGTGTACACCTGCCTGCTGGTGTCTGTCACCCAGAGACTGCTTTCCATATGCAAGTGGCTGACTTTCTGACAGCACTGTCACCAAGACCATGATTTTATGTGAGATGTCCTCATTTTTCCAGATATCCCTCTGAATTTCCATAGTCTTTTCTTTTTGAGAACCACCTTTGCCCATGCAAACCTCTTAGCTAGATTGTAAGATTTCTGCACTTATGTTGTCAGTTTATAAACAAGAAAAGAAGATTGATATACTTTGTGATCCAGTTTGAGGAATAATAGAATAATACATTGTAAAAGCAATTATGGTTAATCACTCTTTACAGTCACGGTCTAAAAAAGGGGCAGTTCTGTCAGCCTAGGAAATATCTAACTATTGTCCAACTGCTCATAAAAATATGAAGGAAGAACGAAAAATTGATGATACCTTTGTAGAGATACCAAGTCTCATGACAAACTGTACTGCTGTAGTAGAGAGAGAGAGATCTGGAAGCCCTGTTTAAGAGGGCCCCTAATAGTTGGCCTGTATGTTTACATTTCCAAGTAACCCGTCTTTAGGTCTGTGTTTATACAATTATTTTTGATGGCTATTAACTTTTGCAGTTGTGGGAACTTAATTTGAGGAGCCATGAGAAACAGAGCTCCTGAGTTCTGCCTGTGAACGGACATTGAGCCCCTTGCAGAATGATCATTAGTTAATAAGTACTGGTTGTGTTAAATACAGTCTGCCATAGTGAGTAATCCAGCTGTCTAAAGATGCTTCATCTCAATTACATGAATTCATCTCCATCCTGTGAAGCAGACTTTAGAGGGGTGTGATGGTTTGGGAATTCCCTGCCCACCCCCTTCCCCCCCCAGTAAAATCACCCAGACTAGACTCAGTTGCCTGGAAGTTAAGGAGTGAAGCTTTATATATATATCTTAACACAATATACAAGCAGATATTTACAATATATACACCTATATGCAGAAATATACAAGTTAAAGGTAATACAGAAACACAGTACCCCTCTCAGAAATCAGAGCTCCCAGGAGGGGCTTCCAACCACCCTAACACCTTCTTTCCACCCTCTTTCCACCCCTCTACTTTATCTCAAGGTATGCCTTACATGTAAGGTGAGTTTGCAGGATCAGCAAGGGGTGTTAGAAGCAGAATGATTGGTTACACAGATTCAAGCAGAAGAGAAACACACACTCCAACAGAGACACACACTGTCATATCTATATTTGTGTCCTTTTATACACCTCAGGAAGCCTGTGAGTGAAGTAGACATCACCATTGTTTTCTTTTCACAGCCTATAATCTGGTTTTTCCTCATTAAAATGTTCCACTTAGCCTCAGACTAGCACAAGCAGCTAATACAAACCGCTGTTGCAATTAATGGCAGGTAAAGCTTTATTAGTGGCACTAAAATTAAAATGTTTCCAAGTGCTATGTAACAAATTATGTGCTACACCAGCCTTGATACCAGGCGTGCAGGGCCTGCAAAATATCAGTGAAAACTTTTTCTTTTTTTAAAGTCCTTTTTCAGAAAGTAAAACCTTTTCAAAATACATGACCCTGTCTCTTGAAAATACCAGAGGACACGCTGGCTTGCCTGAACGTAACAAGCTGCTGTCAGAGGTATCAGCTTTCACCCCTATGCAGATTTGATGGGATTAAAATCTGTGCTGCAAAACCTCTTTGATCAAAGAAGCATTTATGAAATTTTGCAGTCATGTATCTCTAAGTTGTTGTGTCCAGCTCATCTGAGTCTGCTGTCACAATCCACTTCTGACAGCATTCTGCCATTCCCCGCATGCATCCAGCATGCTGATCAGAAGGCCGAAAACCCAAGTTTCCCATAAATCAGCTACTCTGGTGGAACCCTGGGAATACTACGGTATTTTCTGAGACCGTGGCTTTTTTCCTGTGGTATTTTCTAATTAAGACTCTGGGCTTGTTTCTAACTGAGACCTATCCCTAGTATTTAAAAAAAAAAAAAAAAAGGAAATTAAACAACTGCAGAGCAGAATTTTTCTTTCAAACTTCGCAGAGGTTGTTCATTATATGTGAGTCTGTGAGGGAAAGAATACTCTAATGAATGTCATGTGCCTTTGATTTACCTGCTTGGTTTTAGTCTTTTACTGTTGAATTACATCAAGAAAAGTCTGTTCAGGATAGCAAGCAGGAAATGAAGCAGCAGCTAGTGATAAAAGAGGCATTTGGGAAAAATATATCAAAGCCCTTTCAGGAAGTAGCAGTGTTCTTGCTTAAGAAATGTTTGCCTGCCTGATTCCAGTTAGGTTAACAGCCTTGGTTGGATTTTGTTGTTGTTGTTCTTTTGTTTATTTCTTGTTTGTTTTATTTCCTAGCCCCCTACAAAAGCCAGAACCCAGAGCTGTACTATGTGTCCTACCTGCAGTAAGCTAACAGGTCAAGTAGAGCAGGGTTTAACAGACAAACTTTGATAGGTGGTGCTATATAGAAAAACACAGTGTTAGAAATTTTTGTAGCCCTAAACTTTATTAGTTCTCAAGGTGTTTTTAGAAGATGGCATAAGTAGTCATTTTGCAAAGTGCTATTTTGAAGCACAGATTCATTCAGATTGGAAAAGACCCTTGAAATTGTCCAGTCCAGCCCTTAACCCATATCACTAAGAGCCACATCTGAATGACCTGTTACATATCAAGAGATGGTGACTCAACCACCTTCCTGGGCAGCCTGTTCCAGTGCTTGACTACTCTTTCAGTCAAACTTTTTCTCCTGATATCTAGCCTAAACCTACCCTGCTGAAGCTTGAGGCAATTCCCTCTTATTCTATCACCAATTACCTGTGAGAAGAGACCAAGACCTTGCTCTCTAAATCGTTCTTTCAGGTGGTTGAAGGGCCATAAGGTCTCCCCTCAGCCTCCTCTTCCTCAAAACAAAGTCCCACTTCCCTCAGCCACTCTTCATAAGACTCATTCTCTAGGGCCTTCACAACCTTAGTTGGTCTTCCTTGCACCCACTTCACAGAATCACAAAATTAAGCAGTTGGAAAAGACCTCTAAGTTCATCAAGTCCAACCTATCACCTAGCCCTTCTAATTAACTAAACCATGGCACTAAGTGCCTCATCCAGCTTCCTTTTAAATACCTCCAGGGATTGTGACTCCACCACCTCCCTGGGCAGCCCATTCCAATGGGCAATCATAGAATCATAGAATGGTTTAGGCTGGAAGGGACCTCAAGGATCATCCAGCTCCAACCCCCTGCCATAGGCAGGGACATCTCCCACTAGAGCAGGCTGCTCAAGGCCTCATCCAGCCTGGCGTTAAACACCTCCAGGGAGGAAGTATCCACAACCTCCCTGGGCAACCCGTTCCAGTGTCTTACCACCCTCACTGTAAAGAACTTCCTCCTAATATCCAGTCTGAATCTCCCCTCTTCCAGTTTAAACCCATTACCCCTCGTCCTAACATTACTAGACCATGTATATAATCCCTCCCCAGCCTTCCTGTAGGCTCCCTTCAGATACTGGAAAGCCACTATAAGGTCTCCTTAAAGCCTTCTCTTCTCCAGGCTGAAGAGCCCCAACTCTCTCAGCCTGTCCTCATAGCAGAGGTGCTCCAGCCCTCTGATCATCTTCGTGGCTCTCCTCTGGACCCACTCCAGCAGTTCCATGTCCTTCTTGTGTTGGGGGCTCCAGAACTGCACACAGTATTCCAATCACTCCTTTAATGAAAAATTTGCAGTTTGAGACTGTGTCCTCTTGTTCTGTCACTGGTTGCCTGGGAGAAGAGTCTGACCCTCACCTGGCTACAGCCTCCCTTCAGGTAGTTGGAGACAGCAGTGAGGACTCCCTTTAGCCTTCTCTTCTCCAGGCTGAACAACCCCAGCTTCCTCAGCCTCTCCTCATAGGGCTTGTGCTCCAGCCCCCTCAGCAGCCTTGTTGCCCTTCTCTCAACACAGTCAAGCACCTCAACATCTTTCTTAAATTGAGAGGCCCAGAAATGGACACAGTACTCAAGGTGTGTCCTGACCAGTGTTGAGTACAGGGGAAGAATAACCTCCCTCGTCCTACTGGCCACGCTGTTCCTGATACAGGACAGGATGCCATTCATGCCGGCTGTTGCCTGCTGCCATTGCTTACTGCCTCAGCACATCTTGGATTGCCTGGAAACTGCCTACCTCAAGTTTTCCAGGAACAGGCTCTAAATGCCTCCACACGATTGACCTGCATAGCCAGCATGACATTGTGCTAAGACTGCACATCGCAAGACATCCTGCTTACACCTGAAAGCCTCCCGCCAAGATGGGAAGTTGTGGAGACACACAGATCATCCAGAGTAGCAAAGATATAAGGTCAGATTGTCTGCCTCTTTTCCCAGCACTCTGTGAAGCCTGGAAAGAATCAAAAGCCTTAGCAGCTGACAAGTAACAGCATTCTCTTAAAGCGTTTGGGTACTGTCTGAAGCTGTAGCTAGCCCTCACCAGTCATGAGATAATAATTCTGTGAGTAAATATTTATAGTCTCTTGTAAGTCACCATAGCCTTCTGCCATAAGCAGAAAGGAGCTCCTTGAGTCCATCTAGTAGGCAAGTGGTATTTCACCACAGGAACTATCTCTTCCAGTTCGATTGAGTTCAATTAATGTTTATTTTTGCAAGTTATTTCAAGATCCTATGTTATTATCTGTATAAAGTTTTCATGACTGTGCAAAGTACCTACTATTATTAAAATTAGTGGTTGGGAGGGGCAAGAGTTCAGAATATCAAAATGAATAAGCAATATTAATTTTGGAAAAATATCATCTCACATTAATTACCCCTTCATAACAAATTATCTGTTCCATGACCTTCCCTGGCACCGAGGTCTGACTGACAGGTCTGTAGTTCCCTGGATCTTCCTTTCAGCCTTTCTTGTAGGTGGGTGGCACATTTTCTACCCTTGATTTAGTTGTTGCAATTAACAAGGCAGAAATTATAAAATACATAGTTATATTTTATTCCTGGAAAGCCCTACCCAGAGCTATATATACAAATTAGTTAAATTTTGGGTTCTAATTCATTCAGGAAAATCTTCACAAGGATGTTTATGGGCAATTCATATATTTATGAGAATCAGGAAAATTGGAAAAGTTTAGCCACAAAATGGCTTTACTCCTCTTACAAATAGGTAGCCTGGAGCCCTAGGGGAAGTCTGTGCTACTCACTGCAGTGGAGTAGAAATTTCAAGATAGTCCCTGGCTCCTTTGTGGCAGTGTTGGAACTGCTCAGCTGTTGAGAGGCTTCCAGATCTTCTCAGGGTGCTGAGAAAGAGGCAGACAGTCTCTGATCTGATCCTGGTTCTTCTTGGCATGGATCTCTTACAAATGTGCAGAGAGCATGATGTTGGTGGCACTTCTTGCCACATTGTGAGACACTTAAATGCCTTCTCCTGCAAAACTTGAGGCACTTAAGTTTCCAAGTAGTTCAAGCCCAAAACATCAGGGCTATCTGGTCTGAAGCATGAGGCAGAGCAGAACACGTTGTCCAAGAGCAGCAAGGCAGAGGCAGCTCCGTGAGGCAGAGGGAGCAAGGCAGAAGCAGCTCAACTGCTTGCAACAATTCATATTACTTGCCCAAGTGTAGTGGCTCCTTTGGCCACAGAGATTCACCAATCACAATGGCATTTGCAAAACTGACCATATTAGGTGAAACCAGGGCTTGCTCACCCTTATTTGGGCAAGACACCAACAAGTACCTAAACACTTGTGGGTACCTGTTTATCACTTTGGGAGGGGACATAATGGCCCAAGACTTTGTTTTCCTCCTGCCCTTGCTTCCCCCATCAGCAGAAGAGTGGGGCAAGCCCAGACATCTAATAGGCCTGCTAGCCTTCCAGGACAACCCTCTAATCCACTGAGACCTCCACAGATAGCCAGGACTTCTGCAAAAGAATGGAAAGTGGCTTGGTAAGCACATCTGCTAACTCTTTTAGTCTTCCTGAGTGTAACCCATCTGGCCCCATAGACCTGTATGCATCTATTTGGTGTAGTGGGTCACCAACCATCGCTTTAACTGTGATGATCTTATTCTGCTTCCCCTCTATGTCTCTCATCTCATGGGGTGTCCAGGGAACAATTAGTTCAACTAGTAAAAGACAGATGCAATGTAGGCATTGAGTACCTTAGCCTTTTCCTTATCCTTTGTCACCATGTTTCCCTCTTCATTCAGTAAAGCATAAAGATTCTCCCTAGTCCTTCTTTTGTTGTTAATGTATTTGTAGGAACATTTTTTATTGTCTTTAACAGATGTAGCCAGGTTTAGTTCTAGCTGGGCTTTGATTCTCGTAATTTTCTCCCTGTACAGCCTGACTACCTGTTTATAGTCCTTATGAGAGGCCTGCCCCCCTCTTCTAGAGGCCATAAACATTCCTTTTGTTGCTTAGGTCAAGCCAAAGCTCCCTTGAAGTGAACATAATAAGCAATGATGTAAAATGTAAGTATTCCTGGGTGGGCTTCAGGTTCAGTTTGCTAATGGCGTGGAAATAAGTCCATGAATATTAATTGCATGAGATGCCTACAGATTTGGTAGAAGAGTTGTGACAGTTGCTAATGTTTTGGTTGCTTTCAGTTCATGATGTATCTGAAGTGCAGTGTGAATGGACACCTTTCAAAAATGTTGAAAGCTAAGATTCTTACTGAGTGGTTTTAAAGGGTTGCCCTGGCTGTTAGATCAGACCTTCATCTGCAGTGGTCTGAGTCTAGAACCTCCTTGTGGCACCAAGGTGACAGTAGGATTTGTCATTGTATTTTAAGGAAAATGTTGTCGCATTCCTTATTTACAGGCAGCCCCAGAATCTACTGGGGTTTTTTTGGGCATCTCCATAAACTACAAAGGCCTTTAAAAGTGGTCCTTGTAGCCAAAAGCCATTTCTGTTCTTTGGACCTTACTTCTGGCAGAAGATGACTTACCAGCACAGGCCACTGAAACCAAAGGAGCAAGAGTAGGAGCCACCAGCTAAGGATGTGTCCCACAGGACTAGATTTATGTGTCAGTGCTATATGTATTGCAATTGTAACTCTGATGCTGCAGAAGTTGATAGTTCTCTCCCAGAGGTAAACTAGATTTCTCTTCACACTGCAAAAGTAAATCTGAAGGAGGAAGGATGATGTCTGGGAGTGTGTCTTTGCTCAGTTAACAAGTGAAGGGGGGGTGAAATGATGGGTACATCAGCAGTTTTGAAGTCTGTCAAATCTGACAATCAGTGGCCTTTGTGAACCCTGCTGGGTTTTTCCTTCCACTGTCAAAGGTGCACACTGACTTTTCTGTGGTGTTGGCTTAAACCAGAGCAACTGCCCTAAATAACAATCTGGGTGTTTGCATGCAAAGCTCTGAAGCAAATTGGAGGAGCTACAAAAGTGCAAAGTACTTTATTTCAAAGTCACTAGAACAGTAAAATTTGATTTGGTTGGAACATCTGACTAGCGTACGGCAAAGAATACATTTGAAGAATGTACAGCCACGTGTGTCAGGGGAGCTGATTATCAGCAGGTGAAGTGTGGGACTTGCGTAGCAGGAACCATAATCCGATCTCTCAAACGGTAACAGTTGTGACATTACTGTAATATGATGGTAGCCATGATCTCTGCCAGCATGTGGGTGGCCACAGGAGCCATCAGCACCTCGCACAACTCCAGCAGCTCTCAAGTTTCCAGGGCTGAAAGGGCAACAGCAGGAAATAATTGGGGCTTTTCCTGTTGGTACTTCTAATACATATTAGTTATGAGAGTCAGCAAAATGGTAGAGAAGGCTTGTGAGAAAGGTGCGAATACATCCTTGCTGTTACTTTCTCAGTCAGCAAGCTGCCACTACAGCAAACTGCAGAAATGGCAGGGATGCAGCACTGATGCAGCCATCCACACTAGACCTTGGAGCATCCTTCTTCAAAGTGGTGCTGCCCTGTAGAAAGGATTTGAAAAGTAACCAGGAGCACATGGGGGATTTGAGATTTTAGATAGGAGAATAACATACTTTTTTCTTCCACTTCAGGTAGCTCAGTGTTTTGGTGTCTTAGACTCAGTCATTACGTGTTTGGCTCACATGAGGAGGGATAAACTTTTCTGTTATCGTTAACCAAATGACACTTTATTCCTTAGGGATTTCTTAAAATCTTTCCCCACTAATATAACAATCATTACATTTTTCTAAAGCCTTTGCAGAGCAAGGGATGCACCTGTGGTAACCTCAGCATGAACCTGGCTTGTGACATCACATAGTGTTCACGGTCATGCAATATTCAAATCTTTCTCCAGCATCTTCTCTTTTCACATGCCGCCTGGTATGATTTACTGACCCTCCCAGCCCACCTATGCTGACAGCTTGCTCACATATTTGGCAAACATCAGTGTGCAAAAAATGAGTTAGCAAGTCACTGTCATGAATGCTTATGGGAGGTTTCAGGGTCTTTCAAGCTTTCTTCAGCGTTAGGGGGAAAAAGCAAGATTTTAGACAAGAGATATTGTGGAAAAATTAATGTCCAGCTGTTAAAAAAGCACTTCTGAGAATGCATGAAGTGAACACTGGCTCACTGGCTAAGATGGCAACAGCTGGAAAACTGAGGTAATTTGGATTAAATCCAATTCCAGGAAACAAGCCTTACTCTGGTTCTTTACAGCATGCCTGTAATAAGGTATATCCTTAGTTGCATTGGTTTTCATTAGGCATAATGATGTGCCTGAAGCTTTTATAGAGTTCATTCTGTAAAAATGCTTTTCCACATCAGGAAGAAACAAACAAACCAACAACAACAAAACTCCACAACCAAAATACAGTGCTCATATTGCTAGATTTTTTTTCCTTCCATCATTGTATCATACTACTGTCCTATCCATTCTTAGACTTTTTACTTACATGTGTGATGTTCTGCAATGAATTCACTGAAGTCCATTACTTTTATCTGGATTTATGCCCACACTGAGAGACTAAAGAAGAAATGTTGCATCTTATTTCCAAGTGTTGTTTCTTATCCAAACACATGCCATGCCTATGAAAGGGTAGGGGTGTTTTTCAGAAGGAGGGTCCTGTCTAGCCTGAACTTTTCAGTGGATCAATGTTTCTCTCTCAGTGGATAAACTTTCACTGGAGCACTGCTGTTTGCAAAAGTCAGAGTGTATTTCCCAACAGAGTGAGCAGGAGGGGAAGCACATTGCAGCACAGCCAGCATCACTAGCCTTTCTCATCTTTTAGACTTTTCTGGGTGAGTAATGACAGCTGCTCTGGCATTGACTCAATGGCTAGTGCAAAATGAATATATTTCCAGTGTCTGCCAGTGATGCTCCATCTCAAATGTCTTGGCTTACTGCTGCGAACACTGAGCAAATGATGCTTGGCTTGGTTATGAGCAAAGGGTTTTCTTTTGCATCTCATATATAGAAGCTTTGTATTTTTCTCTAGTCATCTTTTAGGGAAATCATCAGAGGAATATACCCAAAGCAGCTTTCCTCTATGCCACAGGTTATTGGTTGTGGCCTACCAATATAAATACGGGGTTTGTGGTTAAACATACTATAATATTAAGTGTTCAAGACAGTATTGTTGACTGGCAGAGGATGTGAGTCAGCTCAGGAGGTAGGATAAGTGCAGAGAACTTTGAGGTGATGTTAAGGAGTGAATGTCTGGTGTGGTATAGGAAAGGTGATAACACAGGAGAGCTAAAAATATTTTCTTGCAGATAGATGTGGAGCAGACATGTTGTTAGTTATGCAACTGTTAAGCTTGGTTTGCAAATTGACTTAACAGTATACAGCCATGACTTGCTTTAATTAGCATTTGACTTTGAATTTCCAGTTGGAAACTGTGTTTCTGATGTGTTATTGTCATAGAATGGTTTGGGTTGGAAGGGATCTCCAAAGGTCATCTAGTCCAACCCCCCTGCCATGAACAGGAACATCCACCACTAGATCATGTTGCCCAGAGCTCCGTCAAGCCTGACCTTGAATATCTCCAAGGGTAGGACCTCAAGTACCTCCCTGGGCAACCTGTTCCAGTGCTACACTACCCTCACGTAAAGAACTTCCTCCTAACATCCAATCTAAGTCTGCTTTTCTCTAGTTTGAAACCCTTGGCCCTCATCCTATCACTACAGGCTTTTGTAAACAGTGCTCCTCTAGCCTTTTTGTAGGCCTCCTTCAGGCCCTGGAAGGCTTCGATTAGGTCTCCCTGGAGTCTTCTCTTCAAGCTGAACAATCTGAGCTCACTCAGCCTGTCTTCATAGCAGCTTCTTACTCACCAGGACTCCCAGTTCCTCTTCTGCAGGGCTGCTTTCTGTCACCTCATCCCCCAGCCTGTATTGATAACGAGGATTGTTCTGGCCCAGGTGCAGGACTGTGTCTTGTTGAACTTCATATGGTTTACTTGGGCCCACCTCTCCAGTTTGTACAGGTCCTTCTGGATGACACCCCATCTATCTAGCATATCAACAGCACCACTCAGCTTGATATCATCTGCAAGCCTGATGATGATGCACTCAATCCCACTGTGTATATCATTCCTAAAAATAGTTAAAAATACTGGCCTCAGTACGGACCCCTGAGGGACACAACTCGTCACCAGTCTCCATCGGAACTTTGAGCCATTGACCACTACCCTCTGGGTGCAACTATCCAGTCAACTCCTTATCCACTGAACAGTCCACAAGATCTCTCCCACTTAGTGAGTAGCATCCTGTGGGGGACCATGTTAAAGGCTTCCAGAAATCCAGATAGATCACATCCATAGGTTGTCCTTTGCTGATGTAGGCCACGGAGGTCCTGTTTGGCACTTCGTGTCTTTTAGGCCACGAATGTGAGAAATACAGACAGCTTTTGACTTAGTCTGGGTTATGGCATCAAGTAACTCTCATAACAATTTACAAGTTATTAAAAGTAATTAAGATAAAAGTTACTAAAAGTGACACTTTTCTCTTTCCTTCAGGTACAGCCAGTATAGTGTTGCTTGAGTTTGTGGGTTTGTGCCCACAGGTCTGTACTATTAACTACAGGTATTTCCCCATGTTATCCAAGTTAATACATGTTTACAGCACCAGTAATTGACTTCAGCACTTTGGTACAAAGCAAACTGGAAGAGGCTGGTTTACCAGTATAGCTGCTGCCAGAATTTTGTTTTGGTTATTGTGAACACCCATGGTCTATTCCTGCAGAATTCTACAATCTGCAGGGGTGAACTTAGCGGCCGTAACGCTTCCTTTCAAGTAGAAGCTGGTAAAAAGTAAGCATAGAGGAAAACAGACATTTCAGATCTACTCTTCACTACTGTAAATTGTTTGCAAATGTCCCACTACAGCTATAATGTTTGTTGTTTGAAATTATTCACCAAACCTAGACCAAGAATCATCTAGAAGGAGCGTTGTCACTCAGTAGCTCGGTCAAGAACTTCAACAGTCCAGCTAGTTTCCCTGTCAGATAGCAACAGTTACTTGATAGGTTTCCCACGCCAACCACATAGATGTAAGTCTTCAAAATAGCCTCTCTGTCACCAGTACATGTTTCAACGTTGCAAAATGCAAATTTCCTACTTCTGTTCACTATTCACTTAATGATCTTTCCTGCCTGATGGTAAAGCTTCTCTGTCAGAATACTCATAAGAAGTGAATACAAAAGAGAGGACAAGAAATGCAGTGTGGACATTTAATAACCAAAATTAGCTGGTAGAGCAGGAAAAGCACATTCTGGGTGGGTTTTATGCTTTATTGTTTACATGCTGCTAGTGTTTCAGTTCCACAAAGCTCCTGGGATTCTGTATGGTTTATGGTATATGACTCATTGGTCTTTTGACACAAAGCTATTTGATACAAAGAGTTTGATTTATAGTTCTCTGAAGAAATGTATGTATAAATAAAGGTTACAGAGGGAGGTAAGTGGTCCTCAAATTGTATTCCCTTTAAGAAGAAAAACAAAGCCTGTTCTGCCATAAAATGTTGAATAGGATAGGAATAATGGCAGTTGCAGAAGTCATCAGAGCATGCCGTACATCCAGAATGAAGGTAGTTAAGATACTTTTTACAAGCTATTTACTTCCCACATTAACGAAGCAGCAGTGAAACAATCCTTATTTGAAAGTGCTTTATTTATAACATCCTACTGTAAAATGTGATTCCTGCTTCTCTTCAGTTTGGCTTAGCAAGCAGGCAGGGATATTAAGCGGGGAGATGTGACCAAACTTCAGTGTACTTCCTTTATTCTTCCCTTTGGGTTTGGTCTCCATTATTGGGTAGGCTTCACAGCAACATATTCTAAGAAGTGCCCCAAATGCATTTGCAAATAAACACTTGAAGCTCAGCAGCAGCCTCTCCCCCAGGCTCTGCTTAAACATTCTGTAGATTCAGACCTGGGAAAGTTAAGGGAGAAAATGCTGAGGGTAACATACAGGGGACTGTACCCCAGGTAACCTCTCCTGAGAGCTGTAGCAAGGCAGAAAATGATGTTATCTTCCCACTGCCCTCAAAAAGCCAAGGGTATTTCTGTTCTTCATTTCATTAGAAGAGCATAAAAGGAGCCTCAGAGATGGGCTTCATGTGGCTTGTACAATGGTCATCCTTTTTCTTTAGAGAAATGCATTCAAGTATGCATGATTAATTTTTCCTTCTGGTGTGTCGCTTATAGCCACTGACAGCATTTTCCCCTCAAACAAAGCACTTACTTTCTTAACTGCAAAAATTGGTAGGTATTTAAATTTCATAGAGGCTGAGTAGCTCACAGGACTTCAATAGCCCAAAAGCAGTCATTCAGTAAGAAGTCTTTGCTTTCACTCTTTTTTAATAGTGTGCACTTTGTATTATTGCACATCAATAGTTTATCTCAAAGAAATGGCAAGAAAGGCAATGCTATTCCAATTCTAGAAGAGCTCTGCCGATAGCTAGCTGGCTGTTGTTCCACATCTCTCAAGGTGTTTCAGAATCACCGTGGAAAAGCGTGTAACTGTTTGGGCCAGATGATTGGAAATTCTGTCCAAATGAGGTAATTTTAATGAGTCTGGAGGGGTTTGTGCAGTATAGTCTATACGACACAATTATGCCAACTCACTAACCACAAATTATTATAAAGAGTCTTTTAATAAATGCAAGTGATAGCTTCTCTCATTTTGCTGTTGTCATTTTCTATATTAAAACAGAGATCCTGTCTGGAATTCTAAAGATGTCCTTCTATAGCAATTTATTGTGGGGGTGGGAGACGGGGTTTAGGAGAAAGGGAAAAGCTTGTTGTTTCCTGTCATTGCCAGGTAAGGTTTCATCCATGTGTGCTTCTGAGGGTAAGGTCTGACCCTGTAGCCCCCAGAGTGAATAGCAACATTTTTACCAATCTCAGAGGCACACGATTCAATCTGTAACACTCAGTCGAAAAACACAGCATCTGGTTCTGCAAAGCAATCCCTTCAGAGCAGTCACTGGTGTTGCAGTGAGAGCTGTCAAATCACTGTACACAGATTGGCACTGGAAATGCCTGATCTTGTTCCAGGTGCTAAGCATTAGATGATCCCAGCCATAGGTCTTTCTGGAAATTTAGTACCTTGTCTGTGCCTCTGACTTTGGGGGATGATTGGTTGGAGAGCAGCCTGACAGAGAGGGACCAGATTACTGAATTGCAGGGTCTGGGAGAAAAGCTTGAGGATATTTTTATGTGCATTCTAAAAACTTGACTACCCATGTCGTAACAGCAGCGTGTTCCTGGTTTAACAGGATGGTGGCTTAGGGAGCTGCTTTGTTAAATTGTCTTTAGAAAAAGATCAGTTGATCTGTTGTGTTCCTGCACTTCCTGTGATCCTAGATTTTGTAAAGCTGTCGATCAAATGGTCATGTTTTGGAACATTTTATAGGTATTAATTCTCCAGTATTTCTTAATGGTCAGGGCACGGCTCACAACGTTTGGATCTGTTTCAAATTCTAATGTTTCACACTCTTCAGATTTTGGTGAGGCAGATCTTCCTGGTGGGAGCAATGCAGCTGGACATGTATTTTTGCACTCACAGAGGTTTATGGTCAAGTATTTCTACAGGAAAGTGGAAAACAATTTATTATGCTCTTCTCAGGTGCTTAGAGATTCAGAGAAAGCAAGCTTTCTGGGCACTGAGTCTGAAGGATTTAGACTCTGTACTTTGTTCTGTTCACTTGCTACATTTCGGGAAGGTGAAGTCACCTCTCCATGCCTCAGTTTCTCTTTTCAGAGTGTCTCTGCTGTCTTCATAGAAAGGAAGCTCTGAGAAATGAGTGCCTTTAGCCTGTCACTGTGGGATATGAAATGGAGTCAGTGGTGAAGAGAAATAAAAAACCTACATGTGATGAGGGACTTTTCATTTCATTAAATTTTCTCTCCTCTGAGGAAAAACATTTTTAGATGTTAGGAAAGAGAGGCAATAAAATATGCCTAATTATATTTGACTGTAGTAGATGTACTTCAGTATGGGCCTCCTGTGCTAGTCTGGAAAAGTTGAAAAGGAGCCCATGGTTATTTTAAAAGTAATTATCATTCTTCTGAAGTTACACTGAAAAGAGAACAGCTAGGCAAAACCAGGCAATAAAATTACTCGCAGACGAGGCAAAATATGCCATATGTCAGCTAGACCTTAAAGCCAGCAGGGTACCGACTTTGTTTTTCTCAATGTGGTGTTCTTGCTGAGGTATTACAGGACACCTTGTGTTTCCCATGTCAAAGTCTCAGCTTTTGGTAGCTGTCTAACTTTAGCAGCAATGCTGCACTGCCTTTTTCAGTTTGGGATTAATTTCTTTCTGTACAATTATATGCTCAGGCTCTTGCAGAGTTTGCAGTTGCTGAGTAAATATTTACATTTTTATTTCTCATAATTGATTACCTGACTTTAACATCTGCTGAATATAGGAGATGCAGGGGAAAAAATGTATGGCTGTGCTGAGCAGAACACTGGGTCAGCTCTTCTCAAGTATTTGCTCCTGACATGTTCAGTGCTGAACATGTAGGCACTTACTTTCTGGCAGCATTAAGTCCATGATGTGTGGATCAGTATGGTTCAAGTCATTTTCACACTTCAGAAATTAGAATCATAGAATGGCTTGAGTTGGAACCTTATAGATCATGTAGTTCCAATCCCCTGCCACGGGCAGAGGCACCTCCCACTAGAACTGTTTGCTCAAAGCCTCATCCAGATTGGTTTTAAACACTTCCAGAGATGAGCTGTCTGACACCTCTCTGGGCAATTCATTCCAGTGTATCACCACCTTCATTGTAAAGAATTTCTTCCCAATGTTCAATCTAAATCTACTCTGCTCTAGTTTAAAACCACTGCCCCTCATAAATAGTCCATCTTCAGCTTTCCTGTAGGTACATTTCAGGTACTGGAAGGCTGCTGTAATGTCTTCCAGGATTCTTCTCTTCTCCAGACTGAACAGACCCAACTTGTTCAGCCCATCTTCATAGGAGGGGTGCTTCCGCACTCTGACTGTCTTTGTGATCCTCCTCTGAATCCTCTCCAACAGATCTAATTAGGCATCAAAGCTTGCTGAAAGGCCCCTCAGCAATTCTCTTGGCAGAGAATACAGTTCCAGCAGGCACAGGGCACATGGGAATTTTGGCGGGGGGGGCGGACATCCCTGGATATCGAAAGACTCAAAATCAGGCCTGATACACACTGTTGTGTGTGAGTGTGTCATGGCTGGACCTCGACCATAACATGCTTAACCAAAAGCAAATTACATGAACTGGCAGTAAATTTTGCCTTTGAGAAATGAAAAGGATTCTGTCCTAAATGCCTAGAAATAGAGTGGTTTGTCACTTTTAAAGCTCTATTTCTGTACACTGTTTATGTGACATGATCCCAACCATTACACTGGCTATTAGATTGAATGCAACATCTCAGGAGCTGCATGTCCAAGAAGTTATATTGTAAAAAGGTACAGGAAAATGTTGCATCTGAGTCTGTAATGGAGTAATGTGGCTGCTTTAGTAATGACAAGGATGTTTTTGGTTTTATCTTCTTCATCTTCTTTGCCCATGTGGGTAATAAATACAGAGGAAGCAAACTATTGCCTCCTCATGCAAATATATGATTTCTGGAAATGGCAAAAACACTTCAGCATTGTTACAGAATACTAAAAAGACACTTTGTAGTGAAGTTTGCCACAACATTTTGCTGGAGCTGAGGTTTCCCTGTTCATATGTGTAGTGAAGAACTGATTGCTCTATGGATGATGAGCTAAGATTATGTTTTATAGTCTGGGTCAGCAAATGTTTTCAAGTTCATTGATCAAAGCTCAGCAAAAAGTTATTCTCAGATGGCAAGCTAGGCAATTCAGATCTCTCCCCGGTTGTGCAAAGCAACCTTAAAGAACCTAAGGCTTTTGCATTACAGAGCACTTGATTTTGTAAGAAATGGCAATTGAGGATGGTGTTCTGCCATAAGACTGGGATGATGGGTAGGGAGAACATGAGGTGAAACATACGTGAGGCCACAGCTTGAGTATTGAGTTCAGTTTGGGGCATTGTACCGCAGGAAGGACACCTAGGCACTGGAGCAGGTACAGAGAAGGGCTACTAAGTTGGTGAAGGGCCTGAAGAACAAATCCCATAAGGAGCAGCTGAGGGAACTGGGGCTGTTTAGTCTACCAAAAAGGAGGCTGAGGGGAGGCCTTATTGCTCTGTAAAACCACCTGACAGGAGGTTGTGCAGAGGTAGGCACTGATGTCTCCTTACAAGTGACTAATGACAGAATGAAAAGGAGGTTTAGACTGGACATCAGGATTTTTTTTTCATGGAAAGGGTTGTCAGGTGCCGTAACAGGCTGCCCAGGGAAGTGGTTGAATTGCCATCCCTAGAAGTGTTTGAAAGCCATATTCATCTGATGCATGGGGACATGATGTAGTGACAGACTTGGTAGAGTAGGTGAAATGGCTTGACTTGATGACCTCGGAGGTCCTTTCCAGCCTGGATGATTCTGTGATACTGTGACACCTGTTGCATTTACCAGGTGACTATTTCTAGAGCAGAGTGGCTGTGCCTTCGTGTTGTCTGCAGCAACAGGCTCTCAGCACCTCATAGAGGCAGATGATGTCTCAGCTAGTGCAAGTGGTGCTGAAGAGATGTTCTTTAGCACTCACAGCATGTACTCTCTGGGTATCTCCTTCCCTTACCCTTCTACCTTGTCCTTCCTCTCCAGGGCAATTTCATATGACTTGGCACACATCTCAGCAATGACGAGCCAGCAGCCTTTCAAGATGGACTGCAATTTCCAAGGGGGCTGGCAGATATTCAATGCACTTTTCCTTCTTGCCCTTGCTATAGCTCTGTTTGGAGAGAGCAGCTCCCATATTCTTCCTGAAGTCATTGAGTAACCAAGTATCAGGAGGAGAATCAGGGAGAGTGGTCTGTGCATATACTTAAATAGGTTTCTCTTCCACTTTCCTTCTTTTTTGAAACCTCAGGGTAAAGAAATGGGATGGGGGGGAGCGAGGAGGGGAATTGTGATTTAATGAAATAGGTTGTGTTAGACTTCCTGAGCAGTGTGGTTGCTGTGGTAAAAAGGAATTGGAGAGCTCTTGTAGAAAGGCAGAATATGTTTGAAATACACAGAGGTTAAAAGCTGGTGTCAGCATTGCACCAAATTCAGCCAAAGTTAACAATAATGTTTTGACTAAGAGGGAAGATGCCTAAACTAAATGTAAATCTCTGCCACTGCTTCTGTCTATAAGATGGAGGGGCAGGCAAGGAGAAGCACCAAAAAAATGAGAGTGAAAGAATATTATGAGGACTGGAAATCCCTTTGTAGAGTGAAGCTGCTCCGTTGTTCATTTCTTGCTTTGAGAAGGGACTCTGGACAATGCTTATCACAAATCCTCTCTTTATGACTGTCTCAGTCCGACACAGGATTTAGTCACTTTTGGAGTATTTGTCTTCTGCAATCAACTGGGAAAAAATATTGTACATGATTTAGGAGATCGACACAATTTGTTTGGTTAGCATAGCAGAACAAGAAAAATCATGAAACATCACCTGCAATTAAATCAATCTGCTGACATTACATTTTGCTCAGACATTCTGCAATCAGGAGAAAAGTTAACATCTTCAAGTAGGTTCTTTGCTGTACAAGCAGCTTGGGGTTTTTTCTCCATGAGGTAGATCAATGAGCTAAAAGTGGAACTACACACCAAAGCCTTAAAGTCAGCACCACTATAGAAAAAAGGGAAAAGAGAAAAAAAGGCAACACGTGCCTCCCCCAAGCTCCAAAACCCCATAAAAAGAAACTTCACAGTATCACCAAGGTTGGAAGAGACTTCATAGATCATCAAGTCCAACCTGTTACCACAGAGCTCAAGGCTAGACCATGGCACCGAGTGTCACGTCCAGTCCTGCCTTGAACAGCTTCAGGAACGGCGACTCCACCACCTCCCTGGGCAGCCCATTCCAGTGTCCAATGACTCTCTCAGTGAAGAACTTTCTCCTCACCTTAGAAGTAACAGTAGATGTACTCTTATCAGTGTCCTCAGAGTGCTTCACCTCTAAATGATACTAGCTGGTGGTACCGACAGGTTTTCATCATGAGCATTCTCTGAGAATGATTATTTGTTCTCATTTGTTGCCTCTTAGGAGTCCCCTTCCCCTACAGGTCAGTTCAGGAGCACAATACACAGTTTCCTGGGACCAACTAAGGAACACACTTTTCATTTTCTCAGTTCCAGACCTATTAGTTTCTGGGGTGGGGGG
>WAAF01016173.1:69405-103119 GCA_013400475.1 Tricholaema leucomelas | reverse complement strand
GGGGGGGGGGGGTGGGGCTGGAAGGGAAAAAAAAAGTGGGGACATTAATAAGATCAGTTACCCTTAAAGATATTTTAAGATCTTTTTTCTGTAGTTAAGGAGCAAGTAGCCAGGGATCTGAAGATGAAGCTAGTTATCCCAGTGCCATTGAAAGCTACATTAAAAAGTGACTGAATCTCTAGCACAAATAGAAACTATATTGTGTATACATAACAGAAAATGTTCAGCAGTCATTGTTAGTGTTCATAGAAGATGATAGCCATATTTATTTGCTTGTTTGACTTCAGGCAAATTGTATGTGGCCTCAGGAGAATCACATCTGATGAAATAACACAAATTTAAGGTACTTATTTGTACCTCACAAGTGTCCTTAGCATCACTCCTGTGTGGAATGTATACACAGCTATTGTGTAACACAGCTTTTGTGATTACTGAGACTGAGAAAATTCACCATGTGGATGTTTTTCAGCTGAAAAGACAAGCTCCCACCCTCAACTGCCATTTTTACATGTCATTAAATATAATATCCCAAGTCATAAAACAGGTTTTTTCCAGTCTGTTGAACTAGTAGCCAACTCCTAGTCTTCTCTGTTGGAGAAGATACCTTCTTCAGGTGTTTGCTTCATCAGACTTGGCAAATACTTTTATATTTCATACAGCTAATTTGGGAGGTTTAGAGCCATTTCAGTAATTTCTTATTTCCAACACGTGAACTATGGAATTTGTTTATGACAGCGATCATCCTAAGGCTGATACTTGTATTGCATACCCTCTTGTCCATGGAGTACTCAACTGCCTCAACAGGGAGCTTCTGGGTAACATGGCTCCTTTTGCTGCACCTTTGTTTTTGGGTTTTTTTTTTTTCGAGATGCTTTTGTTGCAGTGGATTAGTTGGTATGTCTCTTACTTACTCAACCCTTTTCTTTGTGTTTACAGTCCTGCCATTTACAAACCAGCTCACGGGAGACTGATCTCCGAGATGAGCTATCCTGCACTGATAAACATCTCTGATAAAACCCTGGTATTTGCTGTGTGATTCTGGAGGAGAGACAAGATGATCCATGAGAACCCATCTCTACCCGACCATTGAAGGGGCTGTTTCCCAGAAGATGGAGCTCTTTCCCCGAGACTGGTTATGGAGACATTGTAAGTCCAGTATCATTGAAAAATCTGGGATTTCTTGTGGAAGTCAATGAATTATTCCTAGCTGAGAGAAAGGAGGAAAATTAACATGTTTGTCATAGATATTTTATTATAAAAGTCTTATTTATTTTTTCCCTTAGTAAATGATGCTTCTTAGCTGTAGTAATATGTGAAAGTAAATTCAGTTATTAAGGAGTCTGGATGCCAAACTTTTTTTTTCTCCTTTGAAGCAACCCTTTGGCAGACTTGTGTATAGAAAGCTTCATGAGTTTCTTGAGTTTATCACTTGATTAGGGAGATAGTGATTTGTCTTATTGACATCAGTCACTCCCCTTTTGCTGGAAGCAAATCCATTAACTCCTCTTTGAGCTAGAGAAAGGTATTTACTTCTGGTGTACTTTGGCTTCCACCTGTGAATGATAGAACTGAGAGATATTTTAAATTTCCACTTTGTAAACCAAACAAAGCATAGAAGACTGAAAGAAAAAATACAAAAGTTGGTTCTTGCTAAAGTAAGGATGGTTCGTAGGAACCCACAAATCATGCAGTATGTGTCCTTTGTATTGGGACTGGAGCAGCCGAGCTCTTCTGATGTCAGGTGCTGAAGGAAGTAGTAAATACACAGGAATTTGAATGCCATTATAGCATGCTTATGTCTGCTTATGTATGTAGGACAAGGGAGGTTATTCTTCCCCTGTACTCAGCACTGGTCAGGCCACACCTTGAGTACTGTGTCCAGTTCTGGTCTCCTCAATTCAAGAGAAATGTTGAGGTGCTGGAAGGTGTCCAGAGAAGGGCAACAAGGCTGGTGAGGGGCCTGGAGCACAAACCCTATGAGGAGAGGCTGAGGGAGCTGGGGTTGTTTAGCCTGGAGAAGAGGAGGCTCAGGGCAGACCTCATTGCTGTCTACAGCTACCTGAAGGGTGGTTGTAGCCAGGTGGGGGTTGGTCTCTTCTCCCAGACAACCAGCAACAGGACAAGGGGACACAGTCTCAAGTTGTGCCGGGGGAAGTATAGGCTGGATGTTAGGAGGAAGTTCTTCACAGAGAGAGTGATTTGCCATTGGAATGGGCTGCCCAGGGAGGTGGTGGAGTCACCGTCCCTGGGGGTGTTCAGGAAAAGACTGCGTGGGGCACTTAGTGCCATGGTCTAGTTGACTGGATAGGGCTGGGTGATAGGTTGGACTGGATGATCTTGGAGGTCTCTTTCAACCTGATTGATTCTATTCTATCTTCTTCTCTTAAAAGTAGTGCTAACTCTCTCCTTCCTTCCCTTCCCTGCTCGCCCCCAGATCTGGGGTAAGACTTGGTCTGTCTTAAGTCTGGACACATTGAGGAACCCCTGCAGAAACTGGATAAAACTATTCTTTTCAATAGCACCAAACAATTATCAGTGTCTCAGCTTCCACTATTTTGGAGGTTATAAACATTTACTTCTAAATTTATTACTGTAGATCAGATATTCATTTTTTACAGCTCACATGTGTGTTATCTGAACTGCAAAAAAAGATTATGAATAAGGGAAGTTTTATATGCACTGACATGGTTGTCATGACTACCTAAGCCACTTTGCTGGTACTGTACAAGTCCACTTTATCTGTCTAGCTTTTACACAAACAACTTTTTTTCTCTCTCTTTTTTTTTCCTGTGAGAGTCTGAAGAAATAGGGTTCAATAAAACATCTGTGAGCCTAAATGTGTGTGTATGTGTAGCAGCCAGGTTAAGTTAAAGTTCATTCCCTCACCCCAGTCGAATATCTTGTGTGTATTATACCTTGGACTGTGAGGGAGGCAGTCAAAGCTAGTCTCTACTTTTGACTGAACTGGCAAGATCCACAGTCCTGGCAATCAGTGTTACAAATGATCAAGTGATGTAGGCTTCTTTGACTCATCAGTTAGAAAAAAGGAGGTGAACGGACTAGAGGGACAGAGAGATCTCTCTGAGAGGATGCTGTAGATGTTTCCATGCATATCATGAAAATGAAAGATAAATTATGAACTAGTTTCAGGCTGTATTTATGTCATAGTCACTGAGGTCTGCTGGAACCATTCTCTCCTAAATACTCATTTTCATATCTTTTCACCTCTGTGAGTTCTTAAGTGTCACTGTTGCGGTCCAGAAAGACAATGAACTTGATCAGGAGAAAGTTTTATCTTCATTGGCCCTTCACATGAATCTCAGGCAGGGCTTATGACTGTGTGAGTTTGGTTTTTGTTTGTTTTGAGGGTTTTATGTGGGTCCCATGTTCTAGAGGAGTTTGAGGTTTTTTCTCTAAGGGAAGAGTCTGCTAAGAAAGAGAATCATTTGCAAGGGAACAACCACCGCTAGAAGTAGTGTTCATCTAAATGTTACCATATTCCTGATGCTATATTTCAGGCAAGATGATGAACTTAAACCTGATGTGTGATCAAAATGAGAACAAGCAAAAGTATTAAGTAAAAGTAATTAGCAGGGCATATAGGAAGACCTTTAAACTAGATTTGAAGGGGATGTTAAGAGAGAGTGGAAAGAAATCAGGCTTATCTGCAACAAGCAGAGCATCCAGTCACTGGGGATTTCTGAGACTGTAGAAGCCAGCAAGGAAACTCCCCTCTAGGGAATCAAGGGCAGCTTTGCCAAGAAAGAGATGCAGCTAACTGCCCAGACAAAGTGCCCTTACATAAACACACTATGGGCAGCAAACAGGAGAAGCTGGAAGCCACTGTACAGCTAGAAAGCTACCTGACAGCCATCACTGAGATTTTGTGGGATGAATCCTGTGATTGGAGTGTGGCTGTTGACGGCTAGCACCATTCAGAAGGGACAGTCAAGGAAGGAGGGGTGGAGGCTTTGCACTCTATGTCAGGAAACAGATAGAATGTGAAGAACTGTCCCTGAAGCACTGCTATGAGCAGGTCAAAAACTTATGGAGTTAGAGATAAGAAGTAGAGAAAAAAAGAATTAGAGACAAAGGCAACAAAGGGAAACTTGTGGTTAGCATCTACTACAGGCTGCCTGATCACAGGGAGCCTACTGATGAAGCCTTCCTACTCCTGCCAAAGGAGGCTTCATGCTCATAGGCTCTTTTTTTGCTGGGGGACTTCAACATCTGTGGGAAAAATAGCACAGCAGGCTGAGGGCTGTCAAGGAGACTCTTGCAGTGCCTCAAGGATAACTTCCTGTGCCAGATAATAGATACCTCTATGCAAGTAAATGCAATATTGGACCTGATGGTCACAAATGCAAGTGAACTCCTCAGTGATGTCAAGACTGGGGGCAGTGATCATACACTGTTGGAGTTTGCAGCCCTAGGGGATATGGGACAGGCAAGGAGCAGAAACAGGACTCGTAATTTTAGGAAGGCAAACTTCCAGCTCCTTGGTGAATTAGGCAGTAAGACCTCATGGGAAGAGATCCTCAAACACAGGGGAGAAGAGCAGAGCTGGCAGATCTTTAAGCATATTATCTTTAGAGAGCAGGAGCTCTCACTGTGTAAGAAATCAGGCAAGAAAGGGAAGAGACCAGCATGGCTGAATAAAGACCTGCTGGTTAAACTAAAGAGCAAGAGGGAACTGCACAGACCATTGAAGCAGGGGCAGATGACCTGAGAGGAGTATAGGGACACCACCTGGTCGTGTGGTGATATGGTCAGGAAGGCTAAGGCACAGCTAGACCTGACCTTGGTAAAGGATGAGAAGAATAACAAGAACAGCTTCTAGAGGTACACCAACCAGCAAAGAAAGGTTAAAGTGAGTGTTCCTCCTCTGACAAGTAATAATGGAGAGCTGATGTCAACATACAAGGAAAAGGCTGAGGTAGTCAGTAACCTTTTTGCCTCAGCCTTCACTGGCAATCCTGCTTCATCCACAACCCAAGTTGATGGACTTCTAGGTGTGGACCAGCGGGGAACCTGAGCACTACACAGATCTATGGGACCTGCTAAGATACACCCCAGAGTTCTGAAGGAATTGGCTGATGTAGTTGCAAAGTCACTCTCCATGATATTTCAAAGTCCTGGAAGTCAGGAAAAGTGCCTGGAGACTAGAAAAAGGGAAACATTACTTTTTAAAAAGAGTATAAAAGAGGACCTAAGAATGTACAGACCTGTCAGCCTTGCTTCTGTGCCTGGGAAGATCATGGAACAGATCCTCCTCAAAACTATACTGGAACATATACTGGGGAGGTGATTTGAGATAGCCAGCAGGGCTTCACCAAGGGCAAGACCTGCCTGGTCAACCTAGTGGCTTTCTCTGATGGTGTAACTACATCAGTAGACAAGGGAAGACCAACAGATGTCACCTATCTGGACTTTTGTAAATCCTCCACAACATCCTTCTCTCCAAGCTGGAGAGATATGGATTTGATGGTTGGTCTGTCCAGTGGACAAGGAATTGGTTAGATGATCACATACAGAGGGTAATGGTCAATGGCTCAATGTCCATATGGAGACAAGTGGTGTCCACTTGTGGGGGTACCAGGGCTGTTCAGTATCTTTATCAGTGATACAGACAGTGAGATTAAGACACCTTCAGCAGGTTTGCATAGGATACCAAGCTGAGTGATGTGGTTGATAAGACTAAAGGATAAGGTGCCATCCAGAGGACTGTTTACAGCCTGGAAAGGTGGATTGGGAAGAATCTCATGGGGCTCAATAACGCAATATGCAAGGTCCTGTACATAGGTTGGGACAATCCTCAATATCAACACAGGCTGGGGTATAATGAAATTGAGAGCAGCCCTGCAGAAAGGGACTTGCAGGTACTGATGGATGAAAGATGGACATGAGACAACAATGCACACTTGGAGCCCAGAAGGCCAATGGTAGATGGCCAGAGGATATTTTACGAAGACAGGCTGAAAGAATTGGGGCTGTTCAGCGTGGAGAAGAAAAGGTTCTGGCAGGACCTTATAGCAGCACTTCAATATCTGAAGGAGACCTACAGAAAGGTTGGGGAAGGACTGTTTAGAAGGGCTTGTAGCAATAGGACAAGGCACAATGATTTTAAACTGGAGCAGGGTAGATTTAGGTTGGACATAAGGAGGAAGTGCTTCACAATGAGAGTCATGAAATACTGGAACAGGTTGCCCAGGGATGTGTTTGAGGTGTTGTCCCTGGAGACATTGAAGATCAGACTCAATGTGGCCCTGGGCAGCCTGATCTAGTTGGGAGGTGTTCCTGCTCAATGCAGGGGAGCTGGAGAAGATGACATTTGGGGGTGCTTTCCAAACCAATGCAATCTGTGAGTCTCTGCTTGAGAAAAAAACTTAACATGTTCTGGGCTCAGGGTCTCCAAAACAACAAGGGTCAGTTTAAGATAAAGTTTTGTTGCTAAGAGACTGTAACCATGAAATAGAAATGCTGATTGGTTGATACACTTGAGAGACGATTTTAAAAGACCTCTCAGTGCCTGTGTTATGTCAGAAATGTAGAGCAACAGTCATTTTGGAAAAGCTAAATACAACAGCACAAATCCAAACACCAGTAAATCCAGCCTGAATGCAAATGGTCACTGACTCTGATTTAAAGTTTGATTACAAGAGCAGCAGTTAAATCGTTGAAGGAGGAAGAGCTTAAAAACCCCCAGAAGTTAAACACACACAAGGCTATCACTGTTTTAGCACTCAAACCTCTTGGGGACTGTGGGGAGCTCAGCTGACAGGAGTTGATGTAACCTCTATGTGCACAGCACCAAGGACCCAGGAACTTCTGAAGAGAGTCATTAGAGTATAAAAATAATTTGAAGATCCAGATGACCACCAGACAGAAAAATTTAGAAAGAAATCCCCTGAAAGAAATAAAATCAAAGGAAATTAGGATAGAATTTCAGAAGACACAGGTCTGATTGTCAAGTCCTTTTAATGGTAAGAGGCGAACAATAATTCTCTGTTAAAAATCTCCGTTTTCATGTTCCTCTAGAAAGGCTGTCATGGTCAGAGAAAGATTAAGTTATCTACCATGATGGCACAGGTTTGCATTCCATGTTGTCAGTTCATTCCTGACAAAGCTGGCAAATACCTGTGTAAAAGAAAACATCTGCAAAATGCTTTGCTGGCCAGCAGGCATACAAAAGAAGCTTCAAGCAAAACCATTTTCATATGCTCATCTGCTTTTAAATCAGGCATGGGGAGAATCTAGTGTTGTGAAAACTTCTGCAACACCTAAAAAATGGTAGACTGTTCAATAAGGATATTGTAATAAAATCAGTGATTTATGCTAAGCATACTTAAAAATTGCAAAATCTAATTTAATTATTTTGCCAGGGGGGAAATTACAAAGAAATGAGTTGTGCTGGCTTAACTTAGTTTTTGTTTCTTAGCACGAGGTTTGTAATTGCTTTAAGTGAGCATGTTATTTATTTTCATTAGCAATAATTGATCAGTAACCATGATAGTGACATATTTTCTCTTCTCTTGAAAAATTCTCCTAGTAAGTCTCTGTAGTACTCTGCAGTCTCTGACCAAAACCACCGCCCGGAGTGAATCCCAGGTGTATCAACCCTGAGACTAGCTATCCTCAACTTACTGCATCCATTACTCATTACAAACGGCAGGTCCATGTGGGTCGGTGTCTTAATGCTGTAGGCTGCAGAGATCCAAGTGTTAGCTCAGAAGCACGCTCCTCAAGCTGTGCTTGGACATCTCCATGACACCCCAGCAACTTGAGAAGTTTATTTGTGTAAGTCTTGCTCTAAATTGAAAGAAAGGAAGGAAGAAGGAATGAGAGAAGGAGAGATCATCCTACATGCAAATATCTTTCAGTTGTGCCTCTGAGGCAGCAAGTGCCTAGAGGAAATGTTTCTGCTGAAAATACTGTGAGTACAGGTACTAAATGCTTAGAGACACAAATGTGTTCAAGGCAGAGATATACAGTCAGCAGCCACAGTGTCCTTAAAAAAAAACAGAAACAAAAAAAGTCTGGGGTGGTTTACTCTTTCTTTACATGTAGTTTTGAGAGCTGGCAGCAGCAAAGGCAGATACTTAACATTCCCCAGATTACTCATTAGAGCTCAAATCCTCATTCCTGCTTAAACCCAGTGCCAGTAGAATTCATCCCCTTGACTCCTGCAGGTATGGATAGAATATACAGACACACTTAGAAGTAGCAAATCCTGAGTGACAGCAGGCAATGTTATCAAGGAAACAGAACTGTATTGGTGTTTCTCATCTAACTTGTTTTTATTGCCACTTTGGCTGCTCTTGAAAAGAAAAAAACAAACCACACCAAAAAAAGTGGCTCTTGATGTCTGTTTTTTACACCTAGGAGAGCTGGAAATCGGAGTGTGTTACTCAGGATACCAAAGAGCTGCACCCAGGGCTTCCCTGCTTGGAGTTGCTGGTGGTTTTGCATACAGCATTATCATTGCTATCAGATGCTGGCATGCACAGATGTGTCAGACAAATGGTGTCCATGAGCAGGAGACCTCTGATTCCTGACGAAGCATTGTAGCTATTAGATCCCTCTGACTTTCCAAGCATCATTCCCCAGCATTTTTTCAGTAAGGAAATTAGCTGCTGTTGCTGTTGTATTGGTTGGTGATAGGTTAAAGACAATTTGTCATGTTTGGCTTCCTTGAAGAATGTCTGTTCTAGGACTGGTGACTATTTGTCACTGGGCATTTGCTCATGTGAAAGACTACCGATACTTATTACTTATTCAACTCCTGTAAATGCTAAATAAAGCTGTCTTTTCACCTGCCTTGGAAGCATCCTCAGACCCCTAGAGAAATCACTGGGATTGCTTTTAAAACTGGGAGAATTCATCCTGTTGCAGTTAGTCAGGACTGCCCAATCCTTTGCAGATGTTGAGTAAAAATCAGTTCTAGAGCAACTCAAACCTAACAAATACTTGCTCAAAGTTTTCAAGGAGTTTTAAAACCAACAATTAATAAGAATTAAAACCAAATATCAAACAGAGTGCTATGAGTAGATCACTCCCAAGTAGTTGCATAGTGAGAAATTCAGAAGCAGCAAGTTGGACACACATGCAAAACTCTTCAAGGATAATAGTTGACTGGGTGTCTTTACTCTCACTTGTTTTTAGCTGTGAGAAGAGTACAGGAAAATAAACAAAGTTAGCACCCAGGAAAGGACAATGCCTGCTGATTAGTACATCGTGTAGCAGCAATAGATTTCATTGCACTGGTAGGTGACAAAAATAAGTTGTAATGAGTTTTCAGGGAAAGAGCATTTCTTGCAAAGTCAAACATTACTGATCATTCACAGTTTAGTGATGTTCATGGAGCAGCCAACTATCTGCAACAAATAAGTGCATTTTCTTGGGATAAAAAGGCAAGCGAAGGATTACATAGACCCAAGCTCTTTATCACCAGACAATTCTTGCTTCAAGTTCCGTACGTCTTATTAAAGGCTTGGAATAAATAGCGTATTGATTTCCCTTAGGACTTAAGAATGTGTTCACCGTGCAAGTATTTTCACTGCTTATAGAAGAGTAGGGATTATTTTCCTTTTAAACTTTTCCTGTAGCAATGGGAAAATATATCTATTGTGCCATATCGTTGTTGTGGAGGGCCCGTAGGCCTGAAAATAGGCTTACGTATGCCTTGCCTTGCCTGCACATGTTTTTCTGCCTACACCAGAGGTAAACACACAAGTGAATGCCAAGGGGCATAACAAACCTGGTGCCATAAAGTCTGGCCTGCCCAGGACCCCTGATTGTGTAATGTGTTTGTATAAGCCCATGCGACCAGCTCACGCTTTCCGTGTGCTAGGCCCATGCTATCCCCATATTTGGGAGGTCCAGGCCTGTGGCTTGTGCCTATTCTGGTAAGGTTGGCTAACTGCCAACCTGATTGGTCATTCTAGTGTCCAAAGGGCCGTTAATCTCAGCCCACATTTGATAAATAGAGACACACAGGTAAACGTCGTGCTCAGGCTCCCCTGCGCTGCTCGCTCACTCGCTCATTATTAGGCTTCGACTCACCAGCACTGCTTTTGTTTATGCCTGCCTGCACGCCTGTTTGCTTTGCTGTTATTACGGAGACAGAATCTCCCATAGTCTCCCAGCCAGCTGTGCACACTTGCATGCCACTGCCGTGAGTTACCAGGACCAGATCCTGTATTGCCTGCCTTTACCTACGGAGCTCAGTCTCCCGTGCATCCGTGCACACTATTGCACGCCCGCTGCCTTACCATTGCCTGGTATGCGCCACTGCCGTGAGTTACCAGAAGCAGACCCCTCTTGTCTGCACGCGATCGGCCTGCTGGCCAGTGTGAGACTGTGCTCAGACTGCACAGCATCATACTCCTTCTGCACCTGAGGTCCCGCCTAAGAATCCCTGGACAGAGCGTCCAGAAGAAGCCAGGAGACAAGGGCAGAGATTGCATCCTTCACCAGGAGAACAAGGTCAGAGACTGTCCTTTCCCCAGAGGCCAGGAAGATTCTCCTTTCCCTAAAGCTGGGAGGATTCCAGCCTCAAAGTCCATGGGCAGACTCCCCTGAAGTTTGGACATTTGCATAGGCTGTGACATAGCCCCGGAGGGTGATTGATAATCAATAAGAATTTGTGAGTAAATGCTTTGATGCCTCTGTAATTTCTATTGCCTCCTGCCACAGAGCAGAAAGAGCTTTCAGCCCACCTGCTGGGCAAGCAGCATATTGACCAGGCAGTGTTTGCCGCAGGGAAACTCCTCTCTCTGTTTATAGTTTGAATTGTTTGCTAGTTATTAATAAGTTATGGTTTGATATTAATCCTAGAATAACTGGATTAACCTCTTTCATAACTGTCTAGATCCTTTTAATATTAAATTCAGTGGTTGGGGGTGGCGAGAGTTCAGAATATTGAATTTAATAAATATATATCTTTATAGAATACCATCTCACACCAACTAATTTCTCCCCTCTGCCACAATTGGCGTAGGTGGCCGAATGCCCCCTCCGTGACAATTGTCCACGAACTTACAGATTTTAAGCAGGAGGTACATATATTTGTACTTAACCTGTGTACTTTCCACATTCTAACTGGAATTGAGAACATACTTGGAAACAGCTTGTTCGTATCACTATGCATGTCAGTGCATACATGTAAATGCAGAGGGGAGACCCTTAAGTTGGGGTCAGTATAGGAGTTTGCTTGAGCAAACCTGTCTAAATTTCATTTTGAACTGTATACTAGTGATATGTCTGAGACCAAAGGATGTATTTGTGAGAGAATGCATATTGTACATAGTTTCTCTCTCTCTCTGTTATAATATTATATACTATGTGGTTTCTTAATGATGAACTCCCAGCCTGTCCATAGCATCTTGCTGCATTTAGATATTTGGCACGTAAACTCTTTTTCTAAGTGCTCTGTTTCAGCAGAGTCATGAAAGATACTCTCAGGAGCTGACCCGCAACACAGTGTACTCTGAAACAAAACAGATATAGATCGCCTGCAGGATATTAACTGACCAAAAATACCTGTTTACTGGAAGAGATAATTGAAGCTGTTGCTGTTTAGCTTTGTTTGACTTCTGAGTTGTCTTTCTGTTAAAGCCAAATTTTTTATCTGCTCCAAATCAGATTTACCTCATCCAGAACAAAATAGGATGCACTCAGTGGGGAAAATAGTAAACATTGGAAGACATCATTAACAGCGTTTATCCTGTAAGTGAGATAATTTGCCCTCCAATACAGATAAGCATAATACTTGCTATTACCTTGCTAGTTCTAGTATTTTGATGTTCTCTCTAGTTGGAACACTGCTGCCACATCTACAACTCAAATGTTGCATGTGAGCTGCTTAAATATTAAATGGTTGTTGATTTCTTATCCAGGGGAGCTCAATAATTTAAGCCAACTGAAATCTCTGTATAAAAGATTAAGACCTTGACAAAACTTGGAAGAGATGTGGCTTAAAGAAATAATATTGTGGGACAGTTGAGGTGGGGGTTGGTTTTGTGTGGGGGGGGGGGGGGGGGCGAGGAGAAATGTGCTTAATGCTAAGCAAAGTAGCCTAAAAATTATGGCATGAATTGGTCTGTAGATTGTTTTGGGACCAAATGTTGGTCTCACTGGCTGCAGCAGTGAAGGAATTTGCTTTGAGTGTATTCATGCTAAAAGACTTTGAAGGATTTGCTCTACAGATAGCAAATGGATGGATTTCTGATGGATTTAGAAATAAGATAGCTCCTAATTCAGAGTCTGGAGATAAAGGATGTTACCTTGTGGTTCAGGTTGTCTCTCTCAGTGACTCTGGTACCAGCTACAAAGAGTTTCCAGGGATGGTTATTCAGCATACATAAAGTGCTTAACCTTGGAGATCTTCAGAGAAGATACCCAGGAGCTAAAGTATGTATTACAGATTATTATTGTACCCAGTTGTGGCCCCTTGATCTGAAATGTCTAATCTGCCAAGTGTATTTCACAAGTCAACTGATTTGTCAGTAGTCTGTATGTATAGTAGGTTGGAGTCCAACTCACATACTGTCATTAAGAGAATATTCCCCTGTATTTTTCTCTCTGTAACATGCTTATTTTATAGCAGTATATCTCAGCCCAAAGTTTAAGTTCCAGTGTTGAATCAAGAACAGCCCAGTCTGCACAGTGAGTTTAAACTTCAACAGAGTTTGGGATGGTTCTGTTTTGAATTAATTTCACTATCTGTTTCAGGTCACAAAAATACACTACACACTTTATTTTTTCACACATAGCTTCAGTAGGGTTTGATACAGTTCCAGGCTACGTTTGTCTTTCTGTTTTAAAATTCTCAAACATTTTAAAATGAACAAGCTTCTGATTAATAGTTAATTTGGTTTAGCAAACAAATTCTTGCTGGGTGGGTTACTTTGAGCCAATTCTTACATGCATAGGAACCTTTCTCCCTTTTTGGAAGCTGATGTTACACATCTTTATCCACTTATAAAATGAATTTGAGTTACTATTGATTCTTTTACTTGTAATTACAGGAACGCAACGTAATCACCTTTCCAAATCACTGAGGCGTTCCTTAATGAGAATGGAATGTAAAAAATGCATGGAGAAAACAGGAATTCTGTGTTGCTAAGGATACCTAGCCACACAGCCCTTGTTCCTTACCTACAGAGTGAGAACTAGTTTTAATGTTATAGTTGGTAAACATAAAAAGCAGGGGGTTTTTCCCATGTTGCATGGCTTCTTTAACTGTATTTCATTGTTACATTGATCACAAAAATTAATTTCAGAAGTTCCAACTTTCAGAGCAATCATCTCCCTGTTTTGTTAAGCAGGTCTACTCTCTCACTGTCTTAGAAAGTGGTGTTTCTTTCTCCATTCATCTGAGCAGGTCAAGAAATTAATTATTGATCATGGGTTGAAGGCACTTAAATGTAGATACAACTGAAGAGAAAGAAAGATATAAAATTGTTGAGATTTCTGAGCAGCATCTTTCTTCTCATGCCGGCATAGCAGTTCCCTCACTCAGAGTGAATTTGGCCAAATCCTCCTCCCTGTGAACACCAGAGCTGGACAATATACAGAAGTTACACTGTATCATGTACTTGCATGTTTGCAGCATACTGAAAATCTTCTTGCAAGGTCCTAAATACCTGTGCTGCTGTCAGATGTGTTGATGTTCTTTAAAAAAAAAAAAAAAATTTCAGTAGAAAGAGTAACCTGGAGTAGGATTTTTCATTTAGGTAGGTATGATGTCCAGCTTTGCTCACCAAACTACTTCATACCCAGTGTTTGACTAGCTAGAGGACACTGTTCTTAGGTATCGCTTTCCCAGTAAAGGTCACACAAATATTCAAAAACCGTCATGCACGGCTTTTGCAGTGTGCTTAAGACATAATCAGATTGCACCACAGATGCGCACTACTTACAGTAGAGCAAATTAGTTTGGGAAATGTTTAGTTTAATATGCTGATGTTTACACACAAAGCTGAATTTTGAGAGGGTTTTATGCTTTACTAAGCTTTTCTAAGTACACTTCTTTCATACTTCATTGCCTCAATTGTGTGAGATTTAAAATGTCTTCAGTGTAGGTCCAATCTGATATCACTTCCTATCTCTGGCATTTATCAGCCCTGTGTCTGTCCAACTATTCCGTGAGGCCGTGCGACACACCAGCTGTATTTCCCATGGAACTCAGCCTTGTGTTGCAGTTAGAATAAGAAGAGAACTGTATAGCTCGTAGATCGCTGTCACTTACAGATTTAGGAAATGTCTTCCAAAAAACCATCAGTCTTTTTGGTTGCTGAACGTGTGAGAAATTCTGACTAAACAAATGCACGGGGGAACCATTCTTTTCCACTAAGCAGTGCAAAAATACATTTCAGAGGACAGAAAAAATACCCAGCTTTTATTCAGAAAATCCTTGCATACCTTGAAATGTATTGCAGAAAACTGTGAAAACATTACATTAAACTGATAATAATATAAGATTGTTTTTCTCATCCACAGTCATATGTAATTGAACATCTGTTACATTTTTGTCTCTGGCATTCCCCAGCCTCAAATGTCTGGTGCTTTTATTCTAGGGTGATTTCAAAACATGAGTCACAAGAAACTTATTCTATATTCTTTTCGTTGTTGCTGCTGTCGATTTTTATGATGTCAACAAACTCCACAGCAGTTTGCAAAAAATGCATAGATGAATGAATTTACATTAAAAACACAGGGGAAAAACTGCAAACTAAATAGTTACTAAAAAGTAAGGATATATCCTGCTGAAACAGAAAATATATATCTGAAAATCAATATAAACAACCTCATCATATGTTATCAGACAGTGAAGTAAGAGATACCTTAATCTCTGTATGGGAGCACCTACCTGAGCAGGGGATGACTTATTCTACACCACTGTTTTATCTAACAACTAAAGGCCTGCCTAGAAGTTAAGTCAGGAAACCTATTCCCAGGGTGAAAGTGTACATTGTGCAGTAAGGAAACAGCTGACTTTTGGAGAAGCTTACCATGGGAGTACTACAGCTGTTATGTGAGACAGAGGCACAGTCACTGGGAGCTGAGGATTTAATTCAGCCATCTGTATTAGAAGTAGATGGAAGAGTTCTAGAGTGTCTCTGATCTGAGATTGCAATGATGCCAGTGCTGGTATGTATGTCACACAAGCTCATATAAAATAACCTCTTCTTTCTATTTTTATTTCTTCATTGTGATTATATGACATGAAAGAGATCAGTTTTGATCTTGAAGTACGGTAAGATGTATTTTACCATGTACAAGAGCAGCAAAGTCCTTTGGGGCATCTTTAATAAGCTTGAATTACTGGTAGTTTGTTTCAGAAGTTTTGAAAAAAGAAAACAACATTGGTTCAAAAACCTCAGGTCTTGAAAAGCCTCTTCTCAGCCATTTTTCACTGCAGCTTTTGTTCCATCCTTTTTCCTGTCACCCTGTCATTCATGCGCCTGAGCTGCAAATAATTTCAGCATGAAAACATTCATATCACAGGATGAATTCATTTAGTTACTGCCATTGTGCAATCATAATCTCCAAAAGGAGTTGTAGTACCTTTTAACTAGTGAGAATTAGGAGAGATTCCTGTTACAGGAGGGACATTATGAATATGAAGGTCAATTTCTCAAAGCCAGTTTGACAGGACGTGGTTCTGGTGGATCGTAAGAGTAAAAAACAAGGATTTCTTCTTTAACAGGAAATTTCTCCAAGTGTTTCACCTATTGTAATTCAGATGTCATTCTTCTCTGAAAGACATTTTTAAATTTGCAAGCAGATGTATCTATTTGCCTGTTTTCAAATGGAAAGTTGTATTCCTCCTTACTATTTTCTTCCATTTTAGGGGATTTTTAACTCCCTAGAAGTAACAAACATGTTCACTTTTGAATATTAGCGTCTTTTGCCATCATATGCTAAATTAAATTGAAGTCATTGAGGTGGATTTAGATAAAACCATACTTAGATCAATAAATCAAGACTTCATTCAGGATAAGCTTTAACTAGCTAATGTTCAAAGTTACTGCAAGGCAGCATTGAAAACACTGGCAAATCACCTGAAGATTTCACAGTGTAAACACATTTAATATTCCAAGGGCAGGTTATTTTTAAGTAAGGTTTCCAACTCTGTACAGTGGAAATGTCTGACTACTAGTAGAGCATGACATTGCCTGCCCTTGATCACCTTTGACATTGTTAATAAACCACAGTGTATATTCTCATAAAGAGGAAAATCACCTTTTCTATCTCAGTTTTGTAGAGTTGCTGATACTTAACATGCATTAGAAGCTATCAGTGGTCTCTGCGGGCTTAATTACTGTAAGAGAAAAAACCTTGCATATTAAATTGAGTAATAGTTAACATTAAAAAACTTGCATGGAACTCTTGTGCTACAGCATGGAAAGCTTTCTAGTCTGTTTTGCTCCTTAATGGAGGATCAGACACCTCCTGTTTACTTGTTCCAGAAACAAACGCAAGCGATGGCAGCAAAAATATCCTTTACGCAATTTTAATTATTGAAAAAACCTGCACCATTTTATTCTTAATATTTTAAATATATTCACTGAATACATCATTCTCTGCAAGCAGTAATCCAGCTTGTTTTTATGGGACTAGCCTGGAAAATTATCAACATACCCAGAAAATGATAGAGCTTTGAGCACATTTCTTCTCTAATGGGAAAAACTGCATGTAGTCTTGGCCCTCCGAATCCAGAAATCCATTTCTTGCATAGTCACTAGCACTGGATTGGCACTGTCCCTTTCCTTTCAAATTGCAGAGTTCAGCAGCAACAGGTATCCTTGCTTTTGTGTTTGTTGCTTTGGGGTTTGTCTGTTTGTTTTCTGGGGGTCGAGGGGGAGGTGTTTGGCAGGGTGTAGTGGGTTTGGGTTTTGCTAAAATCATTCCAGGAGCTTCTCTGCACTTCTCTAATTCTTCTCTTTTCACCATTACAAAAGCAGTAAGATTGCTTTCTTTCCCTAGAGCAGCTTTAGCTCTTGCCATGTGTGCTAGTCTTACTGATCCACACAATTGCTTTTTCTTTTAATGACTGAGAAGAAAAGACTGGTACTGTTCATCTTCTTATAAGTCATTGATACAGGTTGCTAACTAACGACAGGAGTATCAGGAGCGAAACAGGGGTATTTTACACAGTGCTAATAGATACTGGCTTTCAAGGAAGATTTTGTGGGAATGGGATCTTTCTAAACTCTCGGTTCCTGCCCATGACACTTGAAACTGAGTCCAAGGTATAACTTTCATATGTGAATGCACATAGGAAAATTATCACATGCTGACTTTCAACATACTTAGCAGTTAGGTAGCTACCTTGGAAGGTAGGAGAGCCCTGCAGAGGGACCTAGACAGGCTGGATGGGTGGGCAGAGGCCAGTGGGATGAAACTTAACAAGGCCAAGTGCAGGGTTCTGCACTTTGGCCACGGCAACCCCAAGCAGCACTACAGGCTGGGGACAGAGTGGCTGGAGAGCAGCCAGGAAGAGAGGGACCTGGGGGTACTGGTAGATAGTAGGCTGAAGATGAGCCAGCAGTGTGCCCAGGTGGCCAAGAGAGCCAATGGCATCCTGGCCTATATCAGGAACAGTGTGGCCAGTAGGACGAGGGAGGTTATTCTTCCCCTATACTCAACACTGGTCAGGCCACCTCTTGAGTACTGTGTCCAGTTCTGGGCTCCTCAAGTCAAGAGAGATGTTGAGGTGCTGGAACGTGTCCAGAGAAGGGCAACAAAGCTGGTGAAGGGCCTGGAACACAAATCCTATGAGGAAAGGCTGAGGGAGCTGGGGTTGTTTAGCCTGGAGAAGAGGAGGCTCAGGGGTGACCTCACTGCTGTCTGCAACTACCTGAAGGGAGGCTGTAGCCAGGTGGGAGTTGGTCTCTTCTCCCAGACAACCAGCAATAGAACAAGGGGACACAGCTTCAAGTTGTGCCAGAGGAGGTCTAGGCAGGATGTTAGGAGGAAGTTCTTCCCAGAGAGAGTGATTTGCCATTGGAATGGGCTGCCCAGGGAGGTGGTGGAGTCACCGTCCCTGGAGGTGTTCAAGAAAAGACTGGATGAGACACTTAGTGCTATGGTCTAGTTGACTGGGTAGGGCTGGGTGCTAGGTTGGACTGGATGATCTTGGAGGTCTCTTCCAACCTGGTTGATTCTGTTCTATTCTATTCAAAGAGTTAGGACACCAGTGCTGCTAAGCTCTTATAGCTGATGCTGGGGGGTGTAGGAGGAGGCTGTCTGCACTTTACCACTAATTATATCTGCAAAAGGCAGGGCACTGGGCTAATTGTAAATGATGGATTACATGTAAAATTAGCTTTCTTTTAGGAAAAAAATCCTGCTTCATGATGAGTAATACAAATAACATTTTTATGGCCAAGATGAATGTATGGATGATTAGTATAGAATTAAGATAAATTATTTGTGAAAAGTGCACTAAATGCTCACTAAAATCAATCAAGTGTACATCACGTTCTATTGATCGCCCGGCTTCTCTTCCATCAACCTGTGTTTTGTTGTGTTCACTACATTTTCATCCTGAGCCGCAGTCACCAGCTAAAATCACTTCCATGCCCACACCTGAAGTGTCCTGCAACCATGCCCCTTCTCAGCATCATCTCCTTTCTCAACGGCCTTCTTTTCCACTCAGTACCCATTTGACCTCAACAACGTTAATCCCTATGTATTAAATACCATGGTACTCCCACAAAGATGTTCTGTCCTGGGGCTGAGGAGATACTCAGCTGATTATCCTCCTGGATGTCCTCAGGCCTAAATATAAGCATGTTCATTAGTGAGCCATTTAACTTGCATTTGCATTTATGGCACACAGATATAAAGGAAATCATGATGGAAAGTAACCAGCCCAGACTGCTTCAGTCCTCTTCAAAACTGCCCACTAAAGCTATGAAGTGTCAAATTATACACTGGGCATGTTCATTTTCCATAGAACTGAGAAGATACAGTCAGTACACATGTCACCAATGTTGATTGCTGGGTTCTTAGCTTCTCTTACAATGCATGATTATTTTCTGTCCCACATATCCTTGTGAAGCTGTGAATTGGGCTCTGCATAGCTTGCTTTTCTGCTGGATAGCAGTAATGCCCTTGCAGAAGCCCCAGGTATGGGCTGCTGGTCCTGAAGCTGACACAGTGGGCACATGGGACATCTGGTGTCTCTTGGTTTCTCAAGTCCTGCTCTAGCCCTGAGCTCCTCCGTCTCAGAAGGGTAAAGCCTAATACCACCAGCAGACTGAGGTGTGTGTGTTTGCTTTGAACTGTCTCTGTTACATGTCTGTGGAGAGAGAGAAAGTATTAGGAAGGGAGAATTCATGAATTCATGAATTTCAACAAACTAATTAGTGAGAACTCTGGTTTTCCTTTTCTTTTTTTTTTTTTCATACAGATAATCTATAATGCTCAAGTCAGAAACGCCTGCCCTTGTGCATCATGATTTTCACAGTTTGGGCTCTTACTCTTGTTTGCTGCCAGGTCTGACAAGCTGAGGTTGCTCATTTTCCATGAGTGACAGTAACCTGGAGATGTGGCTTTCTTTACGGTGTACGTGCTGTAGGCTCTGGTTATTCGCATCCTGTGGTAGTGTTGATTGCCCTTCTGATGTAGGCAGAGAGCCTATTTGTCTTTGTAGCAGAAGAACTGGCAGACTCACGGAGGTTTAACCAAAAGGCCCTCTCAAGTCCCTGTGGCTGATTTCATTATGGCTTTTTTCTTTTTCATTATGTTTGACATTTTGAAGGCTGAGCCTCATTACGGATGGGCAATCTCCAGCACTAGGCTGGGAAAATGAGCTCTGTGAGATGGAGAACATATTTAAAAAGTGAAAAAGAAAAAACACAAAATTAAAAAGAGATTTGAGGCACATTTTTGTCCTATGATGTTATCTGTTCAAAACAAGAAACTAGAAACGAGACCTTAAATGTGAAAGCAGAGATGATTCCTCTTTGCTGGACATTCAAGTTATAGGGAAATATTGGCTCACTATATAGGGAAATATTCATTGTGGTGGGTTTTATGCTTGGTATATAAATAACATTGCTAATGTTGTGACATCAATATTCTAACACCAATGCTGTCTTTTTTTTTTTGTTTGTTTTGTTCTTATAAATCCAGCTCTCCTTTTGCACTATACTATATAAATGCTCCTTTACACTACTACAGCAACAGACTCCTCCACCACAGGCTAAAGGAAGACTGAAGCAAAGCATGGTTCCCATGCATTAAAATGCTCAACCTCCCTGAAGTTGTAGAGCAAGCAGGCAGATAACAAAATTTAAGTATTTGCTACTATATTAACGTATCAATGACAAACTAAATTTTGTTTGCTAGCTTGGTTTCTGCATTTCTCTGCCTCTTAATGAAGGCAATATATCTTCTGAAAATGTCAAACTCTGTTTCCAGAATTGAGCAAATTCTTAATAATGTAATTAGACAGTTAGACATTAGCACTTGTGACAATTTGGCATTAAGTGTTTTCATCAGAGTCAGTTTCCCCCTTGTTTAGAGCACATAGGGTTAGAATAATTGAGGAACTAAGATCTGAGTCTCCTTCAAATCTACTCTGTTTGGTAGATAGAAATGAAAAAATAATCCTCCTCGACATGGAAAGCTGAGGTGGAGCAATTTTACTCCACACTACTAGAGGTCTCTGGCAAAGCTGTTATATTTCTGCAACTGGGGGGATTTTTACAAGATTGTATTGCTACCTTAAAGCTTTCTGAAAATCAGGTTTCAGCAGGTTACTCCAACTGATCTCTGTACAGAAGACTTTGTTTATGACTATCTTCAGATCTTGTGGATTTATATTAAACCTCCTTACATCAAGTGGAAATGTGAGGAGCGAGATCTTTTGCAATAGTCAGTTGAGAAAAGTGGTAGAGAAGATCAGTTGCAGTAGCAACATTTCTGTGAAATTAGAGGCAAATCCAGAGATGTGGACTTGGGATTGGATGAGTGATTATAATATTTCCTTCTGTTGAAAACTCTTTTCTCTTCAATGCAGAAAAAACATCTTGCTCTTTCATGTGAAATATGATAGGCCTGTGGTGATATAAAGAAAGAAAACTTGCTCATAATCAGTTTAAAGGCTGTCTTCACTGGCAAGAAACTAGAAGCTATTTAGTTCTTATATAACAACCATACAGAGAAACTTAGGATTTGGATCTGGAAACATGCAAACATTTTACTATTTTTCCCATTCCAAGTGGAGGGAAAAAATAAAAAACAAAACCAAAATCCAAAAGCAAACACCACCACCCCCTCAGAAAAAGGGGAAATAAAGCTTCTTGGTTTTCAACAGTTGAAGTATTAACAAAATAAGGACATCAGAGGCATCTTATGAAGCGTAAGGCCCATTGCTAGTTTATGTCAGCATACAGATACAATTTAAAGTGGAGAATCAGTAATGTTTTGGCTTAAGAGAGCAATTTTAGGCTCGTAAAACAGCTAGCCAGACAGTAATAAACATAGCTTGGAAAAATGACAAGGATATTTTCTTGGAGTACCCTCCCCAGCGGTTCAAGGAATAAATCTTTAAACAAAACATCCTCTAGAAATGTAGTTGAAATAAGAGGACACCATTTACTGAAGTTTCTGAATGGGCTGAAATAATAGAGGCAGCAGAGGGATGTGATTTCAGAAAGCTTCAGCCTCGTAGGGAAAAAATAAGTGTGAGCTTCCGCTTTTTTCACTTTGGAGCTAGGAAGTTGTCCAAATACCAACTAGTATTAGTTTTAAATAAAAGTATATGATGGTTTGGGTGTTACCTACCCCCCTCCCCACTTTGTAAATCACCCAGATTAGACTCAGCAACTCTAGAAATTGAATGAAGCTTTATATTTACAGCTTAGCACAATATACAAGCAGATATTTACAGTATATACAGTTATATACAGAAATATACAAGGTAAAAAGGTAATACAGAAACACAACTCCCCTCCCAGAAACCTGAGTCCCCAGGAGGGGCTCTCAACCACCCCCTCACCTTCCCCCTACCCCTCTCAACCTTACCCCAGTCCCAAGGAAGAAAGGGAGGTTGAGCCAGGGGGGTTAAGAAGCAAAGGTGGATCAGCCAAAGAAAAAAAAAAATGGAGGGTGAGGTTAGAGAGTAAGATGCAGTTCAGCCAGCAGCCCAGAGTTCCCCAGCAGGCAAAGAGCAAAGTGACTTTATCTATGTTTTCCTTTCCTTTTTTACACATCTCAGCAAGACTATGAGCAATGTAGACCTCACCATTGTTTTCATTTCACAGTCTATGATCTAGTCCTTCTCACCAAAACATTCTAGTTAGGCTCAAACTAGCACAATCTGGTTCACCAAATTTTGCTCAGCTGCCAGGATGAGTTAGTGTGTAGTTGAGTGTCTTGCAGATTAATAAAATGCACACACATCCTGCTGCCATGTGCAAAGTACTTGCAGTGAAAAACTATGTGAGGAAAATAAAGTATTAGGAAAATATAGCCATCTGGGGTGTGAACAGAAAAGCTTGTTGAAAATTTGTGTCTACTCTGAAATGGGCATAAAACAAACAAACAAAACTCCTCCCTGTGATGCTAATTTCTTCCAGTTGCTTTAGTTCAACAAATATATTCCTCAGGTTTTTCCTCTCCTCCACTGAAATATAGCTTACAAGCTTTAGAAGGAAAAGGTGCTTCGAATTGAGTACTTAAATCATTTAATTTCCCTTTCATAAGACAGAAACAGGATTTTGTTTTCTCCTGAACAAAACACTTGAGTGTAAGTTTTGTCTCCTACAAGAGTTCATTAAAAAATACACAAATCTGGGGAAAGTTTAGGTTTAGAGACAGGGGCATTTTTTTTTGGTGAAAACCATTAAGTTTGAAAACATTAAATCTGAAAGGTTTCAGCCAACTCCAGTGAATAGGGTCCAAAGGCAACTTCAGTTAATGTATTACTGAAGAAAAGCCATAAATAGTATAACATAATCCTGAAGTAAAAACTAAATGACAGCCCTAAGGCATGAAACTAGATTGAGTTACAATTATAAAATCAGGCTGTCGATATTTTGATCTTCCAACAGTGCAAGTTTGCTGAAGAAAAGTTCAATCACTCTCCAATTTCACACATCATTGGCAACAATAGCAAACATACAGCAGAGGAGAAACACTTATGCACTAAAACGTAAACTGAAAGCAGCAGTAAGACAATTGTCCACAGTCACCTAGAACTGAGATCCTATTAATGTGCACGTTTTAACAAGTTTCTTAGCTGTTGATAATGGACAATAGTGGTCTGTAAATTTCTGTCACCATTAAGATTTTAAAATTTAAATAGAATGGATTTTTTCACAAGGGGACACTCTCTAAACAGTCCATTTCTTTTCTGTGCTCTTTTGTTCATACTGATTTATATCTATGAAACATCGTTTACATCTCTTAACTTGTTCATTTTCTGCAGAACTGAGGAAGGCATCTGCAAAGCTCTTTGGGTGAAAATGTCTTGAATGTGAGCACTATCTGCAGTAAAATATCCACAGTCATACCCATTCTTCTCACAGATCAGAGAGGACTGGCACAAGCTGACCTGTGCTTGCCCATCAATTGATGTCAGCTTTTGCTTCAAGAAACTTGCAAAGTAATGCAAATGTGTATGTGTGTATGTGTATATATATCTCAGCTGTCTTAGTTCAGTCTCAAGGGCCATCACATTGCTGAGTCTGCCAACAACAAAGTCAATATTGAAGTGGGTACCCATTTGCTGCCTCATTTCTCTCTGCCTACCACAATTAAGCAACACTTTGAAGAATTTTTCATCATTGCTGACCTTAACAGAATTCATACATAAAAGGAGAAATTCTGTTATCCTGCTACTGTTTAATTCTCTTCATGTTCATGAATTTCATGTTCAGTGTTGTCTCACAGAGTTACTGAATTAAAACACATGAGATTTCTGAAGTCAAACAAAAACTTCTAATCTTCCTTCTTTACAGCTACCAGTATCATTTTAGGTACTCCAGACATTCTTGATTTATTAATGGTGAATCTGGGGTAAGGAAAATTAGACCTACTGCAGTAGCAGGCAAAAACCTACTTGATTTTAGGAATGTAACTTCAGTTTTCATTTGCCAGTTGGAGTGTAGTGTATTTTTGCAAAATACACATTGACAATATTAACAAATATGTCTTCTCCTCTAAGAAGCCATTATTGCAGTATATTGCAATTCATTTCCATCTTCAACCATTCAATGCTACACTTGCTGAATATTCATCTGGAGAGAATTCCAGGTTTTAAATGTAATACAAGGTCTGTTCTTTCATTTCCTGAAGCATCTTCCTTTACCCATGTCTTTATCAAATTGAATTTCCACTGTGTTAGGAAAGGAATGGTTTTATATCTTATGTTACTTGTATCAATAGAAGCTGAGTTCTGTGTTATCTTGCAGTCTTTCAATATATCATACAGTCACATTGTGGACCAGATTGTCTTGATGTCTCTGGGAGAGCTCTATAGGGCAACTTGATGAAAAAGCAATACGGCAATGAGGAATGGTCAGCTGGCTTCCTGACTGATGAGCCCCCGCTCTAGAAACTTGGTTCGATTTTAAAAGAGATTTAGTACCCTATGGACAGGCACAAAGACACTTAGATTCCTAAAACCTGTCTTAAGAGGTGTGAGCACTTCCCATTGACTCGAAAAGCTGTTGACCTGCTGCTGTTCCTGATGAATAGGACCTTAGTGGATCAACACAGAAATAAAAGAGAGAGGTTTTGAATGAGTTTCAGAGGGGTTACTTCTGTGAGAGACTTCTCACCTCTTTAACTGCAATTTAAACTATTCATCTGCCACTGTCCATTCTACAGTAAGTCATAGCAAAGTAGTTACTGCAAGTGCTGTAATTGAATGGCAGAGTCAGATACTTGCCTATACATCAGCAGCTTCACTTAGGCATATATCACCTTAAAGCAATGAGCAATGACAGTTCACACCGAGTCCCTTGGTTGTTAATTGGAGTGGACAGATGGGTAGAGTAACTTTTTAAAATTAACATTATAACTTTTTAATAACCTAAAAATTAATAATTTAGAGTCTTATTAAACCTAATAATATACCTATATTTATTCAAGAAAGTGATAAGTCAGGTTAGAGTTTGACATGTCTCTAAATGTTCTTCCAGATCCGAGTATGCAAATAAGATAAATTAATGATCAACACTCTAGATCAGAAACACAGATATTAGGTCAGTAGGTTTATGTTGGGAAAGGAAACTATGCAATTTGATTGATGCACCAAATTAAAGCTGTCCAAAAGAATTCAAATTTAATCATGGACACAGTGAAGTGCTCACTAATGCTCTAAAGAGCAGTAATTGTTCATACAAATCATTTAGAAGAAATTTTGTAGAACAAATGTACTGGGGAAAATCTAAACAGTTCTTGGTCAGTTCTGGAGCAGAAACTGCCAAAACTCATTAAATTACTCAATAACCATCACTTGTTCAGCTCGATGTATCACAAACGTTATTGATTAGGTAGTTTCTAGTAGTTGAATGTATTTATGGAAATGTGTTTCTCTTCTGCCTGTTCTTTTGTAGTTTGTTGGGTTGGGTATTTTTCCCAAAAGTGCAGAGGTCTTAAGCCATGCATTATTTATAACATATGCTTAGCACTCCACTGGTGAGCTAACTGGCATGGCACATTTAGCAAAAGTCTCTAACCTTTTCAGTATTGCATTTTACTTTTCCAAAATTAGCAGTCGTTGCCTGAATAAAATATCGCAGGTAATGACAGAAAAGCCAAGCAAAATGCCAAGCCATAATATATATGAAAAACTTGAAGCTTTCTGGTGGATATCTGTCGAACTCCACCTTGCTTGGAAGGCAGGATTTTTATTTTTTTTCTTTACTACAGAAGGACTTTCTCCAGGTCCCCAGCTATGTTCAATAGCTTATTACCCTATAGTAGCACAAGTTTTTACTTCTGAGACCAGGCAATACCATATATAACATGTCATAATACTTGAAAGTCAGTTTGGCATCTACAGAGAAAATACAGTTGGTCGTTATTAATTGCTGTAACAGGTGATCATAGAATCATAGAATCAACCAGTTTGGAAGACACCTCCAAGATGATCCAGTCCAACCTATCACCCAGCCCTGTCCAATCAACTAGACCAGGGCACTAAGTGCCCCATCTAGTCTTTTCTTAAACACCTCCAGGGACAGCGACTCCACTGCCTCCCTGGGCAGCCCATTCCAATGACAAATCACTCTCTCTATGAAGAACTTCCTCCTACTATCAAGGTTATACCTCCCCTGGCACATCTTGAGATTTTGTCCCCTTGTTCTGTTGCTGGTTGCCTGAGAGAAGAGATCAACCCCTACCTGGCTACAACCTTCCTTCAGGTAGTTGTAGACAGCAATGAGGTCACCCCTGAGCTTCCTCTTCTCCAGGCTAAACAACCTCAGCTCCCTCAGCCTCTCCCCATAGGGTTTGCGCTCCAGGCCCCTCACCAGCTTCGTCACCTTTCTCTGGATATGTTCCAGTACCTCAACATCTCTCTTGAATTGAGGAAGAGACTTTCCATAGTGAACTGACCTAAATAGAAAATGTTTTCTCATTGGCTTGAACTTTGCCTGTGATCTTCAAATGTTTGGGGTGAAATTTCCTTTAGGACAGAGCAGACATGCAGCCTGTGTTAATCCCTAGGCTGAACTGTTGTGTGATGTTGAAGGAGGAATGTGCTAGGGTAGCTGCACTGCAATGGTGGCAGTACTGGCATTGCTTTTGAAACATCACACAGACAAAATGTAAATGCAAATTTCAAAGTGTACAAAGAGGTAGAATTCCTGTAGCTCTTGCTGAGATCAAGGAGGGGACATAAGCACAGCAAAATATCTCACCCAACTTACTGGCAGGTGAACCTTTTCAAAAGGTAGAGACAAAGAATATTCAAACTTAATTACTCTGACATGGAACAGGTTTTTAAATCTCTTGGAAGGAATAGCATAGTTTAAGACTAGAAGGGATTACCGATACATGTATTTTATAAATGTAGACTTAATATTTATGTACTGTCTTACCATGTCCTGAATATCCAAAATCTTCCTAGCTCTACCATGATAGTATTTCTGGATTTGGCCTATATGCAGAATCAGAAGTAGAAAACTTCCTTTATAGTGTGACTGTATGATAGCTATGACCATATTAAATATCCAGCAGTAAACATTGGAGTGGTTGTGGCTGTTTGAGTAAGAAGTGTGAATATATGCACTAGACTATACCGCTTCCAAAAAATTGCAAACTGCTGTTTTCATTACCATAATCGATAAAATAATTGAGGGTAATTTCAGTGTAATTTATGGGAGGTTTTGAGTCATCAGATGCTTGATGTCTAATGCTGTAATCCTAAAGATTGTTAACACTTTTATTTTCTAGATTTGCTGCAGGCTGACAAGTACCTTGTGGCAGCAACAGAAGAGTATTAGGCTGAAGCAGGAGAAAGGTAATGCCCAGAAATGAGGATGTTCATGGTCCTCTATAGGGTTAAGGGTTATTATTTCTTTTTTGGTTCCTTTGTTAGGATACTATGTTTTAAGGCCAAACCCTTTTCCATCAGTGGCTTGAAAGTGTTGGAGTATTGCAGATGATTTAGACAATTGTTTCTTAGGTTATAACTCTTCAAGCACCAACCACAAGGAAAATGCAAAGTTACGCTCACCCTGCTGGATATGTATCTTGTGACTGGAGCATCTTTCAACAAGGCTTATGTTTGAGGTTTAGCATCTAGGATTTAAGCTGCGTTCAAAGCAGTTGCAGGAACTAAGCATAAGTGATTTTTAACGAGGAACTGCAATTGGCTCCTTGCTCCCTAGAAAACTGAAAAAGACACAAAATCAATCAAAACTCGGTGTAAATTATTCAACTGACTTTACTAGGAGTTTAGCAAAACACCCAGCCCCACAGTGATTAAAGTCACGTTGTTTGAAGAGCAGCAGACCCAGCTTGGGAGCCCAAAACTCACACTGGGTTGTGGAAGGCACTGCTGAGCACCTCCTCCTGTTTGTGTCACAGATCCATTCATTCTCACCACATTCCTGCTAGGCAGACCCTTACAGTTTTCCAGGCTTGTCAGGAAATATAGTGGTGAATTCAAACGTGAAGAAAGAGCTAGTGCAGGTAATATCAACATTTCACACCTGGTCTAAAAATCTGAGCACCATTTTTGCTTAAGAGAATCTTTAATCTTTCTAAGGAAAAAAAAAAAGTCCAAATCCTGGAGCAATACACTGGTGAGAGTGAGGTTTAATGAACTCTGCAGAGCTGATTTTTCAGCTGGTATAGATTGCTACAGATTCAGTGGAGCCCGCAAAAAAGTAGTCCATATACAGCAACAATCTCGCTCTCTTCTGTTGGGAAGCTTTTATCCTCAAAAGCTATGTTCCATGCAGGTTGTTTTTATATCTCCCCCCCCCCGCCTTTAAGATACAGCTTTGACCTGTATGTTTGACTGTAGCACTTGCTATCAGAAAATAAGGTAGCACTTTCTAAGGGTGGCTCATGCATTTAACTCAGCTCTCAAAACTTCTCCTGCTGCCTTGAGTAATTGATTACTCACAAATATTAACGTAAAGTATAAGAGTTGTCCAGGGTTTGGCTTGAATACACTTAAAGTTTCTGGTTTCCTTCACTACCTGAAGGGAGGCTGTAGCCAGGTGGGAGTTGGTCTCTTCTCCCAGACAACCAGCAACAGAACAAGGGGACACAGCCTCAAGTTGTGCTGGGGGAGATATAGGCTGGATGTTAGGAGGAAGTTCTTCCCAGAGAGAGTGATTTGCCATTGGAATGGGCTGCCCAGGGAGGTGGTGGAGTCACCGTCCCTGAAGGTGTTCAAGAAAAGACTGGATGAGACACTTAGTGCTATGGTCTAGTTGACTGGATAGGGCTGGGTGATAAGTTGGACTGGATGATCTTGGAGGTCTCTTCCAACCTGGTTGATTCTATTCTATTCTTATTTATAGACAAGGAGTTGGGGGGAGGGAGACAAGGCAGCCAGCTGAAGCAGACAAGGGGTATTTGGTAGCATACTGACATCATGCCTGCTATACAAGGGAAGGGCTGTTTGGGAAGAACGTGGCACTTTGAGCTTGTGACTGTGAGGTGGCAATTTTATTTTTCTTATTCTCTTCTTTCTTGACAGAGCCAGGGTAAAAGCCAGGTGGTTCGCAGTATTTCTTTGTTTTGTTAAGCTCTCTTTCTCAACCCACAGGGCTTCACCTTTTTGTTGTTCTGGGTTTTTTTTTACTTTCCTAATTTTATTTCCAATCCCTCCAGAAGGTGGGGGTGAAGTTGTGTGAGCTTGGCTTCCGGACAGGTCTGAACCATGACTAAAGTAAATAACTACTCAAAACTCAAAACTAAACTGAGGTGTGGATTACTCCACAAATCCGTTTAGTGCTCTGTTTTGCTGGATTTATTCAACCTATAAATCACAGCTGAACAAGAAGTGTGCAGAATGATGGTTACAGGACCTTTATGAGGTCTGTAGCCATAAATGTCAAAACTGAATAGATCTAGCTAGTAACTGAGCTCTCTTCACCACACAGCTTGCCAGCTCCTGCAGCTTCCTTAGTGTTACATGGAAGAGATTCTACATCACTTTTAAAACAACTTGCTTAATTCTTTTGGGTTCAGTTTTCAGATGTGGGAGGCCAGGGGGAGGCTAATGGGTGTGCAACTCTGATTGCAACAAGAAGTGGTTAGAGCAACCACTCAAGCCACAGAAAGGCAGGTTCTGGCCTCCTCTTGAGCCCATGTGGTTTGGACTCGCATGCACAGAAAAGTACTGGGAAGTAGGCCTGTTAAAGAAACTGTGGGGATGTTTCAAAAAATAATCCTTAGATCAGAGACTGAAAGTCAGAACAAGGGAGGGGACCTTGCTAGGCAGGGATCATCCTGTCTCCCAAACCATTAAACCTGAGACAAACAAACATTTAGGTTTTAAATTTAGGCACATTAATTAGTGTTTCTGACTCTGTTTACTTTTCTACTTGGTATGCTTGGTCCTTGCCCATCATGAATCTGATTAAAACCCATGTCCTGGAGTCTGACAAACCAGGTGATAAAATCTTGGGGCAGTTAGCTCTAGCTCCTGGCCGCTATTTTAAATTGCAAGGTAGAGGAAATATGTGAAAGGAAAAATCATTTACCTCTGCCTGGTGTTTTGTCCTTGCTGCCACTGACTAAATGTGTTGGTCTGCTCATGGAGGTTATGTTATTTATTCACCTCTGGATCCGATTCTCAAATCTGCCACAGTCCTACAAATGTGTAGCACAGCTTTTGTCTGAATAAAATGCACTGATTTGTTTATCTATACCTTAGACGTGTATGACACAGCACTGCCGGGATTTACGGCACCTTGCTCAAGAGCTGGATTGAGGGTAGCTGCAGGTAGAAGGAAGTCTTCGTTGGAATATTCCTGCATTTTAAAATGATGCAGCGTGACTGACTTCTCTCTTAAGGAAGTAGGTCAAGGAGTTTGTTTTTCCAGCATTTTCCCCTCAAGTATCTACCTGTTACATCTTTGCAATCAAACCCTTCCTTAAAGTACATGCCAGTTAAAATTCAGGTCTTTTGTTCTTGTACTACGCTGACATTTGGAAAATTGGATTTGGGGATTAGGTCCTGAGTAAGTATTCCACTAATGTTGCTTGAAGACAAAGTTCAGAAACCTTGTGGGTTTTTTGGACCTGTGCTCTTTTTCTTTACAGTTGCAGTTCTGTAAATGCTGGGGGTTTATTTGTCTCCTGCAATTAAACAAAACCTTACCATTTACACTAGTAATGACAAATTCACCTAATTTAGCCAACGAGCATTTTGTAATCTGCACAGAGAGGGTAAAATAACTGGATTCTTCCCACTTATATACTAGAGTTGAATTTTGTTTCCCAGTATTCTGTTTTTTCTGAGAGAGGTGATATTCTAGATTTCAGTCAAACTATGACACTGGCTGCTTCAAACCTGCTTGACACCAATTTATAGTCTTTCTTGTTGCCATCCTTAGAATGGTCTAGACCATGGTTCTGAATTTTACTCATGGTCTCCAAACTCTTCTGTGAGAGTGCTTGTTTGTTTATGTTTATGTCACATACGTGTCATGTTCTGCCATGACATATATGTGCCATATAATGTAGAGTGTTGTATTGGTATTAAGCACAAGGAGGAGTAGCTGGTGTTTAACTCCCTCACATTCCTCTGTCCTAAGTGTAGAAAAGCTGATATGATACATGAACAATCATATGCTTTCTCTCAGGTACATTTGTCTTAGAGTCTGTATTTTTCCTTTTGTTTGGTGTGGAATCCTCTTACACATCAAACCTGTTCCAGCTTTAGAATTTGTTATTTCTGCTAGCTGTACCCCTCAGTACAGATCACTCAGATTTTATATATATTTTTTATATATATATATAGCCAATGCCCATCCACATCTGAAACTTTCTGCTCTTCTTTCTTGAGGTATAAATACTTTAAGAACTAATATGCCATCCATTTTCCCTGTGTGTTCATTCCACATTAGGTCTGCTATCTGTCTTGTTCTCCAAGTTAATTCAAGTGCAGCTTTTGCTCTTGCAGCTCAAACATCACCAAAGCAATCCTATGTTGTGGTCTCAGTCTCCACCTCTCTTGCGAATTCTTCTGCAAACCTTGCTACATCACTTCATTTTTCAGTGTCTAATTTGCAAGATGTCAAATGGCATTTAACAAGTACTTCCCAGTACCTGAAGGGGGGCTACAAGAAATCTGGAGAGGATCTTTTATAAGGCTATATGGTGGCAGGACAAGGAGCAACGATTTTAAACTAGAGCAGGCTACATTTAAATAGGGCATTAGGAAGAAGATCTTTAATACAAGGGTGATGAGACACTGGAGTCACCTTTCTCTGGATATGTTCCACTCTTTATCTCTGGAAGTGTTTAAGACCAGTCTGAATGAGGCTTTGAGCAATCTGTTCTAGTGGGAGGTATCCCTGGCCATGGCAGGGTGGTTGGAACTAGATGATCTTTAAAGTCCCTTCCACTTCAACCAATTCTATGATTCTAAGTGGAAGACTCTTTTTAATCACTTCCTTTTACCTTTGCAAACCAGTGTTACCTTTGTAAGATCATAAGCTACCATTTATCTGTTTAAAAACAGTAATCATGACCTAAAGTCACTCGTGTCCTTCAAATTCTGCAGTGCAGTNGACAAACATTTAGGTTTTAAATTTAGGCACATTAATTAGTGTTTCTGACTCTGTTTACTTTTCTACTTGGTATGCTTGGTCCTTGCCCATCATGAATCTGATTAAAACCCATGTCCTGGAGTCTGACAAACCAGGTGATAAAATCTTGGGGCAGTTAGCTCTAGCTCCTGGCCGCTATTTTAAATTGCAAGGTAGAGGAAATATGTGAAAGGAAAAATCATTTACCTCTGCCTGGTGTTTTGTCCTTGCTGCCACTGACTAAATGTGTTGGTCTGCTCATGGAGGTTATGTTATTTATTCACCTCTGGATCCGATTCTCAAATCTGCCACAGTCCTACAAATGTGTAGCACAGCTTTTGTCTGAGTAAAATGCACTGATTTGTTTATCTATACCTTAGACGTGTATGACACAGCACTGCCGGGATTTACGGCACCTTGCTCAAGAGCTGGATTGAGGGTAGCTGCAGGTAGAAGGAAGTCTTCGTTGGAATATTCCTGCATTTTAAAATGATGCAGCGTGACTGACTTCTCTCTTAAGGAAGTAGGTCAAGGAGTTTGTTTTTCCAGCATTTTCCCCTCAAGTATCTACCTGTTACATCTTTGCAATCAAACCCTTCCTTAAAGTACATGCCAGTTAAAATTCAGGTCTTTTGTTCTTGTACTACGCTGACATTTGGAAAATTGGATTTGGGGATTAGGTCCTGAGTAAGTATTCCACTAATGTTGCTTGAAGACAAAGTTCAGAAACCTTGTGGGTTTTTTGGACCTGTGCTCTTTTTCTTTACAGTTGCAGTTCTGTAAATGCTGGGGGTTTATTTGTCTCCTGCAATTAAACAAAACCTTACCATTTACACTAGTAATGACAAATTCACCTAATTTAGCCAACGAGCATTTTGTAATCTGCACAGAGAGGGTAAAATAACTGGATTCTTCCCACTTATATACTAGAGTTGAATTTTGTTTCCCAGTATTCTGTTTTTTCTGAGAGAGGTGATATTCTAGATTTCAGTCAAACTATGACACTGGCTGCTTCAAACCTGCTTGACACCAATTTATAGTCTTTCTTGTTGCCATCCTTAGAATGGTCTAGACCATGGTTCTGAATTTTACTCATGGTCTCCAAACTCTTCTGTGAGAGTGCTTGTTTGTTTATGTTTATGTCACATACGTGTCATGTTCTGCCATGACATATATGTGCCATATAATGTAGAGTGTTGTATTGGTATTAAGCACAAGGAGGAGTAGCTGGTGTTTAACTCCCTCACATTCCTCTGTCCTAAGTGTAGAAAAGCTGATATGATACATGAACAATCATATGCTTTCTCTCAGGTACATTTGTCTTAGAGTCTGTATTTTTCCTTTTGTTTGGTGTGGAATCCTCTTACACATCAAACCTGTTCCAGCTTTAGAATTTGTTATTTCTGCTAGCTGTACCCCTCAGTACAGATCACTCAGATTTTATATATATTTTTTATATATATAT
>WAAF01016173.1:0-66275 GCA_013400475.1 Tricholaema leucomelas | reverse complement strand
AAGTCTGCCAAGCAGCTAGGACCACTCACCAAGGAGAGTGGAGTGGACAAATACCTAGCAAGTCCTCTTGGTAAGGTTAGCTTGTGGACACGCCTTCTGTTGGCTGTGGCTATGAGATATCCTTCCCGAGATGATCTGCCATGGGCGGCCAAGAAGTGGAACACCAACAAGGCAGTATTTGAGTTTCAAGTTGGAGAAACTGAAGACAATTTTGTATTCACCTTAAAAAGTTTCACTATCTCACATTTCCAAAAGCAGTGTGCTCCCATCAATATTTATAACTCCTAGCTCTGTGTTTTCACCAGAGAGCCATTAATACAGCATATCAACTCTGGTGACAAGTTACATTTTNATGGGCGGCCAAGAAGTGGAACACCAACAAGGCAGTATTTGAGTTTCAAGTTGGAGAAACTGAAGACAATTTTGTATTCACCTTAAAAAGTTTCACTATCTCACATTTCCAAAAGCAGTGTGCTCCCATCAATATTTATAACTCCTAGCTCTGTGTTTTCACCAGAGAGCCATTAATACAGCATATCAACTCTGGTGACAAGTTACATTTTACTGCTGTCAACAAAGATGTTCTTTCTTTCTCTGCAAACTCCTTTTTTCTTTTATTAATTGACTGTCGTGTCCGAATTTTGAAGGGGATGTGTGGATGTGCATTCCAGTGTTTTCTAGAAGGCTTCTAGAGAGATGATAGAGTGAGCCCATAGGAACATATGGAAGACACTGGCAGATAATTTCCTACAAAATTAGTACAGGTTTTGGAGTAGATTCTTTGCATTAGATAGAATTAACCCAATTTCAGCAGTGGATGAGTGTGTCTTATTTGGCACTTTTCCAGAATCTATCTTTATTAAGATCAGCCCAAGGCATACAATAACCCTCAAAGAGGTCACGATCTATCTTGACTAAGACACATTACACAGTTTGGAAAGAACCTGCTGTAAAATCCAGTTAAGTAAAAGTATCTGTGGTTGGGAAAAATGAAAACACACCCAAATATCAACAAAATTATTCTGACAGCTACAGTGATGGGCAAAACAATCCCCCTCAGCTATGCTAGCTCAGTTGACTGTCATTTGAAGGTCATCACTTTGAGTCTTTTCAAAGTACGCACAGAGATGTGGCCAACTACAGGAAAAAATAATCAGGAATATGATTTGCATCTGGAACCTTTTTCATGATACTCACCAAACCCCTGTCATTACACAAATTATGAAGCAGCTGAAATTTGTGTAGCCTGGAGACCTCACCAAAACTATGAGTTGTCATTCCAGCTAGCACAAATTCAGGTGTCTCAGCAATTCAGCTGCTCTGGAACAAGTAATCCAACTCTGGTTGACTTTAAATGCAGAGCTGGCGACCTCCCTAAAATGCAGCTGAAATACCAGCTTTGCTGCGGTCAATAATAAAACCTCCTTCTGAATGGAAAGGGATTGGGGTTGTATAGCCAGTGCCCAAGATGTCGAGACTCATGAATCAGGCAAATGCCGAGGGAAATTGCTTTCAAAAATTTTTTGCTTGCCATACTTTCAGTTCTAGAGTGAGCCCAGCTGAGGAGTGTTGTACTTAGGCACTTCAGATATATCTGCCTTTTAGTATTTTGGTTATCAGTGTGGAAAAAAGGCATCCTGAAGTAACATACTGACAGTGTAATTTTGAAGATCTTTTTTCATGTCTTGCTTTAAAAGTTAGAGTGGCTTAAGCTTTGATTCAGGTGACAAATCTATTTCCATGTGCTGAATGGCAGTGCTATCATGGGAATTGGACCATGAAGGACAACAGAAACTTTAAGATATACGTGGGTGGAAAAAAATGAGCAGATTGCAACAACCAACTTGTAGCATCAAAAGTGAATCCAGTTTCCTTAGCAACTTGTCTTGTGCGGTCTGTGTGTCACTGAGACTTGTGAACAAGTGGACAGTAGGTACCGATTTGAGATTAAAGTGCTTTTGAGGGAGCGCAGTGAGAAACTTCTGATCAAGTCTCTTATGTGTGGTTTTTTGTTCTCCCCATCAAAGTCTCATTGTTTTCAATGGGTGAGATGAGTATTGCACAGGTAAGTGCTCTAGATATTTTCGCTGCTGGTATTAAGTCAAATCATAACCATTCCATGTGCTGACAATGTACTGTGCCTTTGACAGCAGCTATGTTTCATGTGCCAGCTTTTCCTGGTTTGAGGAAAACAGGATTGGTGACTAAGCAGCCACATTGGTGTGCAGGGCACACAGGAAGGTACGACTAGCCCTAAGCTCATGCTGCAGCACCAACAGCCAGACTACATCTTTAATTTGCCTTGGCTCTTGTGCAGTCACTTTTTTTCCCTTGGGAAACTTTTATATATGGAGTGATCACTAAATTCTGTTGGTTGAATAGTTACAGCAGAAGAGGTTTTGATTAAAAACACCTCTCCAGTCCAATATAGACCAAGAAGAATTTTAAAAGCAGGTAGAAAATTCCTTCATGTTGGTGTTTTGCATATTGCAGTCCATAGAACCTAAATTCTGGTCTGAAGTGTTCATCAGTCCCTCTACTTCCAAGCATTAAATTGTCATGTCTGAAGCATCAAAAACTTACAAGATTTTAAAAAATAATAAGTATTGGGATATTTAGCTTTTCACATTCATCATTTCAGTCTTTGCATGATATATCTTCAAAGATTGTCTCTTTAATAAAAGAGGAATTGCTCTGCAGTCTCATGGTGTGCAGTCCCATGAATGGGGCTTTCAGTGACACAGCATAATTGCAACACATTAAAATTCACAGGGAGTGAAAACAATGATTCTGGATAGAGACTTGAGTGGTTTTAATTGGAAAATCATCTGTGGAAAAGACAATGTATCTGAACATAGTATAGGTCACATGGAGTGTGGCTAACAGTTCCAGTGAGATCAGGAGAGGAATAGGGGTGCTTAACCTAAGAGTGCCAATGTGTGCAAAATTTGGCATGTCTGCTCTTTACATCCCCACAGACAGAAATAGAGTTTGCCCTTGTAAATCTTTGCAGATTTCTCATACAATGCTCTTTAGAACTTCTTCAGACTCCTGGGGGTGCTTCCATGTTTTTCTGTTACAAAGGATGCTTTTTTTTTTGTTATGCACAAAGTATATAGTTATGTTTAATTCAGTGTAAAACTGCTACAGACAGATGAAGGTTGAAATAGCCTCTGCTCTCTGGACATGAGGCAGGGCAGTCAGCAGGAACATACTGAGGACCATCCCTCTGGACATCTGCATTTTCTTGGGTTTGGCTGGGTTTGTTTTGCTTTGTTTTGTTTAGGGACTCATTCTTATTTTCCTAGGAACAGCACATTAGAAGAAAAAAAAAAGATCTGGAAGTAAGGTCTTTATTGGGAGCAAAAAGCACTTCAATGAAATGCACAGTGAGTCCTATATAAAAATCTCATTATTATAATAAAGGCATTTCAAAAATATTCTTCAATGCTAGCAAATGCTATCAGTTTTCTTGCTTTTCTCCCTGTAGTACTTGAAATGATAGAGATAGTTCCCTTTAATGTTTGGGCACCCTGTATGTGGTTTCAGATTTTCATTTGACCCATTCACAGAAATTGCCTGACTGTAAAATGTAAGGCAGAGATAGAAACAAGGGAACCTAAGTACAAGATTCAACTAAACTAAGAGTTTGGGATTTCAACACTGTATTCAAAAGGGAGGGAGATGGGAGAAACTGTATTGGAGGTGGAAAAGGTAGACTCACCTTTCAGTACTAGATGAACTTGAGCCTGATTCAGTTCTGCCATTTGCCAGGGAGCAATCTATCTGCTTAAAAACCTGTGGAGAGAAACCTCCCTTCCCCAGACTGTTGCTAGTGGGAAGGGCCGTGGGGGGATGGGGTTGGTTAAGTGGCTCAGAGCGCTTCCTCTCACATGTGACACATTACTCCCTGCAGCAGGTAGGCTGCTTTCTGACAACTGCAAACTCGGCACACAGTTCCTAAACACTTTTCTGTTGTGTTTGCTGACAGGTAGCAGAGTCTCTGCAGGACTTAGGTATGATTAAAATCCCAATAAATTGTGATTATAGAGAATTATGGACTAGACTTAAAACTACAGTGCATCTTTGACATAACCAAATGCAAATGAGTAAATGTTAAATGATGGGAATTTTTGTTTTCCTGAAGTGCTAATGCCAGATCTAATGCCAACTGCTCATTTTAGTATCAGTATTTCATAATGTCTTAATTCAGACTAAATCACTGGTTGCCTTTATACTGTAATTTATATATGACCTTTGTGATCAGAGTGTTTGAGAACACATGGAAGCTAATGAATTCTGTCTTTTCTCACCAGAGTGAAGTACTGAAGTAATAATCTCTTGTTACAGATGGGGAAAGGGGCACATGTCATGTCCAGTATTTTAGCCTGTGGTTGAGCTGTGAACTAAACGCAGCTCTCTAGAGCTGGGTTCAGTGCCAAAGCAACAAGGTCATTCTTGCTCTTCCTTAGACCTTTAAAGATTCATTTCTAGAGTTATAGAACAAGTTAAATTGTAAGGGAACTTAAAGATGATCTGGTTCCAACCCCCCTTCCATCCCTCACTCCTTCATTTTGTCCCTCCTTCTGTTCATCTGTTTTTCCTTCTGTTTGTCTTTCTCTGCTTGTTTCCCTCCTGTCTCTTCTTCTGTCCTAACTTCCTTCTGTCCTTCCAGCCCACATTCCATGTCTCACTTCCATCCTTAGGTCCTTGTACCTATTAGTCTACCATTTCATACACCTGTTCCTCCTTCCATCCATCTTTCCTTCATTTCTTGCATTCTTCTGCCACTCCTACCATCTGTGCTTCCAATTTTCCATCTGCCCTCACTGCCTTTCCTTTCCTTCCTCCTTGACTTTGCCTTTGTCTTGTCATATCTTTCTTTCTTCCCTCCCTCCTTCCCTTCTTCCTTCCTTCCTGTCCCCTACCTCACTCCTTTTCTCCTCCCCTTCCTCTCTCCCTTTCCTCCCTCCCTGTCAATGACACATTACATATTGTAGTGGTTTGGGTGTTCCCCGCTCTCAACCACCCCTTCACCTTCCCCCTACCCCTCTCAACCTTACCCCAGTCCCAAGAAAGAATAGAGGTTCGGCCAGGGGGTTAGGAAGCAAAGTGGATTAGTCCAAAATGGAGGGTGGGGTTAGAGAGTAAGACGCAGCTTAGCCAGTTCCCCAGCAGCAGCCCAAGCGAGAGAAGTGCTGAGAGTGTCTGTGTTATCTATGTTCTGACTTATGTTTTTATACATCTCAGTAAGCCTATGAGTGAAGTAGACATCACCATTGTTTTTCTTTCGCAGCCTGTAATCTAATTCTTCTCCCCAAAACATTCTAGCTAGCTTCAAACTAGCACACATATATATCGAGATATTTTAATGCTGCTTTCCTGGAGAAAACCAATAGCAAAGGCCGTTGGCAGAGTGTGACACCATTTGTGCTATTTGGGTCTCCATGTGGGGGATATTTAGTGGAGAGATGTTGCTGTCTACAAGCAATTAAGTATCCTTCTGAAAATGCTATAAATAATATTAGCCTTGCTGAATAAATAATGCTCCTCAGTGCCGTGCAAATTACCAACATGCCAAGTGCAAATGGAAGATGGATTTTATTGTCACGCAGAGAGAGGAGTTCCGTGCTCTGATGAGATGGTTTTTTGTTCGTTTCCCATTTAATTTCATATGCAACTCACTAATAGCATCCCAGTGTCCCTCTCCACATTTCTCTTCTTACAGTGTCTCTAATGCACCTTAAATGATGAGCACTACAGCAACAGTCTCGATTTAGGCAATGTGTGCTTTTGGCAAAAGCCAGCAAGTATTGCTCGCATAAATCTCCTATTACCATAACGACACGGTAAAATAGCACAAGGGTTTGCAGTCTGTGTGGAGAATTATCCATCCACCTGCTCTCTGAAATTGCATTATATATGTTCATCCCTCCTTCTCCCATTTTTGTACCAGACTGATTTGCCAAGAAGGGGGAAAACAGGCATTTAGCAACACGCCATCCTTTTGTGCAGCCTTCCAGCAATTCTGGCATGGCTGTGTTTGGATTCTCTGTAGATCAGATACCAAACATTGTTCATGCTAGATAAACAAAAAGAAAATGGGTGGCTAATCAGTAATAGTTAATTGCCACACGCACACACACCCCTCCTGCTTTTCCCCAGCTATAAAATGAAAATTATGCTGGTGGGAGAAACAGGCTTTTAATCGAGACAAAGCCTTTCTTAATGCCTTTTCTGATTTACAGGACTAAACATTGATCTGACAGTCATCCTGTTCCATGTGGAGTGATAGATCTGCAGAAAACCACTTTTGCTTAATTGAGATAATATTGTATTTTTTCCTGAGTCCTCTAGGAAATAACTGATTTATGAGGAATGTTCTTGAAATAAAAAGAGGCTGGCGTATGAAGCCCTGATGGCTAAGGCCAAACACAGGTTGCTTAACACCTCTGACAGAAGAAGTTACTGCGTTCACGTCTGCAAACAGAGATGCTGGGATCACTGTTGCGAGGCCTCAGCAGATTGAGAGTAGTACTTTCTACCCAAGTGGAAGTATTTAGGTAAGCTGGGCACCCACCACTTAGAGGTCACAGTATCACAGTATTACCAAGGTTGGAAGAGACCTCATAGATCATCAAGTCCAACTCATTACCACAGAGCTCAAGGCTAGACCGTGGCACCAAGTGCCACGTCCAATCTTGCCTTGAACAGCTCCAGGGATGGCGATTCCACCACCTCCCTGGGCAGCCCATTCCAGTAGCCAATGACTCTCTCAGTGAAGAACTTTCTCCTCACCTCAAGCCTAAATTTCCCCTGGCGTAGCTTGAGGCTGTGTCCTCTTGTTCTGGTGCTGGCTGCCTGAGAGAAGAGAGCAACCTCCTCCTGGCTACAACCACCCCTCAGGTAGTTGTAGACAGCAGTAAGGTCTCAGTCTCCTCTTCTCCAGGCTAAATAATCCCTGCTCCCTCAGCCTCTCCTCATAGGGCTTGTGCTCGAGGCCTCTCACCAGCCTCGTCGCCCTTCTCTGGACACATTCAAGCATCAAAATGTCCTTCTTAAATTGAGGGGCCCAGAACTGGACACAGTACTCAAGGTGTGGCCTAACCAGTGCAGAGTACAGGGGCAGAATGACCTCCCTGCTCCTGCTGGCCACCCCATTCCTGATGCAGGCCAGGATGCCATTGGCCCTCTTGGCCACCTGGGCACACTGCTGGCTCATGTTCAGGCGGGTTCCAATCAGCAACCCCAGATCCCATTCTGTTTGGCTGCTCTCCAGCCACTCCCACCCCAGCCTGTATCTCTGCATGGGGTTGTTGTGGCCAAAGTGCAGCACTCGGCACTTGGACTTATTGAACGCCATCCCCTTGGACTCTGCCCATCTGTTCAGACGGTCAAGGTCCTGCTGAAGAGCCTTTCTGCCCTCCAGTCCAGCAACATCTGCCCCCAGCTTGGTGTCATCTGCAAACTTGCTGATGACTGACTCAATGCCCTCATCCAGATCATCTGTGAAGATGTTAAAGAGGATGGGGCCCAGCACTGATCCCTGAGGGACACCACTAGTGACAAGCCGCCAGCTGGATGTGGCACCATTCACCACCACTCTCTGGGCTCAGCCCTCCAGCCAGTTGCTAACCCAACACAGAGTGTTGCCATCCAAGCCGTGGGCTGACAGCTTAGCCAGCAGTTTGCTGTGGGGGACAGTGTCAAAGGCCTTGCTGAAGTCCAGATAGACCACATCCACAGGCCTCCCCACATCCACCAAGCAGGTCACCTGATCATAGAAAGAGATCAGGTTGGAGAGGCAGGATCTGCCCTTCCTAAATCCATGTTGGCTGGACCTGAGCCCTTGGCCATCCCTCAGGTGCACAGTTGTTGCCCCCAAGATAACCTGCTCCATCAGTTTCCCTGGTACTGAGGTCAGGCTGACAGGTCTGTAGTTCCTGGGTTCCTCCATCCGACCCTTCTTGTGGTGATGCAGAGCCCAGTATAACTTAGAGCTGGAGCAGCATGAGCTATGCTGACTTTTCTGACCTGCTTTCAAAATATTTTTTCCCTTCTGCTCATCCTAAATGATTACTTCAAGCATTTATAGACAGTTCCTGCTCTTGCTTTTGGGATACAACTGTGCAAACTCTACCTCTACCTTTGCCTTTTAGCAATAAAGTTTCTTCTGCTAGCAAAGGACAACCAGTGGTAGGAGACAGTTGGTGAGGACACTTCCAGGCTGCATGAAGTAATAGGCCTGAAGTCAATGTGTTGTTGCTGCAAATGTTGTATTACCTCCCCTGTACTCCAGAGAACAGCTTGGGCCTAAGATGTCCTGGAAAATTACACAGCATTCCTTGTCCTGCCAGCAGCTGAATTCAGCACTTCTACAGAATGACACAAACCCAACTTGCACCACCAGAAGTGGGGGAAGGACCTTGTATGTATGCCTTAGGAAACTACACACTAAGACCAGAAAAGACCATTTTTATTTTGTGGATGCTACCTTGGCTTTGTTCAGTGTTGTGCTGAAAATGAATTATTTTGCATCAGCTCTCAGGTAGCAGTCCCAGTGCCTTCAGTTAGTAAGAGCTTTGGGATATGTTTGTCACTGACTCGAGCTGTATGCACAGCCAGTGAGTGCTATAAATCTTGTGTTGAATGCTCCACAGTACACTGTGAGATGTAGATGCCTCACCACTTTGAACTTCCTTACGTTGCTGATCCTCAAAAAAGGTAATTTTGTTTTTAAAAAGGCACTGAGATCTGTTTCATTTGAAAGGGTAGCCTGTTTCCTCAGGAAGTAGTGCCTCTTAATCTGCACAAAACATTCTACAGAAATAGCTGTGTCCTGTGAACAACTGACATGTATCAAGGAACTTTTCTACAAAGACTTGCAATTCCTACACGCAGGAAAGTGCTCTTGGAGCAAACTGAGATGGTTAAGGTACTGTATATTTATTTCCCCAAACTAAAGACAAAAATTATTGACAGGGAAGGTGAAGTGTCTTTAAAAAAAAAAGGAAAAAAGTTTTATTTCTTATTTTATTTGTCTATGTATTTCCTGTTCTAGCTGGATATGTGTGTGAGAATTATGGATCCAGACAGGACACCCTGACAAGAACTGTGTGTGATTTCTGAGGAAAACACAGTATAACTGTGGGGGTATCAGCAGCCCTTGAGTGTCCTGCCCAGGTGCACCATGGACCTGCAATGTGTCCTGGCCTAAGCCGTGCTGTGGAGGGACGTTGTGTTCATGCCACATTACATCTGAGCTACCCACAGTAACTTGGTGTTATTTGTATGTTTTCCCAGTATCTGATGCAAGACACAGCTCTAACTATGCCAGTGTAATGGAACTGAAACACCTTTGATTATAGCAAAAGACAGCATCTTTCTTTCCTTCTGTTAAAAGACTCAATTTTGTTAGAAGGACAAACAAAGGAAATCCTATTCCAGGTAAGAAAATCCTATTCCAGGTACTAAGATTGGTTACTTTCTGAGTCAGCAAATGTATAAATACATTAACTCTGCTTTCAAGGGCCTTACAAGAGTCCCTGTGTCTGTAAGGGGATTATGCATTGCCCTTGAGGGGTAGTTTGCTGTGGCATGTACCTGAGTGCCTTTGCTAGACAACTTTTTTGTTTCAGCCTGGCTGTTACATTTCTTCGAGGATCACAGACAGAATAATCCTGCTCTGAGTATCTTTAGTGCTATTTATGCTGAGCAGTGGATTGCTCCAGAAAAAAAACGGTATTCCAGCACATTTATTACTGTATAATTGTTTGGTTTCCCATGTGATGCTACAGAGGCTTTACACTCACTCGCTTTTATTCAGAGCTTGCACTAGCACGAAGCAGACCCCTAATCATGGTCAGTCAAGGTTAAATCCCAAGCTCTCAAAACCACAGTGGTTCGATCAGCTATAGCTGATACCTTGCACACCTGATCTAGAGGTCAGCTGCTATGATTCCTTCATGACTGCCCTAGGGCATAGCAAACTTTTTGGGCTGCTAAAACAGCAGAATCATGAAACAGTAGCCTGGAGAAAAAAAAAAAAATACCCATTGAGCTTTCTGTTAATAACAGAGGCAGTGAATGACTGAGTTGCTGCCTCGCCTTGATTTACCATCAGCGAGGTCTCTAGCCATGCTACTTTGTACTCATTAAAGCCCTCGGTGACACAGGGAGGCCTGCATTCATTTATTCTGGTCATGTTTTAGCGTAGTGTACCGAAGCATCCCTCCAGGAGGCAAATTCACCTATTCAGACCTGTGTCAAGCTGTAGGAAAAAGATCTTAGTAATTATGTGCTACTTGAGAACAGGGGGCTACCAGATCCACCCTGCCAACCCAGCCTGAGGCAGCCTTTGTCTTTGCTGAGTATGCAAGAGAGGGTTACTTGAAGAACTGGCCCTAGAAAGCAATGGATCTTGAGTAAAAAAGCATTACCACATGCAGTGCTTTCAAATGAAACCTTGAGAGAAAGAAACACAGTAGCCCAAAAGAACAAATCTGAGAGCAGAGAGGACAAACTTGGTGCCTCTCTCAATAGTTTTCTATAAGCACTCCTCCAGTTCTATTGCATGGCTCCACTAACATGGACTCTTGACCTTTTCTGCCACCCACGATGCCATTTTACCTCTACTGCACTGATGCCCAGTGTGACCAGAACACTTTAAGGAGTAAGCTACAGATCAGGTGCAAGCTTGGGCTTGCTTTGCCTTCTCAGTTGTTTTTGCTGTGATTTTTACAGCAATGTGCTGAACCTTCTTCAAACAGCAGCAAACAGGAGAGCTTTAATCTCTACAAGTTTTTTTATGTTTTAATGCTCTTTTTTTCAGAGTCTACTTTTGTTTTGAGGCAAAATTTTCCTGCTTGTTCTTTTGCTAAGGAGAGGGTAACTGTCACCTCTTTTCCTACACTCATCCTATAAATACAAGTTTTAGTGGTCAGTTCTGCTAACAAATTACATGGGATCCACACAGCCTCTAGTCACTACATTACTAAGGGAGGAATTTTGACTGAAAGAAATCAGTTGGACTGACAGGGGAAAGTCAATAAGAGTTACAGCTTTCTAGAAAGAAAGCACTTCTGGAATATTCTGGGCTTGCAACAGAAATAAATAATGATAAACAGTGGTATCCATAGTTAGAGTGAGAATTTGGCTAAGAAGCAAAGGGTGCCCAAGTTCTGTCTCATGCAGCCCAGACACATGATCAGCTATTTCTGCCACAGAGGTCACTGATACTAAATCATGAGATACACACCACAATGAACCAACAATTCAAAACAATAATACAGCATGCTACAGCAAAAGAACTATTACAGCATTAACTCCTTGGTGACATTGTCATTTAGATGATAATCCAGTTCATCCAGCTGAGCATGCTGGGGCTAGAGCACAGCGTGGTTTCTCCTGCTGCCTTAGCAATTTACACTTGATAGGTTTCCTACATCTGCTCTTCAGAAACAAAGCTTTTTATTTTCCATTATGCAGCAGTAACAATGAACATCTGCCACATGCAAGGTAGTGGGGCTTATTTCATAAAGAGAGAGAGGAGATGGGAAGGAAAGGGGAAAGATGGACATACGTATATGTACAGCCCAAGTTCCTTTTGAAGAGCAGAGCTACTGCTCCAGTGTCAGCACTTCCAGACTCTTGACCACACGTCCATAACCTGTGGCTAGGGTAGCATAAAATGCCCTGTACTGTACTACACCCTCATCTACCCTACCTTAGACAACTGGCCAATACTCTGGAGAATGTGGTAACAGCCCTCCAGCCCCCTCCTCCCACCCCTTTCTCCCCAAAAATGTGGCTAAAGAAAGCAGAAAAATAATTTTTACTCTGCACCCTTCAATTCTGTTTAAAAAACAGAACATTGCTTCTAGTAGAATAATGATTTCTTGATGGATTCTCATAAAGGGACTGCTTCCCACATTATCTGAAATAATTGGTTCACTGAGACCACAAAACGAACAGCAGGTAGGAAACGAGCTTGCAGTTGCCAAAACATAATGGATCATTTAGTCATTCTCTGAAGGTTTTAACACTTCTTTGGCTATCAGAAGGCCTTTGCTTAATTCCATTGTTGTTATTGTAAATCTGGCTGTTGGAATCAGTTAATTTACACCACTTCTGTATCAGAATAAGATCCACAGAGAATAAACATTTGAAAATACACATACTCACTGTTCTTACAGCTTGTGGTCATGGCACCCTCTGATTTAAGGGATGAGCATTACAGCCAGGAATATTCTTTTCCTCTTGTTTTAGTACTGTTTGATACTGGTATATGTAAGGTTGATACAAACAGAAAACACAGACAGTAGGCACAGCTGTCATAGCATGCACTATCTTGCCTAAAGCCCAAGCATGAAGTGAGTGAAGATTTCAGAGTAACAGATCGCATGACTACTAACTTTCTTACCACCATTTTTATACATATCTGGAGGTAAAACACTACCACAGAAGACATTTCCACTGCTTCAAAATTTCCTCTTCCAGACTTAATTTTTCTGTCTCTTGTCATAACATAAAAGCTGGGCAGCCATTTAACCAACATGCCAAGCAAAACACACAAGTGTGTTACTTGTACCCTCATCCATACAGCCATAGCCCTCTGGCTGGCCCCTACAGACCAATCTTTTCATATAAGAAACTTTCTTACCTTTGGATTTGGTTGGGTTTTGTTGGTTAGTTTGCTGTTTTGGTTTTGGTTTGGAGGGGGGTTCTTTGAGGGGTTTTAGGATACACACATGTATTTTGCATCATCTTTTAATGTCCCTTTCATTTTTTCATCAAAGTAATTTCCAGCCCTTCTTCTTTCCAGCAAACAATATTGATATAAACCTGCCATATAACCACTGACTATGCCAAAGTCGTGAAGAAGCTTCCTCCTTATTGCCATTAAAAGCCCAATTTGAAGCACTAGCTCCACACATGTCCAGGGCAAGGCTTGTTTGAGCAGAGCTAGGACATCAGTGGTTTTCAGTAGATAAGATCATGCCTGCCTTGTGCGTCTGCATTTGGTATTTATTCTGAAATTTTGTGGATGTTTTAAGCTCTCCTTTAAATAAAACAATCCACTGGGGTGGGGAGGAGCTGGTCAAGCCATTTAAATACATCTATTTTTAAAATGTGTGCTGTAGTACAAATTGTGTTTTAATTACATCTTTCAAAGAGATATTGTGGTGTATGTTTGAAAGCAGTCTGCTTCTTTTTAGTGTTTTAATATACTTAACACAAGAAGATGCAATTAGGACATCAAGAAATGTATTCCCTTCTGTTCCAGTATAAGGTATAGTGAAGCTAAGTGTACTGTGTCTTTATCTTGAATTGTCATTTCCATCAATTCAGGCAAATGAAATAGATGTGAAAACTTCCATTGCCCTGCATCCCTGACACATCCATCCCATAGCTTCTTCTGCACATACCTGATCAGTGCTGTGCGACTTCCTTGTACCTGCATCCAGATGGAGGCTGCCTGCTGTCACAAAGGCCCTTCACAAGGTCCTGTTCAAGTCTTTGCAAACAAAAGGCTTTGGGGCATTTTCAGTCATTCTGTGTGTGTTTCCCAAGACTGATGCTTCTCAGTTCCCTGCACAGTGTCTCAACAAGACAAGCTGCATCTGTAGATGACATTTAAGATGTAACATTGTAATGAGAAAAGTCAGGAGGACCAGAAAAAGCTATTTAGAAAACATTTTGACTGATTTGTATATAAAGTTGTTATTTCAGTGAGTACAATCTGGATAATTATGCCTCTAAATAGTCAAACTATTTGTATAGAGCTTTCTCCACAGCTGTAATTACACTTGCACTCTACACATTCAGTTGCACCTGCATTGAAATGCTGTAAAAATTGTCTGCAACTTTCTACAACACAATGAAAATTCAGATCCTGTAAAGGAACTGGGGACACACCTCCTGAAGTGGGCTCTGTGGAGCACAACAGAATATCATAAAATGTAATGAAGAGGTGATGAATCCTGCCCACCATAATGAAGGAGCTACAAAAAGGGAAGACTGTGCTGACAGTGACTCACAAGTGCCAACTGAATCCCAACAGCAAGTAATAGAAGACAGTTCTCCTTTCATCAAGGCCTTCACTGCCATTGAGGACTTGCATCAGTTTAACAGGCGTCAGCTAGAAGAAGGATTAGATTACAGGAAAGGGAGGGGAAAATAGCTGAAGTTCAAAATTACATGCAGGGCTTTATAAAGAAAAGCCCCAAAGGTTATTTTTATCATTGCGTAGGGCTGAGGTGGAGCTCACCATTTTTGTTTTATATACATAAATAAGTCTAGGTAGACTGGACTTTCCAAAGTGCTGCAGAAACAACAGACAGCTATTTGGGATCACTTGAATTTGCCTTCCCTTACCTTGCATTTACTTTACTGTCATTCATCCCTGGGTAAAGGCAATGAGAATGGACACATTTGTGCTGTTCAAATTTGTATTTCAGAGATCGGGGGACAGTGAGTCTGTTCTGTGTCACAGTTTACTAACAAACATACTTTCCCCTTCAAACCCCTATCATTGAGTGATTCTGTGACAATAAAAATCACCTGCACCAGAACCCAAAGCAGGACCCCAGAGTAGGTGAAAAATAGGGCCAAAACTCTTCTTGAGAGTTTCACCTGCTCAAACAAGATTAAGACCATCTCCGATATGTTGAAAGCACAATAATCTAATTCGTAGAGAATCAGGATGGAATCAACCAGAGTGTTTGGTATTAGAATATATACAAAGATTAACATAATTTGTTAATGAATTCACCACCACCACCAATGACTGATTTTTTTTTAAATAAAAAGAGAAACCCCACTGGATTAATTCTTCTGATTTCTGCCATCCAGGCAGTGTGTCCGGTTTGTGTCACAGGAAAAGTTAGATGTGCATTTTATTGTTTTGAGTGCTTACTAAAATCTCCCACATTGACCCTTCAATTAGTCCACTTCAGGTAGCTCAGTCACAGCGTATGGGAAAATCTGCAATTATCAAAATCATCAAATCTGATTTTTAATGCCTTTTTTATGGAATGACCTCATTTTCCACAATGCTGCTATTTTGCAAGTGAAGAGATGATGCACCAACAATTTGTCCAAAAATATGCAAATAGAAGTACTAACAAATTAGATGGGATTGTAAATGCTTTGGGAACTTTCGCTGACGAAACCCTCACGGCTTCCCAATATTGAGAACACAAGGGGTATAATTCTGCTAACTGCACCCAACAGAAAACTTTGGAGAGCTGCTGGGTAAAAAATGTTGATGAAAATTTGCCATTTTTTTTTCCAGTCCTCTGAATCCTGGGTATTTTGATTAGGAAATGCTATTACAGTGTTCCAAACTTGTTTGGCTGTTTCCTGCTCCTGTCCTGGCAAAATTAGAATGAAGTATTAGCATCTCCCTTCTTTTCCTAATCTGGTAAGGATTTTATGTTTTTTCCTGCTTAGGTAAAGCTCTTCACTACAAGAAAGAAAGGAAATCAGTCAACCAGTGTACTGCTTTTTAAAGGAACATATCAAGCTCTAATCCCATAACAATAAATAATGCTCTCAAAATACCTGTGTTCCAGGAAGAAAAAGCCCAACTTGTTATACCTCAGCACTAGCTGTAAAACTGCAGCTGAACTATAGAAAACACACTTTCTAGTTGCTATAATTTGGATTTGGATCTCAGAAACCCAGATGGGAAGTAGGAGGGGGTCAGGGGAAAAATTAATCTTAATCAGAAGCCAATTGCTGGAAGACTCCAGCCAGCACCTTCCACTGAAGAGTCACTGGTGGGTGATGATAACTTTATCCTGTCACTGCTGCCACAGCAAACACCAGCGACAAAATAAATACGGTCCTGTACAAAAGAATGCTTATCAAGTGACACAAAGTTATCCAGAAGCTATAAAATAAATCATGAGGGAAATGGGTGACTAAATTTTAACAATATTGTTTGCTATTACCACTTATGGCCTTAATTCTCTGTATGATGATCCACTTTGATTGCTAAATTAGTTGCTTTTCAAGGGGGGGATTTAATTTGTGGAAACTAAAAACAAAACACCAGCTTAACAGACCTTGAGGGCTTAAACATTTCAATGATATACCAATAAGGCATAGTTATCATAACTTCATATGCACAGCTCACAAAGCTTATAAAGTAATTCACAGCAACTGGCAGTAGCTATCTCAGATCAAAGGAAGCTCCTAGACTGATGTGAAATTGCATAACTCTTTCTATAAAATATTTGGATGATAACTAGGGATGCATCCTGGGGGAATGTATATACTGGCACACGAACACACACATTACTCTGAAATATCTATAGGTATATCCTTACCTGTCTATGTGTACACACAAATGTGTGTGTATATTCATACATCTACAAGTGAAAGTCCTATCAACTGGGATCTTATTCTCCTCAATAACCAATTTGACATTTTTTGCACCAGCAATATTGTCAATATTAATGTGGTTTCTGTTTCCTACACGTTGAAACTGTCAACCACTTCTACAAACTGCTAGCTAATTCAGAGGAAAAGAAGTGTGTTTTGGGGGCATTGGTTGCTTTCGTTCCCGTGTTTGTCAACAGATGTTGGCTAACACACTTATTTCCAAGTCATAAACCATCATTTTCAGCATGTTAATGCTGAGTATGCAAGTGGAGGATATCGGTGGCAGCACAAGAGCAGGCTGATGACTTACAAGTGACAAAGCTTGTATCAAGGAGAAATTACATTTCAGACACTTTATCGCAGTGACATATCCACTAAAAATCACTACAAATTGCCATATAAATCAAATCAAAGTGGTTCTTAAATGAAGCTTTTTATGCAACAGATACAAAAAGAGACCTTTCTGATTATTATAAATCTTGGTTTAATTAACACTCATATTTGACATCTTTAGTCTGATGGGAATGATTTTTAAAATGGAAGAAACCGTTTCCGATAGTCTGTCTGGTTCAAGAGATTCTGCCGATTCATTTTAGCATATTTGTCAAGTAACTGCTTTAAATGCTTGTCAGGGTGTTAGCCAAGGAACAGATGGGTCCTTGGCTTTAAATAATAGGCAAGTTCAAAGCATCAAATTCATCTTTAAATTTGTTCTCACTACTTCAATTGTCTGTGTAGAAAACTGTTGTTAACAGCACAATTCCATCAATTAATTTGCTCTTTCTCCCACCGGGCAGCACCCTCCCACCAGCTGACCCCGACTGTGGCTACAGTTGGCCACAGGTGGGTCTCACTGACCTCCGCAGGATCATAGCAGTGTTAAAGCAAAATCTGCTTTCTGGAATCATCAGCTTACACGAACTCACTACTAACCATAAGAAGCCATACTAGGATTCACAGGTGGCATTTTCAGCACCGAAGTGTTTACATAAGAAAAAGAGACAAACAAGACATGTACCAGAAAGGATGGTGGGGGGTTGTGAATGTTTGCGGTTTTTTAATTCTAAATGAGGCAGCCTTACATGAAACAGAGTAAAAATAAGGTCCCTCCTAGATCTGTTAAACTTTCAAAAAGATGATTGCTAACCCCCCCCTTTTTTTTTTTTCCCACTTAGTCTCAGACTAGTAGTATGATTCTAATAGAATCACAGAACCTTAGAGGTCACAAAGTCCGATCTCCCTGCTAAGGCAGGATCACCTAGGGTAGTTCGCACAGGAACACATCCAGGCAGGTATGGAAATTGTAACTTAAGGCAGAATTCCAAGAGAAATAGATTTTTCTCTCCCTAGTGTATTTTCCTATTAAACAGTTACTTGCTGCTGAATGCCTCCAAAATCAGCCCCATGCTTAGGCTTTAAAATTATGATGAAACAGAAAGGTAGAGCAGACAGGGGGATTGTGATTGCTACAAGGCATGATTTGGGTGCAGTCAGTATTAAAATGCATGCTGCTTCCAGTGCTAGCAGAGATGTGCTGCCATCTTAAAGCCCTGCTTGGGTCTAAGTACCATACCAATGCAGCATGAGTCAGTGTGTTGCAGTCTTCTAAATAAAACACACTAGCAGCAGATATGTTTACATTAATTTTGTTCATGCTTTCCTCACTTGGAGATAATTTTTTAATATGTAAAGGATGTTGTTAAATGCTGAATTACAGTTTACCTGACCTTCACTCAGTACTGTGGGTTTCCTTGGGAAATCTCTACACTGCAAGAGATCAAACAAATTTGACTCCAAGGTTTCTAGCTGGTCTACATAGAATAGAAAAAAAAAACAACTTTTGCTGCAAAATGGTAGATTTATATTGAAATACAGAAGCAGGTTCTTTTCTCTGAATTTACTTGTGGGGTTTTTTTTTCTTTCAGCGTGCTTTATGTCAGTAGACAATTACATGGTCAAATCCGTATGCAAATAGACATGAAGTACATGAAACCTGGATAATACAACAGCTGCTATGGGTTCGCAGTCAAACTGCACTAATCAGTCCTGACAGCTGGAAATATAGAAGTATAAACCAGATTTTACATTGTTCTATTGGCTATTCCAGATTCCTTATAGCTAGACCTGTACAGACTTGAGAAAGCAGGAAAAATCAGATAGGTTGATAAGCCCCAGTCAGTTAACTCGCACAGCAATGCTTTTAGTGTTAGATTGAGTATCTTCCAGATAAAATGCATACAGGACTTCTTGTAAAGAGAGCAACAGACTGCTACTGACCTCCAGAATCCATCATTTTGCAGATTTTTGTCACCAGATTGTGCTCTAAGAGATGCGTCCAAAACTCTCAACAGGCAGCTCTGGGCCTGGAAGTTTGTAACTTTCAAGACAGATTTCCAGCAGAAGCTTTCTCTTCCACAACAGCTTCTCCAGAGATAATACACTGCCAAGGAACAGGCTAGGAGTGAATCCCAGCTTCTTTAACATCCTGTCTGAGGAGGCCAAGCTCCTCCTCCAAAATGCCAGTCACTTTGGATAGAAGTGTTTGTAACCTCAGAAACAAGTGACATTAAAATAGGTGCTCACTGGCAGGTTCCACATGAGGCAGTAGCTAATAGTAGCTATTCTGATATGCCATCAGTCCATCTTATTACAACATTGTTTTTTGCTATGGATGACATCCTTATACTTGCTCCTACAAGAGCCAGAGTCTTCTGTTTTCAGATACACTGTCAAGAATTTTTTTTCCAGTATGTTTTTTTTGCCTGTTTTGATGCTAATTAAGCACCTAAGGTGCACTTTACAGATTACAAGAAGGAGAAAAATTGCTTTGATCAGGACTTTTTCTTTGGCTATCTTACTCTTATTTTCAACTGCTAGATTTACCCTGAAATTCAAACAAGCTTCCAGCAGCATACCACAACCTGGTGCACTTACTGCACACCTACATCCTTTGCGGTCTCCATGAAAGAGAAGAGTGTCATGAACTAGGATTTACCTGGTTGTGGCACTGACAGCTGGCATCTCTGCTCTTATGAATTATTTACATCATTGCATTTATAAAAGAACTGCAAGGATCTACATAATGACAATGAAAAAAAGCAAATGTGACCTTTAATCATGTAATAAGTTAAAGTATATCTGCAGAGATGAAACATGCATACACTATCCAATGCTGTTTGAAACAGATATTTACAGTAAGAGATTCTCACTCTTGAAGTGTGTGTTCATCAGCCCTTGTATTTAACTGTGCTGGAGCTTTCATTCTTCCTACAGAAACCAAGGATTTTCCTGGGATCATTTAAATCACAGCTAACAGCTTGTCTTGCTTTAAACAGTTCCTTATCCCCATGCACATTACACATCTAGAAGAGTTTAAAGCATTTTACGTAGATGCTAATTCCTCAGTGCCTTTATCACATGCTCTACTCAAAGGAAACTACCAAAGTTCAAAGGGACAGCGACTGCTGCCTGACAAGGAGCCCTGTGTAGACACCAGCACTCACCAGCCCAGAGGCCAAAGAGTAACAGGCTGAAACTGCAGAAAATAAAATTCAAAGTAGATACTAGGAAAGAACTTTCTAATTGTAGGAGCAATGAATCACTGAGAGGGCTGTGAAGTCACTATGTGTCTCTGGCAGGTTTAGACAGCTGTCTGTCAGGATGACCCATGTACCAAGCATCCCTAGGGCTTGGTAATACCCTGAGGACTCTTTTCACTGAGTGGTTCCATAATTTTTGTCATAAAGATCAAGCTAACTCAAACTACATTCCTGTAGGAACTGGGGTAGAAATTTTACAGCCATTTCATTCATTCCTCTTGGAGGATAAATTCTTCTTTAATGATCCTGAAAGGTGAGTTCCTGGGCCCTTTGGTGTTAGTAAAGCATCAGCTATGAGGTCAGTGCCTTAGTATTTGCATTGACACTTTCCTTTGTTAGTTCAGTTTGGTTACAGGGTACGCAATCCTTTTCACTTGGAGCAATCCAACCTCTAATAAAATCTCAAGAAGACAAAATTTATTTCAGAAATGAAGTTCACCTTCACTGCAATCCTACATCTGGATTTCATTTGCTTTAATAGGTTGATTACCATTTGTAGAGCAGGTCTTCACTGACGAACCTGAAGTATCTCCCCTTCTGCTCCCTTTTATCCTAGCAGAATTAAGAGGCCTGTCTGTTGTGACTGTTTATAGACTCCTAAGCATACAGACACAATGCATGGGAATTTATTCCAATATTTCAGAGGCATCAAACAAAGCATTTTGCTTTAAATTCCTCCCCTACCATGTACATTTTCTTCTTTTCTAATGACTGTCTTACAGCAAACTACTATCTTTACACTCTTTTCAGCTGACAGTGGGAATGGAAAAAAACAAGACTTGGAGAAGAATATTCTGAAGTATTCATAAATACTCCTTAGTGCTGTATCTCCCATCCTGACTGGCTCTGGCCACTCCAGCTCTGGAAAATGCAAACAACTTTCTCAGTTCCTCTCTGGACAACCTGGTGGCTTTATAGATAGGAGCATGAAACAGTGAAAGGCCAAGTGCCATGTTTCAGCTGCAGTCACGTTTGGGAACACAAAACATCATGAAACACAGCTAAATTCTGGCTGTAAAAGTGTGTAAAGATTCATTTGTGGGGCCCTTACGGTTTTGTGTAATCAGAACATTTTTTTTTCCCTTTTGGTGGGAAGTTGTGGAGACATTACTGACATTTCTATGAGGGACCTGAGCAGCAGTAACAGGATTGCTGGATCACTACCAGTTAGTATAATTCAAGCTTAGATGTCAAAGGTACCAATTTTTTGAACTAATGAAGGGGGAAAGCTAGTAGCTACACAGCACTATGGAGGCTAAAAGGGAATCAGGACTTTGAACTTGCACTTGTAACTAGGTTTTGACAACGTATGTTTATCAGTGGGCTTTTCCACTTTTACTGCCAGGTATTGCAGTTTGACAACCTCCTATGTCTCCCCCTCACCGAACCACTGCAAACCAGGAAGAGCCCCTGGCCTAGAGCTGAAGCACCACTAACTTGTGCTCAGAACCACTGAAAGCCCATTATCCTCCCTGGGGAAAAGGCATGCCTCCTCAAGTGTGCTTTTTAATGACTGGGGCAATTTTGGCCCTAAAATGAGAATAGTTTAGATGCATGCTGCTAAACTGAGTAGTTTGACAGAAAGAAATATCTGAATGAGTTCTTTCTTCATTCAACTTTGCTATGGTTAGTCATAATAAATTATGATGGGCATCATTCTGATAAGGAGAAAATTAAAAAAGATGCCATATGTGGTGGTAGGCCTGATAGGGCAAACATGGGCTTATCCATGCCCTGGCTTGCCAAACATGTTCCCCTGCTCCCCATACTTCTGTGCTGGGGGAGGCAACCATTGGAGGGAAGGGCGAAAGCCATGGCTTCACCTAATATGGTGAGGCTTGGCAAAGTGCCATTCTGGTTGGCTAATCTATGTCCAATGCCCCATTAGTCTCAGGACGGATATTGATAAAATGGATAAGCAGGTAGCACAGGGGGCTGCTGCTGCTGCCTCAGTTTGTATCCTGAATTTGCCTGGAGAGCTTACCAGGAACAGGTTCTAAATGCCTGCATTCAATCGGCCTGCATAGCCAATGTGACTTTGCACCAAGACTGGAAGCAAGGCTGATGTAAAGCAAAGAAGATACTATATAAAAGAAACAAGGCAAAACCTCCCACATTTAGTTAATTTCAACATCACAGAGGATTTGCTCTAAAAAGTAAAACATCTGTGCCTGTAAAAGCAACCCCAGAGGATAAAACAACAAATAGTAACAACAGGAAACAAAACAACTCTACTAAAGCAACAGTAGCCATCTCACTTTCAGACGAAAGAAAAAGGGATCCACTTTCCTGATGTCACCACCTCTACAGCTCCATGAGTTCAAGTGGACTATTTTCAATTTAGAGTGGCACTGATCAGGGCAAATTTGCAAGGACAGCGAATTTGCCTGGAGAGGAAGATGTTACAGCAGGGAAGGAGCCCTCAGCACTATGATCTTGTGTGCTGTCCCAGGCATGCATCCTTCACACACTAAATAGTCTGTCCATATCTTTCAGCACCTCTAATGGGAACTCCATAATTGTAGCAATCTCACCTAACATCAACAAGCTAGACGTATTCTTGGCTATTTTCCTAGGCAATTTGTGGGACATAATAATTGAAGAGCCCAAAGGAAAAAAGGAGTTAGTTATGGCATTTCAAAGAGAAATAGTCAAAGCTCCTGCATATGAAAAATTAATAAGCTGACCAAACATTTGACAGATAAAAAATAAAATTTCCGTAGGAAAAATAAAGCTGAATGGTCCAAAATAAAATAAGGGCACCCACCCAGCAAGGAGAAGGGGAAGAGAAGTTGTTTTCTCTCTAAACGTCCCCAGCTTTCATTAGCGGTCACACTAATTCAAAGAGGATTGAGTTCAAAAAGGAGTTCAGCATTTGAGTCCAACCTTGAGCACAGTGCATATTCTTGGGAAACAGAAAGTAGGAAAGCATCAGCTACATTCCAAGTTACGGTGACACATTAGAAAGCACAGGTCTCGCCCTGCACAACCTTTTTATTATTTCCCTGTACTCTCTGGACAGTACTGCTCTCCACTACAGCAATACAGGCAGCTTGTCCTTTTCAGCCCCTTCCACTATAATCTGAGTGGCCACAAAACCATGTGTGATTTTAACCTAACGATGGGAAATTTCACCCATTACTTACAAACTGGCCCCACTGCTGTCTGCACTTCACAACAATATCCCATTTTCTTGCTTATTCTTGAGCAAGTCCCATAACTCTTGAGCAGGTCCTATAACTCTCCAAGGGCCTCCTGCCAATAAGGTCTTGCATGTCACAGAGCAAACCAACCAAACCAGTATTCTCTGCTACAGTTATATCATCTGTCAAGTTGTTTTCCACATAAGGAGGAAGTAAAATACTCAGAGCAGACAGAAAATCACATCCCACATAGAGAGATTCAGGCAGCTGCAAGTCCCATCATAGTGCTTGAACAGACCCTAGAGTATTTATTCAAATTATTCTTTTAATTTGAATTTCAATTGTATTTTTCAAATACGTGAGCTTAACCTGTGCTTTTGAGGCTTGAACATTCATCCTGAGTCATTTCTGTCTATGAAACTTATGAATTGAATATTCTTATTAGCTTCTTGGGATGCTTTTTCCTCCTGAGTTCAAGCAGTGGCAACTGATTATACAGGAGCTTCTCACCTGAGCTGCCTTTTGTCAGTATACAGTGCCTCCAGCACACTCATTTTCTCCACAGAACTCCCTCATTTCAAAATATTAGCTTGACTCAGTACTGCGTGCTAGAACTGGAGACTGCTTGTAAGACGAGGGTAATGATATACAATATATGCACAATAGCAAACAGCTGATGAGTCATGCCCAAATTTGTCATACATTAGCTTCACAGCCAGTCTCCACTGGGGAACAGAAACAGAAAGACGGCGCTTTGAAAGAGCCTTAGAAAAAACTCAGGGGACATGTTGAACTTTCAGCTTGCTCACCAAATGGTATAACTTGGCAATATTAACAATCTTCAGAAAATGTCAGTTTGGTGCACTTCATTTCTGAAGGTTTTCTTTGCCATAGTCAGAAAATACCCAGTCTTACTCTGTCCTGCAGATAAAACACTAGCTCAAAAATTCCTACATGAATCTGTCTGCAAAATTACTGCAAAAAGTGGATAAGCCTACGGAAGATACTTTCTCAGCTTTACTCTACTGTCTGATAGTAATAATAACACAAACTAATTCTCTTATTCTTCCATTCAAAAGACTCTATTCTGCCTTTACAAGCTCGTAGGTTCAAACCACTACAACCAGAATACAGCCTGACAGACTGAATTCCCATGCAAACACTGTACTCCAATATAAAACAGAATATCCTCCTAATTTGTGGTGACAGTACTTTTGCTCCCCCCCTCACTTTCTCCATTGCCTGTGTGTCTGAATACGTGTGCACACAAGGGATAATAGCAGAATGTTAAAATTACTTCATTCTCAGTCCCTTTTCCTAAAGAAACAATGCTAACATAAATACATTGCATAGAAAATTAGCCCATTTCTTTTCATTACCAAATTTCAAGCTCAGTGCTCAGCTTCAAGAAAATCTGTCCAAACTGTGGCAGTCTTCAAGCTACCTGTTCCCAGATATGTGGCATCAGGGAGCTGTCCCCTCTGCAAGACTGCAGGCAACTCATAAATGCACTTGAAACCAGAAATCCCATGATTTACATGACTGTTTTCAGGTTAGCTTCATCGGGGATGCTTACAACAATTTCTGCTTTCTGCTAAAAGGGTTTTTTAACAAAGTAACCACAGCACTTGGCCCATATTTCCAGGGTGTAAACACAAAATCTTAAGGAAAATCTTTCCTTTGTCCCAAACACAGACAGCTGATAGTGGCAATTTGTTAAAACTAGAGTTCATGTGTTTATTGGCTCTGCATGGGTATTTTTGCCCAGAAACAAACCATTGTAATTTGGTCTGATGTTTACCTATGGGTGCACAGGATATCAGTGGGTCCAAAACCACAAAGCCTGCTGGTAATGCTGCTGTGACTGAGCTTTACCACAGATGGCCTGGCAAAAACCACACACATGCCTTCTATCAGTGTTTTCTCCTTTTAAGGTGGTGTTGGGCAATATGATAAGATTTCTTCCTGAAATGTTATTCATACCATGTGGCCCCTACCAGTGCAAAGACTGTTGTTACCCACCACATGAGGAAACAGGCCAGGCACTGTCTCTCGGATCATGCTTTGAGACACAAGAAGATATATCTCAAAGAAGAGGTGTTGGTCCTTCTTCTGCAGATCCATTTTCACCCAGTGGAGCTGTTGCTATCTTTCCCTCACAGGCTTTGTTTATTTAGTACCCTAAGATTAAAATAGCTTTATAGAAATAAAGGCTTTTCTTCTGGAACCATTCAAATTAAGATCTATGTTGGAGGACATAATTATCCTACATGTGTCTGAAATCATGGAGAGCCAGTCAGTTGCCTATCTCTAACAGCTTGTTATTTTCACAGCATATAATTTTCAGATCACATACATCAATACTATAATTGGGTTATGGAAGCAGAGGGTATCTTTATTTACACAGATTTCTTTCAACTCAGAGAAATGCTGTAATTTCCCTCCTCCTCAGTAAATATTTTTTTCTCTTGAAACTTGCACCACACTATAATGACCATATGGCTGCATTTTGTGTTTGAGATGGACAGCCCATGGCTGTGAAAGCCTTGCTCACTACAGAGGTGATTTAATTTAGTAAATTAATTCTAATGGGAATGTATTTACTGCAAAGCTTGTTGGATGGAAACCTTGGCAGATTTTAATCACAAAACATTCCAAACCACAACTCCTAAAAATAGGATGAGATTACCTGCTTAAAAGAAAAGACAAAAAGAAGGGGGAAAATCCCACAAGACTTGCAAAATGCACTGTTTTCAGGACCAAACTGTTTCAAGACCTGATAAAGTTTTGTTCCATATTGATTTGTATCTTGTGGCAGATTGATGGAGATATCAGTGGAGCCATTTCCCCAGGTACATTGATCAAGCTTGCCAAAATAGGATTTTGAGCGTCTAGTAAAAATCTAGTAGAGTCTTGTATTAGGGTAGGACTTATCTATTAAGTTACTTACTTTCATTTGCTTAGTTTCATTACATTTGTGTGAGGATAATTTGTGACACTTCTGCTCTTCTTTTTTGTAAACTTTGGTTGGAATTGGTCAGTGAGTTTAAAAGTTATAAACCTATGAAGGAGCAGGAGAGAGGCAAAACCAGATTTCTGTGGAGAAAAGGTGACTAAGATAAATAAATTCAAACTGTGACTTCTTTGTCCTCTGATGTCAGAGTCATTAGAAAGCACTCAGGTCATGTTATCAATTTGTTTCAACATGAAGACTTGTTGGATATTTTCTTGTGAAAGGTGCCACCTTAGATTTAAAAAAGCCTCTGGAACATGATTTCAAGGAAAACACAAGATGCTACAAAGTGTTTGAGCTCATTATTAATGCTGAAATATGTGCCACACTAGTAGCAGTTTTGTATATCTAACACAGAATTCACAGGCTTGCTCAGCAAAGGGGTAAGAGTTATTCCTGGTTTTGTTCTTGTCTTAATGCTATAGAGTCTGAGGTTGTTAGTATCAGCTGAAATCATGTGCATTATCAGTACAATGAAGAGACATTTATTTGGAACTGGTTTAAAACAAAAATGTGCAAGAAAGCAAAAGTAAGACAAAAAGTAAAGATAAGCAGAATGTGATTTTTTTAAATTATTGGCAAACCAGCTATATTGTGATTTACATGTGATTAAATATAGTGGAGTGGAGTATATAGGACTGCTTTCATGTTTTTATTCTAGAAACTATGAAAACCACATGTGTGAAGGAAAATATAATAAATTTGAAGCTGGGGTTTCTTGTCAATACCAGAATGATGTCACAATTCCAGATTGTGGAAGATTTCCTAACTACTTTTTGCTTTGTAATTGTTCTGCTGATACTTTCATTGAAGTTTGCCCCTAACTCTTCTGCAATATGTTTCTTGCCTGAGGATCTTTCAGCTCACAGTTTTCTAGATTGACCTTACCACTGTCCTTGCTATAATGTGTCTCTCTTACAGAGAAGAACATTTTTGTGTGTGTTTCCCCAGGAAACTGCTGTGGAAAATTTCAGGTCAGGTGTCGATCCAACTACTCATGATCAGAAAGGATTAGCATCTCCTTCAGATTCAGCAGAATTAGGTTTTCCTGTGCTCGTGGTTTTGATCACCTTGTAAATATTATTCTGATTAATGTCTTCCACTCAGAAATAGTCAAGTGCTAAAGACAAGATAAATCTAGAGATTCCTATGTCTGAGGAATTAACAAGATACCAAGCATGAGTTAACATCTGCCAATACCCAGCTGGTACTGTGGGTGGGGGTGCATGCATTGTGAGTGTGGATGATCAGTTTTTTCCATTTTATGTCTATGTCTCAACCAAAATATACCACAACGAGGACAAGACAAGAGCACTGAGATCAACAGTATGAGCAGGACAGAGAGCACTGTGAGCACTGCTTCACCTGATCAGAGCAAAGTACTGTCCATCAAAAGCAGTCCAGTCCTTCCCTACATTTGCCTTTACACCTCAGTTGCACTCATAATGCTGCTAAGCAGATCCGTGAGCTCAATGAATGTGTCTCTTTTGCAGCAGGGTAACTATGGAGTAACTTTGTCTAAACAAATTCTTCAAGATTCTACCTAAGCAGAGCATCTGTTCACAGATGCAACTATTGCCTTTCAAGAACTAGTAACAGATAATAGTAAAGAGAATCAGTAATTTCTGATGGACTTTAGGAAACACCTTCAGGAAACAAGATATTTCACAGAATCGCAGAAACATTCAGGTTGGAAAAGACCCTCAGGAGCACCAAGTCCAACCAGTATCCCTACTCTACAAGATTTACTCTAAACCATTTACACAAGCACCACATCCAAACAACTTTTAAGATGTCCTGGCTTGCCTCACCCTTCTGCTGATGGGGGAAGCAAGGATGGGAGGAAAACAAAGGCTTGGGCCATTATATCCCATCCCAAAGTGATAAACAGGTGCTCACAGGTGTTTAGGTACTTGTTGGCATCTTGTCCAAATAGAATTGAATAGAATAGGAATCAACCAGGTTGGAAGAGACCTCCAAGATCATCCAGTCCAACCTAGCACCCAGCCCTAGCCAGTCAACTAGACCATGGCACTAAGTGCCTCATCCAGTCTTTTCCTGAATACCCCCAGGGATGGTGACTCCACCACCTCCCCGGGCAGCCCATTCCAATGGCAAATCACTCTCTGTGGGAAGAACTTCCTCCTAACATCCAGCCTATACCTCCCCCGGCACAACTTGAGGCTGTGTCCCCTTGTCCTGTTGCTGGTTGCCTGGGAGAAGAGACCAACCCCCACCTGGCTACAACCACCCTTCAGGTAGTTGTAGACAGAAATGAGGTCTGCCCTAAGCCTCCTCTTCTCCATACTAAACAACAAAGTCAATTTATAAATCCATTAAAATAACAAAGCAGCCCAATTTGCCGTATAAGAAGTAATGCTATTGCCCTAGAAGAAAAACTGTTTCAGCAAGACAGGGGAGAGTTGTTCCTGTGATTACTGTCCTTTTTGCCCCCTCTGCTTATATAACACAAGTTTTGTAAATACTCTTTCTTCCAGCAGCTTTCCAGGGCCAGTTTCTGCCTTCAGCTATTTTTTATGAAAACCTGCTTAAAGCAAGAACTGAACCAATATCTACTTGAGAGCAGAAGCTGACCCAGAAGTGTTTGAGCAAAAAGACTCAGGGGCTCAGCAAGAAACCAAGCAAACCCGGGAATAAAAGAGCCCTGTGCTGTTGTGGGCTCTGTGCTCCCTGCTTGCCTTGCCCAAACAGAGGGGGTTTGCCTCATTTGAGCTGCCCGTGCCACAGGCTGAAACCAGCGCTGTATGCACACACAAGTGCTGTAGGCATCTCCTCACCAGAGTTTATTTATGGTGCCTAACATGCTAGTCCACATAGGAAGAGCACGTAAATGTTTCTGCAATGTTGACAGTGGTACTAATAGTAGAGTTGCTCAGTCAGCTCTGGCTATAGATTTTGATTGCAGACATTCTGTATTCAAAACATCACAGTAAAGTTTTTAAAGGCAAATATCAATAACCTAAATCATTTTACACATCTTTCAGCAGAAATATTTGAGCCTTGCAAACCAAATAGGAATGAATGAAGCATACATTTGATAGCATAATTATTCTTAATTAGATTTTGACAGTCTTTGGGAGATAGGCATTTGAGTCCTATAAAGAGATGTTCTTATATTAAAATTCACCAAAACAGTAGTTAATGTGTTGAAAAATGAAATGGAGCAGTGTAGTGCTTAGAGATGATTCCACAAAGGCAGAGTAAGGAGTCTTGAAGCCACCTCATCTCTTCTAGCTCCTGAGAGGTATGTATCCAGAGCAGCAGCAGTCCTGTCTAGCATAGCCCTCCTTCCCATCCCCTCTGCAAAATACCCTATGGATATTTGAGTCACATTCATTTCCTGCTATGTGCCCTCCTCACTGTCATTTTTGTGTCACTCTGAACCTTACTCTACTTTAAAACACCCATATTTCCTGACATCTGCAATAACCACCCAAAGCACTCAATGATGAGAACCAGGAGAAGGAATTAGCTCCCTGTATGTGCTGTGTCTTGTGTTGCCTGCCCTACAGAGTGTAAGCTATCTGCACTAAGGGCCATTTCCACCTTTTCTTATAAATAGTAAAGAAAACACTGTTAGCATATAACTAAATGCCAACAGATACTAATTTGTTAGACATGGAATGGACAAATATGGAGTAGAAGAAAAGGTTGATTTTAGTCAGAAAATGAGAACAGAGAAAGGTTTGAGCTTTCCTTCATCTCTGCCTGATGGCAAGAAAGAATTTACCACCTTTTCTTCCACTACATAGAACCATAATTTTATGGAAACTAAAAATAGATTTGACCTGTTCTTTGCTCTTTCTGACTGCATATTCTAATTTCCAGCTTCCTGTTTTATGTGCTTTGCTTGAATACATTGCATAGAGTGGTAGGTTTAATGCATAGTATAAAGATGTTTTCCCTTCCTCATGAAGATACCTCACCAGGGGATACAGCCCCCTCATCTATCACATTTTTTGCTTTGAATAGCTAAAAGCCACATTAGCATCCCCTTGACTGGAGCGTGGGCTGGGGCGTTGCTCCGCCAGTTCTCACTTCTTTTCATCTGCCTCCTGAACAGCCTTTGGTAATCCTATTTGAAACTTCCTTTTCAAGTGGCTGAATTTCCCTTTAACTCATTCTGAGGAAGATTAGCACTGAGGAACCAGACCTGTTCTTGGCTATCTCTCTCTTTTCTCCTGTCTCCCGTGTCTTAAATACATGTCACTGGTTTTTACTCCTGAGTATTCCAAATCCATCAGCTCCCTTCCACTTTTTGCACTAAGGAGCTGATGGGTACCTCACAAAACAGCACTTGTCTCACGTTTTTTACTGCAATAAATGCCCTCTGACCAGACCAAAACACCAAATTGTAACCCCACTGTAAAGCAGCTCTAACTGAAAGGCTCCTTCCTTGTAGAGAAGACCTGCAAAACACACATGTAAAGCTGGGTTTCTCCCAGATCTGAAAGTAGACAGATGTATGCTCAGAAGGTGGTTGAGTCAATAATACTACACTTGATCTTAGCCAAAAGGCGAAGAAGCACAGGGTGCACTGTCAGCAAGTTTGCTGATGACACCAAACTGGGTGGAGTGGCTGCCACACCAGAAGGTGGTGCTGCCTTTCAGCAAGACTTGGACAGGCTGGAGGTTTGGGCATGAAGAAATGTAATGAAATTCAACAAGGGCAAGCATAGTTTTGCATCTGGGAAAGAACAACTCCAGGTATCAGTATAGGTTGGGGACTGACCTGTTGGAAAGGAGGGGAAAGGATCTGGGGGTCCTAGTGGTTGGGAGGTTGAGCATGAGCCAGCAATGTGCTCTTATGGCCACACAAAAAAATGTTGCAGCATATGATTTCTGTGGATTATTTCTACATAAAATACTTCTCTTATTTTCTCTTTTAATTCCTCAGCTGCAACTGGACTCCCAGCTTGGGAAATGACTGTTTACTCCTACACATTTTGCTCTGCAGTTTACATCATCTCCAGGAGTTTTGGATACCAGGTACAATCTTTCCATTTTATTCCCACTATGTACAAAAAGATTCAATTCTTATTTAGGTACCACCAAGCAACATGTGAATGTTTATGCACAGGCTTCAAGGAGGTTTAAAATAAGACAAAACAAGCTCACCCTTCTCTGACAGTAAATGTAGAAACAATAAATTGTCTTAACACAGACCAGTGGTCATGGCCAGTGGAAAATAATGAGCATCCTTCTCTGATTTGAGGGATTCCCTAGGGATGCTATGTAACCAGCAAACCTTTTTCTGTCTAAATAAGAAAAAACAAGCTGCAGCCCTGACAGCCTTTCTTGTAGAATAAATGAGACAGAAATACTGAAATAGCAATTATCAGTAGATCCATGAATTATTAAAAGAGCTGAATGTTGGCAGGTCCTCCATTCACTGAATGGACTGTTTTCAAGGCACTAACTACCACAGTCATGGCTCCTGCATCTAACATATAGGATGAACACGTCAATAAGTCAGGCTAAAATGCACCCTACGCTGCTGCAAAAGCAACTTGTCTCCTGAATGCAATGTCCCTGACAGCTGCAGCTGAATATCTGGCCTGTCATTTAATGGGATTACACATCTGTAAGTGATGCTTTGTCCTTGTCCTGGCCAGGAAAAGTCACAGATTGAATGGATAGCTAGAAAAATTAAGACTGATCTCTGAAATTCTGACATGAAATTGCCCAGTTTAGCACCAAACTGTCATAAAGGGGGATAATTTAGCCCATTCTGACCCATGTGTCCATGGGTCTTCAATTTCATGAAGTAATGTCAAGTTCATAAAAAAAGAATAGTTTGGAAATAGAGCAATATCTTGAGTGAATGGAGCTTGAATGGAGGATCGTGGTCCTCATTTATAAACACTGATACAGAGCCAGTCTCTTGAGCTGAAAGCACTCGGCCACTGAAGCAGGAACAATGTGGGCCTGCCCCAGAAACCACACCCTCTTTTCTTACAACACCTAGTGTGGTGAGTTAGGAACTTTCCCTCCCACTACTATCAGAATTTACCAGACTAACTCAGATGTCTTGGAAGTAAGATGAAGTTATATTTACAGTAAAGCAAAATTTACAAGCATATTTACTATTATATATGAAATGGAAAGAATACAGAAATCCAAACTCCCTCCCTAACAAACTGCCCAGAAGGCCTCAAAGCTACCTCCTTTTTCTCCCTGTCTCCCTTCCTAGCTAAACAAAAGAACCAGCTTACATTGTTATGTGTTAACCAAGATTAGAGGAGAGATATTAGAGCAGAGTTGAGAGGAAGTGACTCAGCCACAAGTGAGAGTGATTGTTTATATTTTGGCTTTTTGTCCCTCTCAGCAAACCAATGAATGACATAGACTTAATCATTATTTTCTTCTCACAAAAAATGATCTAATTTCTCTCATTAAAATATTCCAATTAGCCTCGAACCAGCGCACCTAGTCACTGCTTTATTCTAACGAGTTTCAGATGCAAATGAAAAGGACTCTAACCCCACAATATTTTCCTCCTTTGTCATCATGAAAAAGGAGATTCCAAGTGCAATGGATTCAGTTAATAAGATGGACTTGCAACATGATATAAGCTTAAGTGTGGCTGCAAATACACTTTCAAACATGAGCTTTGACACGTTGCTACATCCCAAAACTTGGTGTTATGTCTTCCTGACTGTGCTGGCAAAACCATGGCCTGGCGCATGGTGCTAGTGGCTGTTGTTTGCTGCATAGTTGGCAGTTCAAAGGTGTAAATTGTTATTTCTGCACTAACCTGATTTGGTGCTGGGATGAATTATATAACTTTCATAGGTTAATCAGTGCAGGCTAACATTTGAGCTTGCACAATTCCATAGCAGACACTAATGAGATACCTAAGAAAGAAAATTAAAGACAGGAGATAAAAGAAAGAAATATGTTGTTTCTTTAAAAAGCCAACAAACAATAACCAGAACTACAAAGTAAAAGAAAGAGCACTTTTCTGAAACCCTCTGGCTTTTTTTGTTCCTGAGGTGTAAGTGCTGGTGTCTGTGCTTTCTCTGAGTCTCCTTACCCTTCCCACTAACACTGCATTATCAGTTCCTCTAACTGCAAAGAGCAAAAATACACAGTACATTAATGAGATTTCTCCTTTTAGCCCATTTTCCCATTATACTTTTGCAGACTGTTATTTACCATTAAACAATTTTATATTAAACACTTCAGAAGACATTTTCTTCAGTAACACTTTTGTTCATCACTCTAAGATGGAGTTGCTGACTTTAAAGCAGAGGGGATTTTAACAGCAGTCAGCAGAAATGTCATTCTTCCATAATAATGCAGAAAAGTCTCTTTAATTGGCATAGCTCTGTTAGAATCAGAGAGGTGGCAGCTAAGGGCTGTCCTCTGTGTGTAACACAAGGGAACACATAGAGCCAGTGTGAAATGAAGGGAGACTGTAAGTACACATTACATTGTTGATCTGTTACTCTATTGCACCCGCAACAGAGGTGGAAAGGAAAGGGCTTTAGGAATTTATTTTTCTTATATGTCCTCAAGCCATTGTTGACCACAGAAGATAAAGAGACCAAGTTTTTTAGGTACATTTCCTACGATTAACATCTCAAGTTCATGATGTCAAATAATTACACTTCAATAACTCCTGCAAACCCATCTCTAGTACTTGGCTGAACCTGTTTTGCCTTTAGCAACCTTCTCCCAAGCTGACTTTGAGATGCAAAATGCTGCACAGTTTTGGGTTGCAGAGGACCACAATTATAACAGTATCATAGAAAGGAGAGTGGGAAGAGATTCTACAAGCTCAGTTACTCCCTACTCTTCCTCAAGGCAGGATCAGCTCTGCTAAGTCAATCCTGACATTATTTGTCTAAAATGCCCTTAAAAGCCACATAGCAGACCTTAAATATGCTGTCCCAGAGTCTGATCATTATACCTCTCCCATAAATAATTCTTTTCCCCTACCACTCACAGTGCACAGCCCTAGCATTAGCTGAGCAGGACAGCTGTGGACCCCCTTGCAAGCAGTAATTTTCAGCTGTTTGAGATTTCAAAGCAGGATGACCACATGGTTCCTCTATATACAAGTTAGAAGTGAGGCTAGACATTTAGAACTTACAATTTTCATCCTGTGACTTTGTTTCAGTACTCTCAGTCAGAATGATTTAATTATTTCTCTGCAAAAAAGGAAATGCTTAATCCTTGTACTACCCTTCTTTTGATATTCCAAGATTCTCATTTATTTTAGTTCCTCACATCTTAAAAGCAACAGTGAATGGTAATCATATGGAGTACTCTTAAAGAAGGGATAATGAATTTAAACCAATCTCCATCCTACAAACTTAACATAAAACTCAGGATTCATTTAAAATACCACCAGGCATATCCACACCAACAAATGGGTTTGCTCAGTGCAGCACTTTCATGCTATAACAAAACATGTTGCAAAGCTGAAGGCAGGACCTAATATACTAGTTGTTAAGAGTGAGAAGAGCATGCACCAGTCTCTTCCCTTTGCCACTTCTTGAGTTTCCTATCACTAGCTTGAGCTACTAACTGAATTTGAAAAGAACCAGAAAACTCATCCATGCACCATATTGGAAGGTTGTCAGAGATCTTGAAATGCCAAGAAGACTTAAAAGTGATAGTAAAAACAAACAGAGGGTTTGAGTAAAGTCAGATTTTTCCATTGCTGTGTTATAGCAGTAAGAACTACGTGTCTTCAAGGCTGTTAAAATAACAGCAATGCTTTTGCATGAAAAAGAGTGGTGTTGAAATGTCATTAAAATCACCCAAAACACATGCAGCTAGGGGCGATAAGAAGGTTAAAAAGTTAAAGCAGTAAGAAAAAATCGGATGAAATATGGAAAATTCAAGCAGCTGTTGATAAACCAGTCATGGTGTATATCCATGAACTGAGGAGAAATCTTGTGTTCCTTTGAAAGAAATCATCATCTTCAAACATTCATGGACCATTTCAATACTTTCTGTTGCCCCTTTTCAAAGTGACTTTGAACCAATGCTTGTTCCAGCATGGAGTCAAATACATTCCTTTGTTCATAAGGAAGAAAAAAGCAAGTACCAAACACCTTTTTGCTCCCAAGAACTTAGCCATCAAGCTCTTTGGTCACTAGGATATCCATGAATATGTTATCCCATTCTTCTGTAACAATATCTGCTAAATCATCTTGCCTGTCCCTGTAAAGGAGAGAGCTTGGACCGAAGACAGCCACCAGCTGAGAACTCTTTTTTCCAAGTTTGTCAAGTAACTTGATTTTCCTCCAAGACCTTTGGACCCTTTTGAGCAAAAAGAAGCTATACTTCATCTCTTTTTTTGCTCAAGGGTCTTGGAGCAAAAATCTCAAAATCTGAACTAGAGGACACAAAGTGCCACCCAAGTCACACTGGTCACCTACAAAACATGTGGCCTAAGTTTAGGCCAGCTTGACAGTACAACCTGCTCACCTAGACAGTTCCACTGTTGTCTGCACCTGTGCTCAGATGTGGTAACATGTCCAGTTATTCTGAGGATCACAGGCGCCAATCTTCAAAAACATAGTCAAAATTCAAAGAATAGGTTATTGCATGTCAGCAAGTCAAGAGTGAGGTGAATCCCCATGTATACATGTCCTCACATTGAAAACGAGCTTTGCTACACAGCCTCCATGTGTTGTCTCAGCTACTGTTGAGCCCACCACAAGTGGAAATGTCTAGACCACATCTTTGCTTCTGGAGCTGAAAAACTGTGTAGACAGCAATGCTGTCCAGAATCAGTGGCAGCTGATGGGGGATCAGCTGTGAAGATCTCACTGCCTTGTGTGATACAAATGCATTGATTTGTCTGCTTGCTCACTGCAGATATTTGTAAGATACCATTCTTGGTTTTGTTTAGATTTATTTTTTCTTCTTTTTTCCTTCTCATCATACAGCTGTTCCTCAGTTCATAAACATTTTTGGAAAGCCATAAAAATTAGTAGGCTTGTAAAAAAAGTAAATTGAAGCTATTAGTTGCACCAGGATAAGCTCTAACATATCACTCTGGTCCATTGTCTGAAGAGAAAATAACTAGGGAAGATTTACTGTGTACCCTCAAGAGTAGTAGAGCAAATAAAATCTGAAGCCAAAGGTTTCCAACGGAAAATATGCACATTTTTGTCTCCATCCAAGAAGTCTTATGACTTCTCCTAAACTTCTCATGAAGGGAAGCATAGTAAGGACAACAGCTTTCACAACTCTAGAGATACAACATTTCTGGTTTAAGGACATACTATACACCAGTGCCACCATACAAGCTGTGTGGGGCTAATTATTCTAATTTCTTTAATGCAATGGCCATCAGTCCCATGTTTGCAATCACTCCTCACCCTGGCCAAGGAGTGGCTCTGTTCCCCAGGTCTTCAGCAAAGTCCTTGCCCCAGCACAGTCCTTTGTTCATCAGCATCAAATTGATAAATAAACAAACAAGAAGCACGCCTTGTAGTGAGCCCATTATTTTTACCATTCCAAAGGGTATCATGTGCCTAGTTCTGGCACTGCTCAAACACTGTAATAAACTTTTTAGTCCAAATATTTCACATACAGCTCTTCTTAGAAATTGGTCACTGTGAAGAAAAAGCTGTAGCCTCAATGTCTTTTTAATGGAAGTCAATGCTAAACACATAACATTTTAGCAGAAATATATCTGTAGTGTAAGAAAGGAGGAAAACCTCTGCAGACTGTGGACAAACTCTGAACAGTTTTGTTTAAAACTTGAAGAGTGGGGGTTTTTTTATATTATTATAAATACTGCCAGTTTCATTGGGACAATCCTTTTGCTTTACACGACTTTCATCTAGATTTCCAGAAATGGAAAAAATAAATATACATTCCAGTGAATTGTGGAATTTCTTCACTTTATGCTGAGCTCTCTCTGAGACCTTCACTTTTACCTCATCTAAGCCAGAAAGGAAAGTATGCTACGATACAATTCACTACACTTTGAATACTGCCAAGCTTTGGATCCAAGATTTTGGGTTAGTCTATGCTAAAAAACAGCTGTGAAATCAAGGTTTGCATTTGAGCTTAAATGTAAATGATTTACAGGGAGAGAGAGGGGAAAGTCATTTCATCTCAGCATTTTATCTCATGTTTCCTACCACCTCAGTGGGAACAGCAACCTGCTAGATGAGATCAAAATCTTGTTTGGAAGCACACCTCCATTTTTGTTGCTGATTTAAAATATGATGAATTATATTGTACCTTAACTCTCTAATATAAGCTCGACTACTTTCCCTTACTGATTACAAGTCAAATCCCTCTGATTTTCCCTTGCCATGCATAGTTCAAAATGCTCCAGGTCAAACAGTATAATTAACCTCAGTAACAGCAAGTCCCTCCAAAGCATCACTGGCAAACATTGGTGAGGATTAATGACCCATGCCTGGTCTCTGGCCTTGCAAAACTACTACTGGGGAGGGCTGTTGTCCTCCTGTGTGATTTAGTTCATCATCTCCCCAGGATGCATACACTAAATACAGACTCAAGCAGACTCAGTATTTCCAGCTTTTCTCTGTAAGGGTGTCCTGGGTTAACACAGCTTGCTTTCACAAGCCACTCTCTCCCAACACAGAAGTGAGGGAAAGCAACATAGAAAAACAGATTGTAGGTTGAGATAAAGAGTTTTACTAGAAATGAAATAATACAACGCACAATTACCTTGGCCTATTTGCAGAAAAAAAGCGGCAAAATGGAGAAGCAAGAGCAGAAGTCAGCAACCTGCACCCCATTCCCAACCCATAGCCAGCCCAGCAGAAAAGACCAGCACCTCAAATCTGGAAACCAAAAGCAGCAACTGGAACAGGAAGCCTCTCATGTGACAATCTGAACTTCAAGCCCCATGATACTTTGCTCAACTCATGACAAAGAATCAGACTAGTTCCTCACCTCTTCAGATTTATGTCTGTCCACAAAATTACTCAACCACAGAAAGGAAAAAAATTCAGCATAAAGGATTGACATAATGCACCTCACAGCTAATGAGCAAAAGCTCATGCAAATAGCTCTGCTTGTCCTTTAAGTACAGCTTCACCCAAAAAGTCACCACTGGCCTTGGGTAGGGAATGAATTGACCTTCTTTGAAGCCCTGTTCTCTTTCCTGGTCCAGGACAAACCCCAGAAGCAAGCAGAAGAGCTTGCCAACAGCACCCCTGCTGAATCCATCTTCTGCAATTTTGTAAATTCCTGTTTTACTACTACTGTTTTCAAAAGCCTTCATCAGAAAGGCTTGTCAGCAATTAATATGGAAATACAAGTCAAGCAAATTGTTGGTGCAGAGTAATACTGCCTGCAGAAACTCCCCTTACAAGAAGGTGTAGTGAAAGATGAGTTTGTAATGCTCAGTCACTGCATCAAGGGTAAGCTCAATTACTAAAGTGTACAACAATGTAAACAAAACCTCTTCACAATCCCTTGGTGGACCAAAAAAGCAGCACTTAAGGAGTTTGGCCATTATTGAGTTCTGCGAAAATGCCCTGTGGCTGTGTGTAAACCTAGAGGGCAGAGATTGCTTGGTGGGGGTTGTGACTCTTTCTGGCCCCTTGTGATGATGTGAGCTGGCTGGTGTCCATTCCACCAAGGCAGGCCTGTAGAGCAGCAATGCAGATATCACATCATGCTCCAGCCTCCTGGTTTGCATTTTCTGGCATGAGTCTGCCCTGCTGCTGAATTCAGCCAAAGCATTGCTTCCAATGCTTTTGTTGCCAAGTGTGTGGAGATCAAATGGTTTTTGTGATAGCTCTGTAAAATTAGGTTACATCATCTGGTGCATTTGATCATCTCTCACTTGAAACAGTTACAGCTCTCACAGACTGTGGTTTATTCCTCAACCTGGGAATCACCAGCTTTCTGTGCACTTCTTGAATAGAAAGTACTATTTCCATAATCATAGGAGTGACAAAGCAGCAGGAAAAGAAGAGCACTTACACCTAAAGTACAATCATCTGCAGGAAGAACAAGTATCAATGCATGTGTTGAGTGATTTCAGCTATAAAGGTGGTGTTCTTTGCTCCTCAGCACAGCCCTTTCTTCATGACAACAAGTGTCTAGCCCTCTCCAAGACTGTCACTCCAAAGCCATACATCCCGTGCAAACACTGCATCACTTCCTAAAACCCCCCACACTGCCTGCCAGTATTTCCAAAAGGTTAAAATCCATTTACTAGACCTCCTATTCAGTATATAGTGCCCTAAAGCACTTACCAGGTCACATCTTATCCTATCTTGTATGTGGAAGGCACTGCCCCTCACCACCTGAAGACTGGAAAAATCACACCATCACTTCTGATCTTATTTTCTTGTGGCATTGGTTGTATCTACCTGAGCACATACATGCATTTAAACACTAGGTTGGATTGTTTCTCTTCAGAAATAGAAGTGCTGTAACCAGTCTTAAAAACAACCACCTGAACTGTGAGAAAAGGGTTGGCACAGATATGGGAAGCTTGGCAAAGCACGTTTGTGCTCCTCGCAGCTGGAAATTGGGTATGCTGCTAGCTACTAAATCCTCTGGGATGGCAGGTCAGAGCACTGCAAACAGATTTCCTTGAGGTATCCTCTTTTCACTTGAAAAAGGAGAACATTTCTGCTGAGAAATGAAAGTGAAATCAAACTGGTCAAGAATAAACAGCATCCCTTTCCCACTACCCCTCACAGACATAGTTAAGAAAGTTGATATTTACTTCCATCAGATGCAGCAACACAAGCATAGTGTGTGTCACTGGGATGGAGATCCCCCTTAAGTGCACATTGCCCTGCTTTCTGCTGTTTGCAGTGCCCAGACCTGCTGGCAACAGCAGGAGTCCCAGCATGGCAAACAGTGAGAAAACATGAGCAGAGGATGATTCAAAGCCACAGAAAACTCTGGGAAAATCTCTGCTTCCGACACACATTGGGTTCTCCAAAGTGAGGTGTGCAAGTAACACCTTAGTGTAACCCAGCCAGCACCATCACTCTAAAAAGGTGCAATATTTGTTTGCTCTCCATCTTAACAGGCACCATATAGTATACAAAACAAAGGAAGTGGTGGAATAGAATAGAATAGAATCAACCAGGTTGGAAGAGACCTCCAAGATCATCCAGTCCAACCTAGCACCCAGCCCTAGCCAGTCAACTAGACCATGGCACTAAGTGCCTCATCCAGTCTTTTCTTGAACACCTCCAGGGACGGTGACTCCACCACCTCCCTGGGCAGCCCATTCCAAAGGCAAATCACTCTCTCTGGGAAGAACTTCCTCCTAACATCCAGCCTAGACCTCTGCCAGCACAACTGAGACTGTGTCCCCTTGTTATTCATAAATCACCTTCAATGTAACACTATACAGCAGGGAATTTGTGTTTGATTTGATGTAGTTTATAGTTTGCCTCATGCTTATTAAATATGAACAGCAATAAAAATAAATGTTCTTTATTTTCTGATAGACAACATCCCTTTCTAGAGATAATATTTAGCCATCAAAGCGTATTTTACTATACCTGATACCTCAGTAAAGGATTAGATTTTTGGGCTACTCAAGCCAATGTCTCTGTGTTTGCTGGCAGGAGGGCAGAAGCGAGCTGGAACCCACTCCCACCAGCCAACATCAAGTCTGCCTGGTGCCAGTTTACAAAGCAAAGCAAACTTCATGCAAGCTTGCCAGTATGAAACACCAACTCATGGGGAATTCAAATCAGCCCAAAGGAAACTTTTCTCTCACCAAGTTGCAACATAAGCACATGCAAACAAGTTTTACAGAACTTTCTCTGAAGCATCAAGTATGGCTGAGAAGGAGTCACAAGTGGGAAGCATACCAGAGTGGCTGCCATCAAGACTGCGATGTCTTCTCACATGGGCTTAGAAACCAGCCCATCCTTCTGGCTACTCATTTGCTAAGGAGAGGCATCCCAGCTGCAACAGCATTGCTTCCAATCACATTATATTCTATGCAATGTTCAATGAACAACATGGAGGGCAGTTGTCCAAACCCAAGTGCTCTCTGCCCAATGCCTGTTAACAGAATGGCACTCAGGTTAGGGTAAGGCAAGGTTTGCCTTCAGATAATGACAAAATTCACATGTAAAATTCACCTATGAGAACAAGAGGGAAATGGAGATTGATGACAGAAATATGGATCCCAGGCTCTGCAGATTCAGTGTGTGGAGGAACAAAAGCTCACTGTATGGTACTTTTTTGCTCCTCAAAAATGCCAAGACCTTTTTTTCTCCAAAGTGTTTTCCAAGAGTTTTTTTCCCAAAAAAGCAAAAAAGATTTCCACAGACAAGAGAAAGCTCATCACATCTCACCAGCAGAACTGATTGCATATGTAATTAGCATTTTGTTCACTTCTTAGTGACTGCAAGCTGATTTTCTTACCAGCCTCATGCCATTATCAATGTCTGTGCTGTAGGAAAGGCTTTGCTGGAGACCATAATCAACCATGAGGTATAAATCCAGGAGCAATCAGGCTCTTTATTTAGCTGTCTTTGCAAAGCTGAGCTGAGTCCAGTGCAGTTGAAGCTGTCTTTTGAACATCCCAAAGCTTTAAACATCTGCAGCCTGACAATTCAACATATAGATCTCACTGTAGTGCTCAACAAGGTAGTTTCTATCATAGGCTGTCATCATAAGGGAAAAAGTTAGAAATTCAGCAGATTTTTTAAAGGTATATATTTGGCTGAAAAATTATTGTCCTCTTAATGCACTTAATTTTGCATATCTGTGCATGCCTAATGCATGTAACATTTTGCTTGGAACTGTGAGAAAAAGCTGCTTTGAAAACACACTAAAAAAATGCCAACTGTCAGGACTCTACTCTCAGAGAAAGGTTTATTTTCACAGACTGTCACTATAATCAGATCAGTGTCTTCCTCTCAATGCACTATCCCTACATTTTACCTTGACAGTAACAGTAGTCATAATAACAACACAAGTCAGAAAGACATCAAAGACAACTCGGTGGTACAGAGTGCATCCCCAGCATATGGCTGTGCCCATCTGCTTCAACTTCAAAACAAACTTCCCTGGGAACTCCCTGCAGAGTTGTGTCTGGACTACCAAAGCACACAGATGCATTTTAAAAACCTGAACTACAAAATTTTAGAGTGTATCTATAACCTCAAAGTTCTCACAGAGAATGACATAAAGCCATCCTGAGGAGAAAAACAATTTAAAATATTGCTTGCCCTCGCCCTAAAATGCTTCAGCCCCAGCAAGGGCATCAGAAATAAATACATCAAGATTAGCCCTTTAAATGGTGAGCCACAGCTCCTCTTCCCTGCCAAAAGCCTCATCAAGGAAATTGGCTTTATGGGACCAACACAAAATAATTTTGCTGAAAAGGACCAAGCCAAAATATTTTTCAAACCACTTCTTAGGTAAACATCAATAAGTAGGCTGCAAATATCACAAGCAAAAAGTGCGTGAAGCTCCACCAGACTGCCAGTAGTGGCAGATGTGCCAGTTAAAACCTTTGGTCAAAGACTTGAGCATTCCTAAGGTGCAACAGTTCAAAATAGGCAAGATCAGAATTGGATCACATTTGAAAAATAGCAAATATCATTGAAAAAGGTAGAACAGAATAAGCCACTTCTTTGTTCAGTATTTGGTTTTACTTACAGGACACTCTTAAGATAAAAATTCTCTGCACTTCCCTCATTCACTGATTATCTTTTGCCTTCCAGGGCAGCCAAGGCATCCAGTATCTCCTTATGCATCCTGGGGCAGCTGAAGTGTATGAGTCAAAAGAAGTCTCTAAATGTATTTTCTTGTTTCCATGAGGACTTTCAGAGAGAAAAAAAAATCATCCACTTGGTTTTCTTATAAATACCCCACCACTGTAGCAGCTGCTGGCATCCACTCATCCTCACAGCATACCTCTGAGAGGTGAAATCCCTATGCACAAGCCTGAGGCCAAGCTGGGAGTTCAGACCAGAGAATGAATTCATTTCCCCAACACAGGACCATCCTGCCTGCCAGGTGTAGGAGCCCATCTATTTCAGCAAGGTCTATCCTTAGTTTTCAGAGTGCAACAGAAGAATTAGGCCTACTGCTCATACTTAATTGGCCAGCAGGAACAGGGAGGAAATGCTTACAAGCTGTTTAAGGAGGAGAAAATGCTTACAAGCTGTGCCAGGGGCAGATCAGGATGGATGATAGGAAATTGCTGGTGGAGCACCTGGGATAAAATGACTCTTGGTTCACCAATGTGGTTAGGTGGTCATTCTCCACTTTATTTCCATGATACAGTAACTTACACGCTTTCTTAGAAGAGGCCTGCACAACTAACTTAGTTCAGGGTTGGTTACATATGGATAGCTCCAGTTGGTCCAGGGTCACAGGCATGGCATGGATAGGTGATTTAACCATAACATTCTGAGGGTTAGCCCCTGGGGCTGGCTAACTCTGCCCACATGCAGCTGGCACTCCACTCCCTGCAGCTGCATGTGGGGGCTGCTACCCAGCACCTGGTATCTTAAGTCCCAGGATGTACTCAAGGACACTTCCCAGCACGGGTTGCTCATGTTTATCATTTCATGTCCTGTTAGTAAAAATATCTCTACAGGAAATATTCCTTCACAGAAAGGGTTATCAAACACTGGATTCTGGGATTGAATCCACATCCCTGGGGGTGTTTAAAAGATGCATAGATGTGGTGCTATGGGGCATGACTTAGCACCAACTTGGTAGAATTAGTTAATTGTTGGATTCAATGATCTTAAAGGTCTTTTCCAACTGAAATGATGCTATGGTTCTTTTAACAAAGACTGTTATATAGCAGAGCTTTCCCTCAGTTCAGACTTTTCATCACCACTTGTGGATTTCAAAAACTCATAACACCTTTAAACAATCTCTTTGCCACCGGATCCTAAGAGCCTCAATCAATACTCATCTCATCCCTTACTAAACTCTTTTTAGTTTTTTTAAATTTAGACCTCCAGAAAATATTTTAGCTTAATGCCAGAATGGACTGAACTCCAGTCTGGAGCCAGCTGATTTCCAGTGGCAGCTGGATGAAATTGGGGAGGAGATGAGCTGTCCCTGTACTAAAATGAAACTATCAGAGTTGCAAAGGTGCAACTGTCATTTAATCCAGCCTCCTTTCATCAGGGGTATTAAGGATTCATCTTCAAGCACTTATGCTCTTTTATTTAATCTTCCTTTAGCTCCCAAGCGGTCCTAGATCTGCTTCTCTGAATTAATAGGGCTCCCCACTAATGAGCTCAGGAACAGCTCTGAAGCACACCGTTTTGGAAAGGCCATGAAAGGCGCTCCTTGGCCCTCTCCCACAGCACCTAATGCAATTGTTTCCCATTGCAGTGCAATATCCACAGAATCATCTGCTACACACTCAGCAACTGCACTCGCATCATCAACTGAAAACAGAGCACAAATCAACTTTCAGAGGGTGCAAGTCTGGGCACACTGGTCCCATGCTTGGCCACTGCACTGAATGGGAATGAGGACAGCACAGTCCAATACCACAGGCTTGCAGAGAGCTGGGTTACCACCTAAAAGCTGGTGCCTGAAATGACAGCTGATGGAGATCCTTGGCTGACACTTTTAATTCCTTCTGTTGAGGGGTCTAACTGACCCTATTGGGTATTTTTAGCTCTATTCTTTAGTAAGGCTGCAGGATTTCTCTGCACTCACATTGAGGCTCAGGAAATTTCCTAGAGACAGTCAAAAAGCTCCAGTCAAACCAGTAAATCTCATGTGCTGCTTTCTTGCCTCTGGTGTTACAAGCCATGTCTTTTAATAGCTTCAGCAGGAAATCCCTTTGGCTAAAGAACTGGAAGAGAAAGATGAGGAACAGCAATGTGGATTTTTGCAAGGGTAGAGAGCAGGAAGGCAGTGCTGCTCTGTCAGTGCAACGAGACACCAGAGAGCACCCTTAAGAGCCACAGAAGAGACATTTCAGGTACATATTCACTGTGCAGTCAGCTCAGACTGTAAGACAGGTTTTATCCCAATCCTTCTCCCATCCACCTGGCCCCTCCTTACAGCAGTTTTGGAAGTGCCTTATTAATATACAAAGATTAGAGCTGGATCTGAAACTTTTTTTGCTCAGGAAGGGGAACCTTTTTCTTTCACAAGTTAATGCAGTTGAGTTGGGGAGGCGTAAATGGTTAACCCTCCTGAGGGGGTGGTCTTGAACCTGATCCCAGGTCCTCTTGACTCATCCCTGGGGGTGGGTCTGAACCTGACCCCAGGTGTAGTGCTTAGCCCATCCCAGTTCCTGTCTAGCCCCCTATAAAAACAGAAGAACTTCCTGTTTCTTGCTTTCTTTCACCTCCCTGCCTACTAGCACCATCATTGCTCCTGCTGCTCTTGTTTTACCACGTGGCCATCCTTCCACGTGGTGGACAAATCCTGATTCTATCTCCATCCATTGCCATCAATGTGGTGATATATATACACACACACACACACATATATATATATTTGTATCTGCATCTTGTTTTCCTTCCCTATACCTCTTTGTAACTCCCCTACCTCAAATACCTTTTATTTATTGTTAAAGTTTTTTTCTTTTAACTTCCAAATTGAAGCAAGGCTATTTATTTGGGTGTGGTGTTTTGCTTTCTTCCTCTCTACATCTAATTCCTTTCTTTCCAAAAAGGGTGGAAAGGGGAAGGCATCCTAATATTGTATTAGTTCTGTTAACTATTTATACTTTGAGTCTCTGGGAAATTTAAACTCGAACCAAGACAGGAGGGTTCCAGATGCTTGCCAAGTGAGACATCATCATACCTTCCACTAATGGGACAGACCAAAAAAAAATTCATAAATCACAAACCAACACAATGTATACTCCCAAAACTTTTAGGTAGCTGCAGAAATAGTGAGGACATGATAATCAGGAAGGATGTAAGCACATCTACATCCACACTAACTTCACCATTTGATCAGATTGCATTATGGATAACAGGAAGGGAGCCTTACAAGCAGTAAAATACATTTACCTTTGGGTTATGCTGCACAAAGGAGTTGTGTTTTATGGTGAGGGTTATTCTATACTGTTGCAAAATAAATACTTTGATTTGTAGGTAGTGAGATTTAAATCTATTTAAAAGCACACCAAAGATGTGCAGAGCTGAGATTCCCAAGCAATATGGCCTTGTGCTTTTAGAAAGTCTCATTCTTCCCCTGAATATAGCTGATAAGGATATCATATAAAAATCCAGTTGTAGTTCTAAGACCTTGCTGAAACTGTTTTTGCATGTTTTTTTTCAATGAAAGTTGTCTTTTCCTCAGAAATTAAATTTTAGCTTTGAGGAAAAACTTCTGTGTTCCTTGTCTACATGGGAAAAGATAATTACAGAAATTGTTTCATAACCAACTCAGTTACTTTGAATATATTGAGTGGCCATTGGAATGGGCTGCCTTCAGAGGTGGTGGAGTCACCATCCCTGGAGGTGTTTAAAAAGAGGCTGGATGAGGCACTTAGTGCCATGGTTTAGTTAATTAGAAAGATGTTAGGTAATGGGTTGGACTTGATGATTTTGAAGGTCTTTTCCAACCTGATTAATTCTATGAAAAAAAAAATCCCTTCACAATGCAACCAAACAAAAAATCCAGAACAACAAACAACCAACCCAGACTAAAAGAAGAAAATCTAATACAGTCACAGGCTATCTGTGAAAAGATTTAATAGTATTTCAAGACAGAGTTCATACTGCGTAGGAGACAGGAAATATATATTGTGAACTTTCGATAAACTTTTCTTAACATTATCACTATTTTACCAATAATTTGGTTTTTTTTCTAGCATTTGTACTCTGATGTAATATAGAAAAAGGATTTGTAGAAAATGTGAGAACAGAGAGTCTTTTCAAACACAATCATGCTTCATGTGACTGGGAATTGCATCTCCGCAAAGTCCATAGTAACGTTAAAACTTAACATACCAAACGCACTCTTCAGTGTCTCCTAAATACGTTCCTATAAATATTTACCTTACATGACTATCTCATTTAAGGCAAAGTGTAACTGTTTTAGTAAGTAAAGGTGCTAGGTAGTTGTGAAGGGTGTCTGAATTCACTGAACCTGAGCACCCAGAGCAGGGGTTTTCATAAGCTAGTTCAAAAATGAAAGGACAGCCATTCAAACCCTCACTTCTACACAAAAGCAATAAGTCCTGTGGCAGAAATCCACAGGCTGGGATGGAGTAATCAGTGAACATGAAAAAGAAAAAAAAAAACAACAAACAAACAACAAAAAAACCACACCAAAAAAACCCCAACAACCAATTTAACTAAATTATACCTTCTCTATGTCAAGTTGATTTTCTTAAATAGAAATGGAAATCAACAGTTAGCTAATACCAGAACCTAATTCCAGAAAAAGCAATGGGAAAACTCCAACTACAGTGAAAAGTCTTTAGCTGTGAGCCATATACTGCTAGTCATATTTACACTAGTGAAAAGATCCACAGTTTGGCAAATACTCTTTGTGTGTGTGTCACACTTTATCCCAGGTACATTCTAGAAATACCCTATACTTACCACAAAGCATGTCACTGAAATTACAGTCATTTAGGCAAATTATACTACCAATAGGGCATGTGTAACTTCCTTCTCCAGCTCCTTATCTACTCAGTGAAGCAGTTTCACTCTCCACAAGTACACTATCACCTGCATTTTCACTCCTACACATTTGAATAGAAACCAATGTCATTCTGCAATTCATCTGTCTATGGTACAGCTCATACACTGAGTATTCAAAATACAAGCACCTACAATTTATTAACAAGGATATTTTAGCTTATGAAAAATGAATCCTACAATCTCCACATAAAAATCCTGGAAGCTGGCACTTCCACTTGCTCTCACAATTTTTTGTGTCATGATTTTATTATCAGGTACTTGAAATCATCATCCTTTCTGGTATTTAACTCCAAAGTGAAGCCATTAACTCAGTCCACAGGCAGCTCATACACTTGAGACTATCCCTGGAACTAGGAGCAAGAGCTGGTCTCACACTAGTAAATCTAAGCAAAGTCTTGAGCTTTGGGAAATCTGGTTAGACTGAGATAATTCACATGACAGCCAACTGTGAACTAAGGCAAAAAACTTGGGATGGTACCAAAGTATGAATTCAAGCATAGGGTAATGAAGAACTTAATTTTCAATATACAAAAGGGACATTATTTCAAAAGGTAGTTAATAGTATCAGACAAATCAGCACTTCAAACATTGAAGAAATGTAGGGAGGGGCTTTTTGACATCATATGCCCTTTTTTTTTTGTTAGGTTTCAACATACTGACAAAAATCTCTATACACTAAACTTTGGAAGAAGCCAAGTGTAATTCAGTTTGGTGTAAAGTTACACATGTATATGGAGGATCATTTTATCTTTATTTAGGAAGAATTTAATTGTCCTTTCTTGCAACCTAGCATTAGATCTCACAAAATTGCTTTCCTTCATGTTCACCACTAGAAAGCATAATAGAGGTTTGTTTGTTTTTTTTTCATTTCTCTAAAGAGATTAAATGCAACTGTTGATGGAATTTGTCTGTCTTCTCTACAGAACTGTTATAGGAGACACAGAACATTTTCACTAGATTTTATTAAAATTCATTTTAATAAGTTAAAATGTAGTGAGGCAAATATAGCAAATACTGTAAGAAAATATATTTTACTATATTGACTAATATTATGTATTCATTATATATATTTATATTTAATATGCATAAGAGTGCAAGGTTAAGTGTATATATTATATACTTAACACATATATACAGTTTAAATGTAAGGAAATTAAACATAATTACATTCTTAATCAGACTGCCTTCCCCTATGGTAGGTAAAGAAATTAGTTACTGATTTATTTTACAGCTTAAGCAAACACATCAAGACTCTGAACTTGTAAATAAGTATTTTTGAAGTCTGTGCTATCACTGCACACTCAGTGCAGCTTGTGCTATGCTCTGCTCAACTACTGATTACTCCTTGCACTTGAAGGCAATTAAGTAAGATTTAAGGCCCCTGAAATGTAAGGCCATATAGAAGCTCCATAGATTAGGAAAAATTCAAGCTACTGCTAAAAGTACATCAAGTTATTCCTGCTGAGTGATATACCTGGTTTGATCAGGATATGCACAGAATCACTCCCTTCTCACAATTTGGCCCAGTTTTCACCATGTGTACAATAAACATATTGACAGCTAGCAAAACTCTGCCTGGGCTGCAAACATATTTGCTTTTGAAGTCAGTATCTCATGCAGATACCATCTGCTCTGCCGGGAGAAGCAAGCAGCACACAACAAACAGGTCTAGGATAACCAGCCAAGCTCCTTCCCTGCACTAATAGCTACAGCTTGAACCACTTCTAGAAGCAGTATTGTCACTGGCTTTAAAACCTGGGTTTTGTAGTTAACGTAGTGTCAAGAGAAGCAATCACTTCTAGATCTGTTTTGGCAGCTTGCCCTCCTCTTCTTACCCAGGCAGAGAACTGCATATGACTTTCTTCTTTCGCATTTGTTTGTGTGTGTTCTCTTTGTCTTTCTACAGGTTTACTCACTCCACAATACTAAGATGTCATTTCTCCCACAGTAAAGTTTAAAATGCACAGAACTTATTTGCAGCATAGATGCATTTTCCTGGTCAAGTACAACCCATAGGAAGCCAGGTTTGGTTTAGTTTTAACACCACGGGAAAACACAGATTACGTGGAACACGGGAAAATTATCTTTTTACCATTTTGCTGATTAGGCATCCCCATCACATTTTCTAAGCTCATTCCGACTTCTGCCCACCACATGGACCAGTAACACAAGCTAAAGCAAACACAGCCCCTGGTATCTGGGTTTGAGGAAATCTACTTGAGGTATATATTACATGTGATGACAGAGGTGTACTGTCAAGAACACCTATATTGTTTTATTGGACATAAATGGGGAAATGTACAGTGATAAATTGTAGAAGTTAGGCCTTTTCACGTCTAGATGGCCACTTCAGAAATTTAAGACCTCACCTTTAAAAAGCAAAACAACTAAGCTATAACTCATATTTATTTCACTCTTCCACTGTCCCATTAAACACTTTCACCTCCATATACATTTTTTTTCTCTTTTTTTTTCTTTCATTCCTTTTTTTTTCAAAAAGCTGCCAAAAATATAGGAAAATTTGCCTTAAAGAAAAGCACACAATAATTTCTTGGTGTCCTGAGTGATGGGGTTTCAAAGTAGAAATACTTTTGCAATCATATAACTCTATGTATCTGCATACCTAAAACTAATGAAGGACAAGTTGCCTATCCCAAAGCATTGAGATAAGGATGCAACAACTCTTACAGAGACCCTGAGTGCTGGAGACATCAAGATAAGGAAGCGAAGACACCTACAGAGACCCTGAAACTGGCCAGAACCAACCTAGCAGTTTGGGCTCAGTGACAAGCTATACAGCTCAACACATTTTGTAACCAAGAGTCCAAGGAAGGCTGTCACCTTCATCCCTAGGACTTCATCCCTAAGACTTCATCTGGACTTCAGTAAGGCATTTGACACAGTTTCCCACAGCTTTCTGCTGGAGAAGCTGGTGGCTCGTGGCTTAGACAGGTGGACTGGGTTAAAAACTGGCTGGACGGCCAAGTTCAGAGAATTGTGGTCAATGGGGTTAAATCCAGTTGGTGACCGGTCACAAGTGGAGTCCCTCAGGGCTCAGTTTTGGGGCCAGGCTTGTTTAATCTCTTCATCAATGACCTGGATGAGGGGATCAAACGCACCCTCAGCAAGTTTGTGGATGACACCAAATTAAGCAGAAGTGTCAATCTGCTGGAGGGTAGGAAGGCCCTGCAGAGGGATTTGAACAGGCTTGAGCGATGGGCTGAGGCCAATTGCATGAGGTTTAACAAGGCCAAGTGCCAGGTCATGCACTTTGGCCACAACAACCCCCAGCAGCCCTACAGGCCAGGGGAGGAGTGGCTGGAGAGCTGCCTGGCAGAAAAGAACCTGGGGTTGTTGGTGGACAGCCAGCTAGCTGAACATGAGCCAGCAGTGTGCCCAGGTGGCCAAGAAAGTCAAGAGCATCCTGGCCTGTATCAGAAATGGTGTGACCAGCAGGAGTAGGGAGGTGATCCTGTCCTTGTACTCAGCACTTGTGAGACCACGCCTTGAGTACTGTGTCCAGTTTTGGTCACCACAGTATAGGAGGCACACTGAGGTGCTGGAGCAGGTGCAGAGAAGGGCAATGAGGCTGGTGAGAGGTCTGGATCTTTTGTTCTCCAAGAAGAAGAGCACTTGAAGCACTGACACTTCAAACAAGCAGAGTCACCTCTGTCTTTGATCATGCCCAGTGCTTTTCATTTCTGCAGCAGCCCATTTTTATTGACATTTGGGTGAAAGGTGTTTTCTCACAACTCTGTGTAGTCTTATTTCTCTGCGAAGCTTATTCACAGATTTGTACTAATGCAAAGTGGAACAAAGGCCAGAGTACAGTTTCTTCACCATATGTTTGGGAAGGCTGAGCAACTTTGTGGCTCCTTCACCTTGGATAATTCAAGGAATGTTTCTCCTGTTTCACTCAGATTAACCCCTGCAGATTTTACAATGGTGTGCATCACAGCTTCATTCCTATAAGACTGCAGACTCCTATGAAATGCTGAGTGGGTGCCTATTTCTTCTGAGTTCCCATTAATCCAGGGTCATGCATATCCTTATAGGGGAATTAAAGCTTTTTAAGAACATAGCCCTTTGGGTCCAGTTTTGGCCTGTATAATGCAAACTGTCAAAGAGAATATGGGGTTATGCTTCCTCTATCAATCAATACACTATAAAATACATGCTGAGAGCCAAAGTTTGCAGAAAGTTACGCTCACACGACCCTACTCAGCCTCCCAGAATCGAAGCATCGGCTTCCTCTGTGCCTTTTGCCGGCAGAGTCAGCTCCTGTGGTGCCCTCAACTGGAGGACAAAGTTAAGTCATTGCAGAAGGTTGCAAACAAACAGCTGACTACAGTGCACAATTAAGAAGCAGCATGCAGGTCTCTGCAGATTGGTGCATAGTTTAACCTTCTATGGTCAAGTCGTCAAAGAAAGTGAACAAGTAGGAAGTTGGATTCCTGTCACCTGGGAAGGTCATGGCAGGCAGATTCTTGTCTTTTGGGGAATGTATGTATATACATTTAGATGTAATTGCAAATGGCAAATGGCAAACCAGTATGCCAACAAGATGACAGCAAACTAATCCACTGCAAGCATGTGAGCTTCAATCGCCATGCCAACCTAATAAAATACCAACAACCTTATAAGCCTGGAAAGGTGATAAACTTTTCCACAAGGGTGTAAGGATGTTCCTTAGATGCAAGTGTGACTTGCATATATTTGCTGTCTTTGAGACATCTGTCTCATAAATACAGCCTTTACAGCACAAGTCTGACATGGCTTCCAGTTACACTGAATATGCAGCATTTTTCTGCTGAGATTAATGATATTCTAGCTTGGAGGGGCAGACCTCAGCATGCGTGTTCTGACTTATGCAATTTAGGCATATTTTCTCATAATTTAGGTTACTAGCTGGAATGGGGGCTTACCAGATTACAGCCCTATATGAGCAAATACAACCAACAAGAATAAAAGTGAAATGGTGAACACAAAGGTCTCCTGAACACCATTCTAAGCAGATAGTCATTCTACCTGCGCACCATAGGTATGAAAACTGAGGCTGATGATACAAACCTCATAGGTTTTGTCTCTGTAAATAAACCCAGTGGTACTTCAAAGCTGAACAACCTTTGGCATCTTGATCCTGCCTCTGGGGATGATATTTCCCTTCCAGAAGCTAGCCTGCAGGGTAATTCAAACAGAACCACTAAATGCTCAGAAAATCATCGGAAAGAGCAGACCTTCTTACACTGAATTTGCCTCAGGAAGTAAGCACCACTATTTTCGATCTGCAAATCTGGCTACTGCTGAGATTCATTGTAGCCTAACATTTTTGCTCCATTTCTGCAGACTTCCCATGCCAGGACTGGACCTTTGCTAGATGTGTTGTATAGCCTATTCAATGATTGAAGTCACATACAATTTCCATTCTTCAAGAGCTGATTTTCCTGGGTTTGATAGAGTATGTCTGTGCTGACATCTGGGCCATCTGTTGCCAGATGCTGAAAGCTGCAGAGTAATCCACAATTGAAACTAGAACTGGTGGGTTTGCACAATCAGACCACAGGGAAAAAACTGACACACTTGAAAATACCTAGTCAACCTTTCTTTTCTGTCTCAAAGGAAAAAAAGCATTTTTCAGTGAATTTGCTTTTCCCTCTTCCAAATGCTTTCACTGGAGAAGGAGAACTCTCAAGGACTCCAGAGACAAAAGATTAGAAAATAATTCATATCTAATTTCAGTTGAACTTCTGTCGTGACTCCCTGTCTCTGGCTTGATAGCAGGATTTCCTTTGCCTTCTGAAGCAAGAGTAAACTCCAGTGTTAAACAAAAGGGTTTATTTAAAATAACGAAACAATTGAACTTTTCATGTGAAAATGTACATATTTGTTTCAGAAACTTTATCTATCATGTCTAACCATATGTACCAAAAAACCCCACACCGAATAAAACTAGGGGTTTTTTTCATTCGTTGTCCTTACAATGAATAAATTCAAAACCAGAGACAGCTATGCACAATAGAGTTTTGCAACTGAAGTATCAAAAAGATTATTTTCTCTCATTTTATGGGCCTGAGTTGTTGTCTCATGTTTAACTATCTATATTGCACTATTATTTCAGAGACTAGAAAAGCACTTGCAAACGCCTAATCCCTGTGTTGCAGGTAGGCAGGTCCTGTACGGGCATGGTGTGCTAGCACTCTCTAGTTCAAACCATACAAAGACAGTTATATAAAGTCAACCTTCAGATCTAATGATGAGAAAAGAGGGACCCAGAACAAAAATGAGAAGACTTAGAATTAAAAGATATGGTGAGGACACAGCACAGCCTCAATTTGTAGCTGATCTCATGCCCTCAAAACTGCTGGATGTTCTGGCTGAAGCACATAAACCAATCAAAATTTCATTTCCTTCAGCTCCACTGCTAGCAGAGACTTAACACAGAGTAAAAAACTTAGGAAGATATTAAAGCCAGTTAAGGTGCCTCAGGGCTATGGAGATGTTCCCTTACATACTAAGGCTGAGCTCTGTTAAGTGGTGCTGACAGCATTCCATGACCATGGAAGGAATTTGAGCATAAAAGTAGCAGGTCATAGAGGAACAGATTTGTTGAAGTGGCCAGATGAAATATGCAACCCCATCAGTCACTGTAGCTACATTGCTGCTGATTTTGTATCTCCTTTAAACCCACCTGGAGAATGATTTCAGTTGGAAGAGACCTTGACCTTGAAGATCATTTAGTTCCAACCACACTGCCACGGGCAGGGACACTTTCTACTAGACCAAGTTGCTGAAGGTCCCATCCAGCCTACTTTCGAACAGTGCCACAGTTGAAGCCTCCACAACTTCTCTGGGCAACCTGTTCCAGTGCCTCACAACCCTTATAGTGGTGAAAAATTTCTCTTAATGACTCATCTAAATCTAGCTTCTTCCGGTTTGAGACCCTCACCCCTCATCCTGTCACTACATGCCTTTGAAAAATGTCCTTCTACAGCTTTCCTGTAGGTCCCCTTCAAATACTGGAAGGCTGCTAGAAGGTCTTCCTGGAGCCTTCTCTCCTCCAGGCTAACCACCACAACTGTCTCAGCCTGCCCCAGGAGTGCACTCAATCCCACTATCCATGTCACCAACAAAGATGTTAAACAGCTCTAGACCCAGTACCGACCCTGAGGAACTCCATTAATTGTTTTTTTTTTTTAAATGGAAGCTACAAATTGCCTTTTGTGTTCTGTAGAAGTTGTAACATTACACTCCTAACATGCATTTTTTAAATGTCTTTTAAAATATTTAGGACCAGAAGTATATAGAAAGAATTTTAAAATGTGGAAACAGATCACCTGCTTGTTCCTGCCAAAAGGCTGCTCCAAGTTCCCCAAGGAATGTATTTCCTTATAAGCACAAAGGGTAATTTAAAATGAACTTAAAATCCCACCAAAGCTCACAGACACTCACATGCTTACAGACACAGGGCCACATAACATTAGGGGAAACTCAGGAAGATTTCAATGTATTTTTGCTCCAGCAAAGCCCACGGCCTGTGTGGAGCCCCATTCTTACATCCTTATCCACAATGTGGCAAGTTTGATCTTAATGGGGTGTTTAAGTTACTGCAGAAGCAAAAGCCCAACATCCCTAACACATCTCCATTTAGAGCAGAAATGTGATGTCATTCATAAACCACCTTATTAATGTAAGCAATAACAGTCCAGAAACAAGTCCCCAGTACCTCACAGACCCAAGAGCAAGAGTGTTTCAAGTGCTGAGCACAGTGGTAGTCACTTCTGACTGTGTAATTATAAACTGCATCATTATGCATGTGTACAATGGAAGAGGAGGACAAACTGATGTCACTCAGAAAACTTTGATGCTGGCATTTCTTCACCTCCAAGTGTCTGACTTTGCAGCTTTAATAATATTCTTGTCATGAAGGGGTTTTTGTTTAATTTATACATAGATTATGGGCTGCTGTCTATTGGCAGACATCTGCAGTACTGGCTGGACGCACTTTAAGCAGCAACCCTTCCCTCTGTTGAAAACACTTGCTTTAGCTAGAAAATAATTTCGTTGCAAGTGTTACTTAAACTAAATGAAATAGGAGCCTAATTTTGATTCTATGATATGCCCAGGGATAACAGCAGCATTTAATGCATCCACCAAAAGATAGTAACTTGATCATAATTGAACTGGGAATAGTGCAGATGACCTTTCTCTCAAATTACCCTCACAGACTTTTAATGGGTTTCTCAAAAGTTATTGTTATTAACATGAATATTACAGGAATGAATTCAGCTTGTTAAAGCCAGTAATCACAATGCTTAAATAAAACTGATACATATTTTGCCGAGGTATCAAGAATTGTCTTGACCCTAAAGAAAGACTAGATTAGGACAAACATATTGACTGGAAGAGCTAATGATAATGATATCAACAGTTAATCAATTGTTTTACTGAAAGTAATAGAGACAGTGAATTGAAGTGAGGATATGAAGTTACTTTACAGCATGTCCTGTGGTTCATAGGCATAAGCTGATGTTTTGCATCTTCCTCATCTGGTTTGCTCATGTTGGATGTTAGCTGTGTAGTGCAGGGCATTGGCCTATTACACATGTTGTGAACGCACAGGTATTACAATGTGAGATGTTGCTGCCACATATTATTATTAACATCAGATTTGCAAGTAAGCTTCATGAGCAACACAAGGAGACAAATTCCTAAGCCACTGATAACCTCAAAAAGAAGTGAGTGTTTTTGAAAATGTCCCTTTTTATTCTTATTTCTGATTTAGGAGTGAATAAACTCAGGAGGAAGGAAGAAAACTCAGTCATATCTAACTCCCTGTTAATTTGCTATTAATCTTTCAATGCTCCAACAGATCTCAGTATCTTCTGTGTACATATTTCACTTTTTTTTTCATTGGAGGAAAAACTACAACAGTGGGTCTGGAATATGTATACTTAATACACACAACAGCAAGAAAGGACAGACTATGAGAACTGGGCTTCTTCGGCCTGGAGAGGAGAAGGGTTTGAGGAGACCTTACAATGGCCTTCCAGTATCTGAAGGGGACCTATAAGAAAGCTGAGGAGGGACTATTTACAAGGTCTTGTAATGACAGGACAAGGGGTAATGGGTTTAAACTGGAAGAAGGGAGATTTAAACTAGATGTTAGGAAGAAGTTGTTTACAGTGAGGGTGGTGAAATACTGGAACAGGTTGCCCAGGTAGGTTATGGATGCTCCCCCGCCCCAGAGTTGTTCAAGGCCAGGTTGGATGAGGCCTTGAGCGATCTGTTCCAGTGGGAGGTGTTCCTGCCTATGGCAGGGGTTTGGAACTGGATGATCCTTGAGATCCCTTCTAATCTAAACCATTCCATGACTCTATGAAACACTTTTGTAACAATTTGCCCTTGAAGCAAGTCTCAGTCCCGGGCTGAAGTGACCATCCTGAGGTTCCAGACAAGTGTCTATGCTTTGTCCTTTCCTGCTAAGAAAGAGGCTAGTTTTGGTGGTGTGCAGATTTTGTTAAGGTCCTAGTAAAGAGTATCAGATCACTGTCAGTGACGTTTAAGCAAGAACAGAGTCCTGACTTTCTTGTGTGGTCCAATAGCCTTTTATTCAGTACTCTTCTTTGCTTGATTTAGTGTTAGATACCATCCTGTGAGCTGAAGTACCATTTGCAGCAATAAATGTGTAACTAAGTTACTAAGTATGTGAAATTGGCTACAAATAGCAAAGACATTCTTCCAGTGAGGATTCAAATTTTTCTCCATGCTATAGCTTCCACCTATTATTGTAATTTCTTAAGTATAATTATACATAGATAATGCTCAACTGAGTTTACAACCTTCTGTAATTCCTTTTTGTTTCCCCTGTAGCTCTCATTTATTTTTTTCTGCCCCATCAAGTCTAACTGCCAATAACATGAAATATCCACCCCATTTACAAAGAGAAAGCCATTATATTTAATTCCATAGATATATCAACCTAAATACCATACATTTTAACACAGGGCATTGGAAAAAGATACTTAGCTGTGTACTACGCTATCTACACTGACGGAAGATATGCAATGGCTGTATAACGCAAGTCACTAAAAACACTAAAAGCTATTGGAAATGGGACATATCTGGAAGTGTGAAGCACCAGACCAATATCTATCTATTATCTGCCTGACCATCCAGGCTTTCACCTGGCATTTGTCCAAACCCAGTAAAACTAATTACCATGAGATGTTTTCTTACAAAGGGAAACACTGCCATTAGATACAATCTGAGTGGTCCACACTGAGCCCTATGCATCAGAACAAATAACTGATTTTTTTTTTATTTCCTTTTTTCCTTCTGTGGAGAAAGTGGGTATTTCCTCCTACAGAGAAAGTCACAGCTCACTATCTCTACGTATGCTGTTCCTGGGAATCAGCAGCAGACAGGATCTGCCTTTTACCACAACAAAAAAGATGGCTCTCTCAGTGTTTTTTATTGAAACACATACCTGCAGATTCCCTTTCATTATAGGCAATTTCTGGTTGCTTTTTGCAGATTGTGTTTTCACACATCCTTCATAATGTTACCACAGCTTAGTTTCATCTAGTCAAGTCTAGCATGCAGATAGAATTTTTTTTGTTACAGAGTATCCCACAGATTCCTTTGACCAACCATTTATATAAAAGCCTCCTAATAATAATCTATTCTATGCAAGAGCTATTAGATTTCACATAGTAGCTGATCACACAGCTTACAGTCTTGCTGCAACTTGCTTTTGGCATATGGCAGGGGAGCCAGTGGCATGACATGGAGCTCCTGACAAGGAGCAGAGGCATAATCTGTGTGGGATGAGATTTAACAAGGCTAAGTGCAGGGTCCTACACTTTGGCCACAACAACCTCAAGCAGCGCTACAGGCTGGGGACAGAGTGGCTGGAGAGCAGCCAGGAAGAAAGGAAGCTGGGGGTACTGGTAGATAGTAGACTGAAGATGAGCCAGCAGTGTGCCCAGGTGGCCAAGAGAGCAAATGGCATCCTGGCTGGTATCAGGAACAGTGTGGCTAGTAGGACAAGGATGTACTCAACACTGGTCAGGCCACACCTTGAGTACTGTGTCCAGTTCTGGGATCCTCAATTCAAGAGAGATGTTGAGATACTGGAATGTGCCCAGAGAAGGCTGACAAAGCTGGTGAGGGGCCTGGAACACAAACCCTATGAGGGGTGAGAGGCTGAGGGAGCTGGGAATGTGCAACCTGGAGAACAGGAGGCGTAGGGTTGACCTCATTGCTGTCTACAACTACCTGAAGGGAGGTTGTAGCCAGGTGGGGGTTGGTCTCTTCTCCCAGGCAACCAGCAACAGAACAAGGGGACAAAGTCTCAAGTTGTGCCGGGGGAAGTATAGGCTGGATGTTAGGAGGAAGTTCTTGCCAGAGAGAGTGATTTGCCATTGGAATGGGCTGCCCAGGGAGGTGGTGGAGTCACCGTCCCTGAAGGTGTTCAGAAAAAGACTGGATGAGGCACTTAGTGCCATGGTCTAGTTGATTGGCTAGGGCTGGGTGATAGGTTGGACTGGATGACCTTGGAGGTCTCTTTCAACTTGGTCGATTCTATGATTCTATGAATCAAAGCTTCTAAGCAGCACAGGTCCCTCCAGCCATCACCCTGGTTAGCCCAGCTATCACCATAGCTCATCATGGTCTCACGGCCAAGAGTGTTTGCACCACAGAACATTGTTGGTATTTACCCTGATCATCTGAAAAATTAGTGGCAAACAAAATGAAATGCCAACAAGGAATAAGAGTCGTAGCTCAGGATGACAAAACCAGGAAGGTTATTTGTTCAAGAGAGTAAATCTGTATTCTGTGCCACTGAGGATATTTTTAGATGACACCAAGAAAACACGTTCATTATTCCAGATATGCTCTTTTTGGCCTGTGACTACAGAAAACACCTTTGGGGCTATCAGATACACTTCCTACACAGCTTACATTTGCATTATCAAAGCTGTAGTGTGACAGCTCAATGGCTGCATCACCATCACTCTGCTGCCTCACCCTGTGCCTGAACCCAGCCTCCTAAGTTTGGACTGGGGCTACCCACTGCTGCCCACACATAGCTGCACTCCTATGTCTTTCAGAGAAATCATTGTTTATTGCTGGAAAGACAGTTGGAAGGCCTGGAATATTCAATTTATCGTGTTCTGTAAGTTATCTGGGAATATTTACTGGAAGGTGTTGACCCAAGGAATTCCAGGTTTTCAATCATTTTCCTCAATCATTGCCCACTTCTTAAGGATCCTACACTAAGCCATCCCAGGAATCCATCAGAGACATGTCCTCTTCTGTCAACACTAGCCCAGGAATCAATGGCTGGTAAAAGGCAAAAGCCATCAGACAAAGTAAATGACAAATTAATAGCAGTATTTAGCAGAGGAAAAACAGCAATATCCTTCTCCTTGAATGAGAGACTCTGCATCTGAGAATGTATATTTGGGTGTACTAAGAAAAAAAGTTTAGTATATGGAAGGACACACACAAAGGAATGATTTGCCAGAGAAGGAATCTTTCCATGCAATTCTACAAAGAACATTTCTTGTCTCACCTGCTGCCCCACTTACTCTGCTCCTGTGCAGGCCATGAAAAGTCAGATCTGAATGTTAAGGTACAATTGATGATGTTTTTCAATCACTAGTCTCCAAAGGAGTGCATGGGTTGCACTGCCATAGGCACCTTCAGACCCCAGAGGCTCAGCTTAGGAACCATCGCTTCTGCAAAGCTTCAACCATGTTCCCTTCCTCCCTCTGCATCATACGAACAAGGTTGCCTAGGCAGATGACTGCACCATTTTGGAGCACTTTTTCCAGTGCTGCGGGTATCTCTGCAGGCTGTAAGTACTTGGTCTCAAGTTTTCATCAAAGTCATATGAATTTTGAAACAGTGACACTGCATGCAGCCTTGGCCAAGGATTTTGACTGCATTCCCGAAGCATTATGCTCACTGTGCTAAAAGGCACCTGCAAAGCATTTCTTTGTGATATTTACTTTACCAAATTAAAGCACAAGGAGAGGAAAAAAAATATCAGTTTCTCTCTGCTATTCCTTAGTTTGTGTAAGCAGCCGATTGTAAATGTCAAACACTAGTGGTGCATTAGAAAAAGATCACGCTGAAAAATTGCCTCTTGAAGGCCAGAGCCCAAACTTCTCATCAGCCCCAAGAGTGCTCTTATTTTGTGTGCAACATCCTACTTTAGGACCATGTACAGTAATATCTAATTTAACCACGACAACTCCAGCGGCATTCGGAGTTAGAAGCTCCAACAGCATGTAAGCAGAGGATTCATCTTATGCTAAATTGTTGGCAGTGTCTCTATGCTTCAGATAGCTCTGTCCACATTCAAAGGGGTGAACAGGCAGGATTCTGAGATCTGAGCTCATTAGAAGAGCAGGTGTGGATGTCTGCAGCTGAATAAGCAGGTTGCTTTGGGAATAATGTGAAACAGATGTCCTGTCTTCACACTCTCTGAACATTCTCTGCAAATAAATTGCAAGTGCAGGTCTTAAGGCTGAGTCTGCCATTTATCTCTTTAGCAACTCCTCTTCTGTTTTATTCTGCCTGATTGTTTGTTTTCAAGGTAGCAAATCTTTTCTGTAAAAGGATGACTTTAGATGCTAGAGAGCAAAAAGTGCTTTTTGATTGAGCAAGGGAAATTACGTGCCTCCTGCTAATTAACTGCACTAAAGTTTCAGGTAAAGAACACTGGGAGCTGCTCTGCAGATGGTCCAGTATAGGTACGTATTCAAACCACGTCAAAGCTCATTGAAGAAAACCACATCTTCACCTTTACTAATGGGATTTCTCTTCATATTTTCTAAGCAACATTTAGTGTTCAGGTTGGGGAGGTAGTGCATATGCTAAGTATAGCCTGTGGTCTGTTATTTTGCTACAGTAATGTGCTTATTCATCAAATGTCTGGAATAGAAGAAGGGACATTGGTTCTGATTGCATACCCAAGTCCTAGGAAATACTCAGGAAGGTCTAGAACCACTTATAGTTACCAAAAATATTCTAAGCAAAAGTTACCCAAAGCACATATAAAGGCAAAGGAGACTTGATTGTTTTTCATGCATGATCTTACGTTGAAATACCAAAGTGCTCAGCCTTCTACAAATAGGCAATGTTTAGAGACATCACCCCAGCCTCTACCAGAAGGTAGCAACTGATCATCAGAAAGTCCCTACCACTCACCACCTAGAAGAGTCTCAATGAAGTTTGTTCAGGCTGGATCCCCTTCGCCAAGGTCCAGAATTTATATTTAAAAACACATTGCACAAGGGACTAAAACATGCCACACACATTTAAGAAAAATTAGCAGAAAAAACCCAGGACTTACAGGTCCACTGTCTTTGCTTATAATTGACAACTTAACCCACACTGATGCAGCAATGTCTTTTACTGCTTACTCTACTGCCTAGGCTGCTGGGACAAACTTTCCTGTGTGTAGTTCTCCTAATCACATGCATAATTCAGAACTGTGCAAAAGAAAACTTCTTAAAATATTCTGAAGACAAATAGAGAATAAAACACCAACTTCACCAGCACTACCAGAAGCTAATGCAGAATAAATTCCATGGGAGTTTGCAAAAGTGTCAGATGACAGTAATACCTTAGTGAGGTAGACTAAATTTTGTGCATCCTGGTCATTAACTGCAATGCCTGCATGCATTATTGTTTTTTTCTCATTTAAATTAATCACACTGTGTATTCTGGAGAGACTCACTGAACCCTTTAGTACATAAAACATTTAAAAGACATTATGGAGAAAGTTGCTTTGGAAATTTGCAATTATATATCTATTTGTACACTTAGGTTTATTGCTTCTCTTATTGACAGTCTGCAGCAAGCTGAAAACATAGGAGTCTGTTTACACAGATGGATGTTTGGAGCATGCTTACAAGAAAGTAACAGGATTACCCTTATGAAAGGCCATATATTTTACTATCCATATTACAGAGTGTCTGTTTACCATAAGCAGATTTTCCAAACTACTTTATATTGATGAATACAGCATCTCCTCTCTGATATACATCCCAGTTCCAAATCCAGGAACACAGAAGATCCATGTTCAATCTAGGCTATGGATAGAGTCAACAACCTCAAAATGTTGTGTGCTGAAGCTCCTTTATCTGCAGTACCTCAGTCAGTCTGGAGCCTCAAACTTTTAAGAAAAGAAACCCTTTGCAAGTGAATGTACCCACCATCTGTCTATCAATGTACATCTCTCATGTAAACTAAGCACTTATCTTCAAAAGAAATTATATTTTTGCTTCACCCTCTATAGGAAGATACTTCTGCTTGAAGCCCTCTTCCAACTGACACAATAAATGCAGCCATTGATACTTTATTCCCACTTGCTCTTGCACCCAGAGCTCTTCTTCCTCTCCAGTGTTGTCAATCTACATACAGACAACAGCATAAAGCGTCCAATCAGCCCTCAAAGTAAGACCTGTGCATTGAATTTTGAGCTACAGCTTAGTTCTGTTTACAAGTCAGACAACAGTCACTTCCACACACAGGAGTCTTCACTTTGTTAACATTATCAAAAGCAGGAGAATAACATGAGTATGAATTTCACAGCCCTATCAGTCTTACTAAACAGGTTTTGCTCAGGCACCCACACGCCACATTTAAAATGTTTGATGCAAGACCTGAGTTCTTCATCCAGAGCACTTCAAATTCCTTTCCACTGTAGAAGCCCTGCAGGCTTGAAGGGGGAACAGCAAAAGGCACCTTTCCACACGTGTACTGACCCATGTGGAAGCCCGCCCTGAGAACTGGGCTGGTGGTTGGCTGCATTTTCAAGCCCAATATAAAATGGCAAATGGATACTTTGTCTAAAAAAAGGATGAAAAGAGCAAGAGAGAAGGTGTGAGGTAGTTTCCACCTTGAAAGAGTTCCCACCTTGACAGAGCTCCCAACAGGACAGGTTCCTGCAGTGACAGAATTCCGATTTTGGACTGTCCCCGCTTTTGGACGGCTGCAGAGAAATACAGCAAGGGATCATCACTGAATACCTATTTCACCTTCATGAGTAAAACCTGCTGTTCCCTTAATTCTCTGCTCAGCCTGATTGATAGTGGGTAAAGCTGGGTTTATAGCTTAGCCTTTTCCATTTCCTGACCTCCTAAATCTCTAAATTTGTCCATAATATCCTTTGAAGAACTCCCAATTGAATTAGAATCTGTAAATAAACCTAAACTAGTTTTGTATATAGTTTGGGGGTGTGGTTTTCAGGAAAATAAAATAGTTCTACTTTTATAATTCTTGACTCAGCCACATTAATTTCCTGCCTCCTGGACAGGGCTAAATAGATAAAATGGCATCCCCAGCAGATTTTTTTTTCCCTCATTCATTATCAGCACATTTTTACTCACCACATAACCCTGTCCACCTCTTCCCACAGGAATATCTGTATCAAGTCACTTCTCAGCAGAATATTGTCACATTTTACAATATCACCCTTAACTACAAGAGCCTTCAACAGAGCAGTGTTGGAGGTTATTGATTTTGAACCACTGACAAAGCAGAGAGCATCCCCCAAGCAGGAGAGATGCCCAAGGTCAGATGTTTTCTTAAAATAGGCATCTGGCTACTAGGAGTTATCATTAAGTTCAATAAACCATCAGGTATTGACTGGTGGCGCTATTTATAAATAACCAGCCTGCATAGTGCTGACCCCGTTTTGATTTAATTAAATTTGTTTTCTCTTGTCAATGTCAGGTATTCTGAGTAAGTGAAATACTGTGACCTCTCTCACACTAAAAATGAAACTGTGCATAAAGCCTGTCAGAAAGGCCCAGCAGGAGCAACAGCTCCCAGAAATCACACAAATCTATTTAGGTAGCATAAACAAGATGTCAAGTCTTTACAAAGCATAAGCTGCTGTTGTGGAGGCAGAGAATTATTGTGGCCGAATCAAGAATTTATAGCAAAATAGAGTTATTTTATTTTCCCAAAAGCCCACCCCCAAAACTATATACAGAAATTAATTTAGTTTTCATTAGCAGATTCAGTTGGTTGTTAAGATCTACACGGATACCACAGGTAGATTTGAGTATTTTGGAAGTCAGAAGTTGGAAAAGGCTTAAGCTATTAAATATAGCATCCCCTTTATTAATATAAGGCTGAGCCAAAGTTTCTCACAGGTGAGTCAGGCTGGCTGAAAAGTAGGGTGGTCCAGATGCTTGTCCTTTCACTGTCTTTCAGAAGCCTTCGAGGGTCGTTAAGGGCCTATTGAGCCTGCATAAAGGGTGATTAAGGTGGAAGCCCTCCAAAGCGGGAGACAGCGCTGTCCCTCAGGAGACAGCGCTGTCCCTCAGGAGCTTGTCTTTCAGAGTGTCAGGGGCTCCTTCTGCAGAAATTATCCAGGCGGGGAAGAACTCTAAGGCAGGAACCCCAAGGCGGGAAGTCCCCCCAATATTTATACCCTTCCTAGACAAAGAGCTGAGTTACCACTTCCTAGACGCAAAGACCACAGCCAATCCCCAGTTGATTCCAGCGCGGGCACTGCACAGGGTACCCCTCATGCCGGAAGGCTTCCCTGGGCTCCTACTTCACACCTGCAGGCCAGCGGGGGGAAACAGGTCTTTTTGTGCCTTTTCCTCTCCCATTCAAACTACAGAGGAAGAGGAAATTTGGGGTATACAGGACTAAAGGACAGCTGCTAAAGCGAGTGCCAAACCATCCATAAATGTTTGCGTACCATGGAGCAAGAGCAAGCTCCTTCATTCAGCTTCCACTAAATAAATACTAAGCATGAAGCACCTACAGGATGGCCAAGGGATCATCAGGCCCAGCCAGCATGGGTTTAGGAAAGGCAGGTCCTGTCTCACCAATCTGATCTCCTTTTATGATCAAGTTACCTGCCTGGTGAATGTGGGGAAGGCTGTGGGTGTAGTCTACCTGGACTTCAGCAAAGCCTTTGACACTGTCTGCCACGACAAGCTCCTAGCCAAGCTGGCAGCTCATGGCTTGGACAGATTCATTCTGATACGGGTCAAGAACTGGCTGGAAGGCCGAGCCCAGAGAGTTGTGGTGAATGGTGCCACATCCAGTTGGCAGCCAGTCACTAGTGGTGTTCCCCAAGGATCAGTGCTGGGCACAGTGCGGTTCACCATCTTTACTGATGATCTGGACGAGGGGATTGAGTCCAGCATCAGTAAGTTTGGAGATGACACCAAGCTAGAAGCAGGTGTTGATCTGTTGGAAGGTAGGAGAGCCCTGCAGAGGGACCTAGACAGGCTGAATGGGTGGGCAGAGGCCAATGGGTTGAAATTTAACAAGGCCAAGTGCAGGGTTCTGCACTTTGGCCACAACAACCCCAAACAGCGCTNCCTGGAGAAGAGGAGGCTCAGGGGTGACCTGAAGGGAGGTTGTAGCCAGGTGGGGGTTGGTCTCTTCTCCCAGACAAACAGCAACAGAATAAGGGGACGCAGTCTCAAGTTTTGCCGAGGAAAGTATAGGCTGGATCTTAGGAGGAAGT
>WAAF01016171.1:206281-226432 GCA_013400475.1 Tricholaema leucomelas | reverse complement strand
CCCTGGCACAGCTTGAGACTGTGTCCCCTTGTTCTGTTGCTGGTTGCCTGGGAGAAGAGCCCAACTCCCACCAATTCTCTTTTGACCCTCATGAAAGAATGTAAGGAGTTGAGAACTTTAAATAAAAAGGAAGACCTTGTCATCTCTGTGTGCTACTCCAAAAGACTTGCTGGCTTTCCTCGCTCACATTTAATTCCCACAACTATGTTCTCCAAGGTGGACTCCTGAAAATCCATTTCTTATGCTGCTTTAGTCTTGAAAATTATTTCCTTAGCATGGGTATAGCATTAATATTGTTATGTGTGCACAAAAAGCAGCAGATTTTTTTCCTTAGTATGGGTATGGCATTAACAGTATTGTCTGCTAAATGTGCATGAAAAGCAGCAGATTTCTTTTCCTCAACAGTAGGCAGCATGGCTTACTGCTGCTTTGCTTTACTACACTAACAGTACTAAAATGTATATATGGAAAAGAAAGTAAATTGTCCAAGTGAACACCAACACATACAAGTGAGTAAATTGTTATTCTTTCAGCAAGTCTGAGCCAGCTCTCGCTGCTGCGAGAAACATGAAATCTGAAAAGCATCTGACAGCTTCTAAAATAAGACTGTTTCTTTCCTCAGACTTCAATTATGCTTTCTGCACCCTCACACTTTATCATTCAAAATAGCAACAGACCAAAAGGACAGGAGTTAATTCGATGCAAAGATCTTCTCTCTCAGTAAATGTCTCTCCCAGTACCACTCTTAGCAACAGAATGTTTGTAGGGCACAAGATAAAGAGAGAGGCTTTTCGCTGGTACCTGAGACAAAACAAAAGAACAAAAGCAGCTCCTGATGCCGAAGAGGAAAGTTCCATTTTTCAAGTGTTCCCAGCTAATGTGGACAGAAGTCCAACCATAACAAGTTCCAACAAACAGCCTATTTACCCACTTCCAGAAAACTGCTTGTCATAAATTTAAACTGTGTGAAATGTCTAAATGCTTCTTTCATTCCTTCAAAAGGCTTCATCAGCAATGGACAATAAAGCTGCTGGCTTGACCTAAAGGGGCTGGTAGGTTAATCTATTCTGACCTTATCTCTATTCAATCACGATACTGAAAGATTGCTTGAATAACTTACCAGCATTTAACAATGCCAACAGTCACCCTTGTACCACACTGCTCCTCCAAGGTGCCCTCCAAACGATTTTTTTTAAGCATGGGGAATATTAAAAAATTCCAAAAATTAATTGCAAAATAAATCAAAATGCCACTTCTCACTCCTCAGCACAAAGCAAAGAAAGGTAAACGGCCAAAAGCCGGGGGAAAAAAAACTATCTTGCCCTTGCACATCTCTATCAGACTTCCACCATCACTTATTGTCAGTTTCAGATAACCTGCTATCTCTTACCAACTGTCAAACACATCTCTCATTTACAGTATTTCCCCTCAAATGGCAGACACCAGACAAACAAGCTCCTACTTGATAAAACCTGCCTTATAACAATAGGCATCATCATACACACATCATACACTTTCTGTTTTAATAACTACTGGCTTGTTTTCAAAACCTCTCCCACGAGGATGCTCAACATTAAACATGGCAAAGCAGCAAGTTAAAATCAAGCACCTAATTAGACCCACAGAAGTCAGTAAGCTGGATGCATCACTCAATTTAATCAGTCAGCTTTCATATGTGCTTAAACACTCCTATGGATAAAAGACTCCAGTGCTAAACACTGTGTTGTGCATAATCCTGCATGAGCACTTTCCTCTCTTTTCTCCACTGATTTTAAGTGTAGCAGATCTCCATCTATTTAGCAGCAACTTTGAAAATACAGAGCCTTCCAATATGTGACTGTAGTAAGACAATAACCATCTGTGTGAAGAAACTGCATATCAGCCTGTTAGAGCAAGGCAGCTTGGAAAGCCGCAAGAGTTAGAAGAATCCTTGCAGCATTGGTTTCTTCACACACTCACAGTTAACTGTGGCTCTAATTCTTGACAACAGATCACTCTCCATATGACCTGCCAGGTAGCAAAGCATTTGAACACAGCAAGAAAGCTGTATTCTCATTTGACTTGTTGGTTACCAATTATTTTTCAAGCAGAAACAAACCCACACTTTCATTTAATTCTCTACACCTGGAAATGGTTTTGGCAGCACAAGGTAACATCCAAACAAAAAAATAGCACTAGCAATTGTAAGGCACCTAAATGCCATCTGAAAATGCCTTGAAAGAATTCCATCCCAAGCTCCTCTTAACTGATTCTGGGAGCAAGGCCTAAGCTGAAATCTATTCCTAATTAGATTCAGGCAGATGCTTAAAATACCAGGCAAGATTAAGATCCATCACCTTTTTCCAAAAGCAGGATCAAAGAACAGAGAAGCAAAACATAAGCCAGTGACTACAGCATGCAATGCAAGATGAATGGAAAACAAAGGAAAGAGCTTTTCCTTTTGATTGCAGAGGATACTTTTATAAACTACTGATGGGGCTGCAGCACCCTAAAGTTCCTACCTTGAAACGCTGTGATGTGACCAACAATCATGTACTTCAGTTCGAAGTTCAGTGTCTGGATACTTTGAGTCCTCTCCCGTCGAACTGCTGCCTGGTAGCTTTCTTCCATTTTTTTGGTGCAACAGGTTGGTGCTCTGTGTTGACAGATCTGTAAATCTGACTCTTCAAGCAAACAAGAGAAACACAGAAATTAGAAAACCTTTCCACTTACTCCATAAAAATAAATATTGCTTCTTAACGACAAAACAACCATCGAGTCTAAAGTTCTGCAACAAAACACAACCCATAACAAATCACAGAACAGAATCACAGAATCCTGGTTCTGGGGAGGGGCCTGGAACACAAACCCTATGAGGAGAGGCTGAGGGAGCTGGGGGTGTGAAGCCTGGAGAGGGGTAGGCTCAGGGCAGACCTCATTGCTGTCTACAACTACCTGAAGGGAGGCTGTAGCCAGGTGGGGTTGGGCTCTTCTGCCAGGCAACCAGCAACAGAACAAGGGGACGCAGTCTCAAGTTGTGCCAGGGGAGGTCTAGGCTGGATGTTAGGAGGAAGTTGTTGCCAGAGAGAGTGATTGGCATTGGAATGGGCTGCCCAGGGAGGTGGTGGAGTCACCATCCCTGGGGGTGTTCAGGAAAAGACTGGATGAGGCTCTTAGTGCCATGGTCTGGTTGACTGGCTAGGGCTGGGTGCTAGGTTGGACTGGATGATCTTGGAAGTCTCTTCCAACCTGGTTGATTCTATTCTATTCTAATCAACCAGGCTGGAAGAGACCTTCAAGCTCCAGCCATGAGTCTGCACAAACTGTGTCTTGAAAAAGTCATGTTTACAGTGTGAAATTGACCATTTGTCATTTCAGTGGTCTCACCTTACAGCCTGGATGTAAGATGACACAAAGATATTGACTCAAAAGACCCTCCAGTTGACAGCAAAAGTTTGATCCGTGTTTCACCCAGTACTGTTTTTCTACCCAGAATGAGTCTTTCCTTGGGTTTATTTTCATAGAATCAAGCAGGCTGGAAGAGACCTCCAAGCTCATCCAGTCCAACCTAGCACCCAGCCCTGGCCAATCAACCAGACCATGGCACTAAGTGCCCCAGCCAGGCTTGGCTTGAACACCTCCAGGGACGGCAACTCCACCACCTCCCTGGGCAGCCAAATAGCATGGTAAAACTCAGTGTCTCAAAGACAGCAATTTATGACTCTTTCACCTAATTTGGAGAACATCACATTATCAGCTGCTATCTTATTTTACACTGTTAAAAACACTATGCACCAAGCCCTCTATCTAAAGTCAAAGGCCCAGGAGAACCGTTGAGGATGCACGTTCCAAGGGACAACATTTGCACTATACACCTTGCGCTAAGGGCATCACAACTTGAACACCTGAGTTAAAAGCCATGCCTCAAATTAGGAGCCACCCATAGAGCCTCAAGGAGCCACTTATTCACCTCTTACACTACAGAAGCCTCTCAAAAAGCTTTGGACTTCTAAGCCACTAAACCCCCCCAAAAAAAACAAACAAAAACCACCAACAAAAAAAAACAACCAACAAACCCCACAACTCTCCAAGAAGGGAATTGGAATGTTCTAAAATCTATGGTAGCTGAACTGGTCAATTCGCCCTTCTTTTCTCTATAGCTCTAACAGGTTTAGCTCCTTTCTGAAGCAGGTAACAAAACAAGTATCAGTAGTTGTCACAGAAATAACTAACTTCTGCAACAACCTGAGTTCAGCTGTTCATGCAGAGGTAAGGCATTGACTCCACACACAGTCACCTTGAACTACCTGCAAGCACAGAGAAGGTAGAGGCTGCTATCTAAATTTCTAGGCTTGTAGAAGTTAATTAGTATTCACCCAAATCAAAATGAACTGATTCTAAGTGTAGTAGATCTCCATCTATTTAACAGTAACTTTGAAAATACAGAGCCTTCCAGTACGTGACTGTAGTGGTTTGGGTGTTACCTGCTCCCCAGCCACAAATTCACCAGACTAAACTCAGCTGGCTCGAAGCTCAGGAAGATGTATTTACAGCTTGGCACAATTTACAAGCACATATATGCAATACATGTGTAGATATTTACAATTATAGACAAGTTAAAAGTAATACAGACATTCAAAATCCCTCCCAAAACAACCAGACTGCTCAGAAGGGTCCCGACCAGCACCTCCCCTCCCTCCCAACCTCAGAAATAACCAGATCGATCTCTGTATAGCTCACTGGATACATTGGCAGAGATCTGAGATGTCAAAAAGTCAACAAGGAAGGTTAGAGGAAAAGGTCAGATCAGGTTACATAGATTTTCATGCAAAGGAGCCAAGGCAAGATGCAACCAGACACACAGACCGAAAGGGGAGAGCGAGAGCTGAGGAGGGAGAAGTCAGTGCCTTATCTTAGGACAGCAGGACCAGAGAGATTCTTCTTCCCCTGTGCTCAGCACTGGTCAGGCCACACCTTGAGTGCTGTGTCCAGTCCTGGGCTCATCAATTCAAGAGAGATGTTGAGGTACTGGAACATGTCCAGAGAAGGGCAACGAAGCTGGTGAGGGGTCTGGAGCACAGCCCTGTGAGGAGAGGCTGAGGGAGCTGGGGGTGTGCAGCCTGGAGAAGAGGAGGCTCAGGGCAGACCTCATTGCTCTCTACAAGGACCTGAAAGGAGGCTGTAGCCAGGTGGGGTTGGGCTCTTCTACCAGGCAAACAGGGACAGAACAAGAAGACACAGTCTTAAACTATGCCAGGGGAGGTCTAGGCTGGATGTTAGGAGGAAGTTCTTCACAGAAAGAGTGATTGGCATTGGAATGGGCTGCCCAGGGAGGTGGTGAAGTCACCATTCCCAGAGGTGTTTAAAAGGAGGCTGGGTGAGGCACTTAGTGCCATGGGTTAGTTAATCAGAAGGGTTAGGTCATAGGTTGGACTTGATGATCTCAGAAGTCTTTTCCAACCTGGTTAATTCTGTGATACTTATGTCTCTCAGCAGAACAGAGTGAGTGATACAGGAGTCAGTATTATTTTCTTCTCACAGCCAAGGATTTAGTTTCTCTCATTAAAGTATTCCAATTAGCCTCAAAGCAGCACAGTGATGTCAATGCACGGAAATCACTCCCATCTCACAACTACGGTGACAGCTGAAAGTTAGTTAAAAACTGAATTTGTGGAATACTGGGGGAGGGAGGGCAGGTTGTGGGATCTTATTTCTGGTTTGATTTGGTTCTGTGGTTTGGGTTCTGGATATTTGGGTTTGCAGGCTTTTATCATTCCATGTTTGCATGTATTTTGGCAAGTCTGTGGTCCTTGATTACGAAATCTACATCACACAATTGGGATGGACGCTCAGGGCCGGTCTGCTCTGCATCATGGGATCTCTGTGTGCCAGAAAGTTCTGGAAAGCAGGTGTTACAGAGTGCAGACGAATACATTTTGGTGCCTCACAAATATATGCCTTAAGAAAGGGAGGAAAAAGACAAGAGACTATGAAGTAGAACAAATCCCAAACCAAGGCATGCATAAAATAGAATAACAGAGCCCAAACAGTCACAGAATATTAAAAAGCAGGAATTTCCAGGGCAGTTTCTCAGGAAAACAAGACCATCCCGGCAGGAATCATAGAATGGTTGGAAGGGACCTCAAAGATCATCCAATTCCAACCTCCCACCATAGGCAGGGACACCTCCCACTAGAACAGGGCACTCAAGGCCTCATCCAACCTGGACTTGAACACCTCCAGGGAGGGAGCAGCCACAACCTCCCTGGGCAACCTGTGACAAGGTCTCACCACCCTCACTGCAAACAACCCTTTCCTAACATCTACTTTGAATCTCCCCTCTGCCAGTTCAAACCCATTCCCCCTTGTCCTGGCATTACCAGACCTTGTCAATAGTCCCTCCCCAGCCTTCCTGTAGGCTCCCTTCAGATACTGCAAAGCCACTCTAAGGTCTCCTCGAAGCCTTCTCTTCTCCAGGCTGCAGAGCCCCAACTCTCTCAGCCTGTCCTCAGAGCAGAGCTGCTGCAGCCCTCTGAGCATCTTCGTGGCTCTCCTCTGGACTGGCTCCAGCAGTTCCATGTCCTTCTTGTGTTGGGGGCTCCAGAACTGCACACAGGACTCCAGGTGGGGTCTGAGGAGAGCAGAGCCAAGGGGCAGAATCCCCTCCCTTGCCCTGCTGCCCACACTGCTCTTGCTGCAGCCCAGCACAGGGTTGCTGTCTGGGCTGCACTCACACTGCAGGCTCATCTGGAGCTTTTCATCACCCCAGACCCCCAGGTCCTGTTCCTCAGGGCTGCTCTCAGCCATTCCCCACCCAGCCTGCATTCATGTTTGGGATTTCAACCACCCAGGTGCAGGACCTTACACTTGGTCTTGTTGAATGTCATGAGGTTGGCCTGGGCACAGCTCTTCAGCCTGTCCAGGTCCCTCTGGATGGATTTCTGCCCTCTGGCAAGTCGACTGTGCCACACAGCTTGGTGCCATCAGCACACTTGCTGAGGGTGCAGTGATTCCTCTGCCCATATCTCTGCCAAAGATGTCAAACAGCACTGGTGCCAGCACTGACCCCTGAGGGAGCCACTTGGCACTGGTCTCCAGATGGACATTGTGCCCTTGATCACCACTCTCTGCATGCCACCATCCAGCCAATTCCTTTTCCAGCAGTGCTCCACCCAGTAAGTTTGTGTTTCTCCAGCTTGGTGACCAGGATGTCCTGTGGGACAGAGTCAAATGCCTTACTCGGGTCCAGCCCCACTCAGGAAGCCCCACACCAGTGTTTTTCAGATGTTTCCTTCTTCTCTACCTCTAGGTGCAAACAGAGGTCCTGAGAAAAGGGACCCACAAATGCCCACACCAATGTCCATGCCTCGGGCTCCAGGGAGGGAGATCCCATTTCCCAGGAGGGATGATGCTGTGCTGAGGGCCCAGCTCCCTGTTCCCACATGTATTTTTAACCCCATTTAATGCCTGACAAAACATGGTGGCAGCCCAGCACAACGTTAGACCTAAAGCAGCAGTGAGGCACTGGCACCCTCCCTGCCATCATGGCTGGAGCTAGACTCTCCCCAGGGCAGCCTGACCCTTGAACCCAAGGGGGGTCTCTGGTTTTAAAACACCATGAACACTGCCAGCAATGCCTCTCCAGACAGCCAAGTGCTGGTTTGAGGCTGATAGGAATATTTTAATGAGAAAACAATGGACTGGAAGGCAAGAATGCATGGAAACAGCTTTGATTCACCAGAAGAGGCCACATTCCTTCAGAGGATTTTGACCAGGCCACCATGAAACACCCAGATCAGGCCTTGGAACAGAAATGTTAGTGAGAAATGACACTGTCATAATCCTCATCCTTTGGCCTTAAAGCATAGCAAGGGCTCACATATGGCTGGCAAGGATGAAAACCAAGAGAGCAGGAGGATGCACACTGAAAAAAATCGGTAGAGAAACATCCAGTCATAGAATCAGCCAGGTTGGAAGAGACCCCCAAGATCATCCAGTCCACTCTGTCACCCAGCCCTATCCAATCACCCAGATCATGACACTAAGTGCCTCATACAGGCTTTGCTTCAACACCTCCAGGGATGGCGACTGCACCACCTCCCTGGGCAGCCCATTCCAATGGCAAATCATAGAATCAGTCAGGGTTGGAAAGGACCACAAGGAGCAGCCAGTTCCAATCCCCCTGCCATGCCCAGGGACAACCTACCTTAGATCAGGCTGGCCACAGCCCCATCCAGCCTGGCCTTCAACACGTCCAGGCATGGAGCCTCAACCACCTCCCTGGGCAACCCATTCCAGCCTCTCACCACTCTCATGCTCAACAACTTCCTCCTCACCTCCACTCTGAATCTCCCCACCTCCAGCTTTGCTCCATCCCCCCCAGTCCTGTCANTGGCCCTGCTGGCCACACTTCTGCTGCTGCAGCCCAGGCTCTGCTTGGCTTTCTGGGCTGCAAGTGCACAGTGCTGGCTCCTGTTGAGCTTCTGGTCCAGCAGCACCCCCAAGTCCCTCTCCTCAGGGCTGCTCTCCAGCCACTCACTGCCCAGCCTGGATTTGTGCTTGGCATTGCCTCGACCCAGCTGCAGGACCTTACACTTGGTCTTGTTGCACCTCATGAGGTTGGACTGTGCCCACATCTCCAGCCTGTCCAGGTCCCTCTGGATGGATCCCTGCCCTCCAGCATGTCTGCTGCACCACACAGCTTGGTGTGGTCATCAAATTTGCTCAGGGTGCATTCAGTACCACTGTCTATGGCACCGACAACGATGTTGAACAAAGCTGGTCCCAGGACTGATTCCCCAGGGACTCCACTCTCTCTGTGAAGAACTTCCTCCTAATATCCAGCCTATGTAAGCTCACTGAGAGGAACACTGCAGGGTGGAGCTCCTGTAAATCTCAAACCAGAAGTGAACTATTTCAATTTACCTACATTTTTGTGTCAGTTCACATAGTTGTCATAGACTGAGGTGGCTCATTTTAGAGGTGAATTTGTTTCTTGCTTCAATATAATGTCAAACCCAGGGAAAAATAACTCTGCTTACTCTAATCTGAAGTCCCAAACCCTGCTGGAAGCCCTTGAGATGGGCCCACCATGCACTGGCATGAGGCAGCAGGCTGCTAAAAGCAGCAGCAGCAGGAGGGCTGCACACTCGTCACTGGCTGGGCACACTTGCCTGCTCTCCTCTGCCAAAGAAAGTCATCCCAGGTTGAAATTAGCTTCTTGGCCAGGCTAATTTTAAGTTGGATGGGTTCCTGATTCAGTCCACACCATGAACATATGTTTGCTCTGTCAGAAGGAACAGGGGGTCAGGGAAGGATCGCTTCTCTGAGCTGGCACCACAGAGCCTATACTACAGGCTGCTGAGCAACTAAGTCAGTTTGCAAACAGGCATCCAAGCAGAGGAGGTGTAGATGTTACTCAGCATCTGTAGTGCTGAGCTGCTGTTTCTCAGAGCCTTTGTCCTTACAGCAGCCCTCTGAATTTTTGTTTGAAAGGCTTTTGCAAATCTCAGACCTGTATTGAACAGAGGCACTGTAGGACCCTGTATCTCCTCCAGAAAGCTTTCAGAAGAATATGGATGTCTCAGCTGGAATTGCACTCTTGGGATTCCCCACCCAGATATTTCCCCTAGTGAATACTCCAGGAGCCTGAAGATTAGTTTTTGTTGGTCTGGAGCCAAAACGATGCTGAAAGCACTCTCAAATAGAAGCAGCAGTAAGCCCCTGACAGTTAAGGAGCCTGATGTGAAACACAGAGCATTAGAAGACCAGCGAAGAGCAAGCCCCACTCCCCTAGCAGCACTCTCAGGTCAGGAGGACTGCCACGCACATGGCAATTTCACTTGCTCCAGGACTAGCCTGGAGGGATCACTTTTAACTATATTAGAGAAACCTAATGAAAGTTCTCAGTATTATACATGCCTGGGTGATGAGATTAAAATAGAGCTCATTAGTAACATCTTGAAGTCTTTAATAATTCTGACACCAAGTTTAGTTTATCTTGTCTCTTTCATCTTAATGTAAAATATAGTCTCCAACAGAAAAAGAGGGGAGGAACAGAGTGACCCAGCAGTGACCAAGCAGCACATAGCATGGTGGCTCAGCACACATGGCTCAGCATCACGACTCTCATCCCAGAAGGCAGACAGCACCCCAGGGTGAGGCAGCAATCCCCTCCTCCCAGCACGGGCACTGCCAATCAGGAGACAACCATAGAATCACAGAATGGTTTAGGTTGGAAGGGAGCTCAAGGATCATCCAGCTCCAACCCCCTGCCATAGGCAGGGACACCTCCCACTAGAGCAGGCTGCTCAAGGCCTCATCCAGCCTGGCCTTGAACACCTCCAGGGAGGAAGCATCCACAACCTCCCTGGGCAACCTGTGCCAGTGTCTTACCACCCTCACTGTAAAGAACTTCCTCCTAACACCCAGTCTAAATCTCCCCTCTGCCAGTTTAAACCCATTCCCCCTCGTCCTGACATTACCAGACCTTGTCAATAGTCCCTCCCCAGCCTTCCTGTAGGCTCCCTTCAGATACTGCAAAGCCACTCTAAGGTCTCCTCGAAGCCTTCTCTTCTCCAGGCTGCAGAGCCCCAACTCTCTCAGCCTGTCCTCATAGCAGAGCTGCAGCAGCCATCTGAGCATCTTCATGGCTCTTCTCTGGACTCACTCCAGCAGTTCCATGTCCTTCTTGTGTTGGGGGCTCCAGAACTACACACAGGACTCCAGGTGGGGTCTGACGAGGGCAGAGTAAAGGGGAAAGCTCCTCCTCGAACTTTAGGAACAAAGCCATTCTGTACATCAGACAAAAAGCACCATTTGTGAACAAGAGAAGCAAGCTCACAAATAGCATTATTTCAGCAAATGATCCTGCTAGTTTCTCTCTAGGATTTTCTGACCTGCTTTCCCCAGGCTGCCTCTTATTTTGTAACTAATAAATTAGTTTGGTAGGCACCTCTGTACAGAGTTCAGACCTGCCCTTAAAGGAGGTCTAACCCTAATGGAAGGGTTTCACCTAGACACATTCCAAAACACCTCCAAGAATGGATGATCCCACAAGTTCTCAGGGCACCTCTTTCAATATTTAACCACTCTTGTGGTAAAAAAAATCATTTTAGAAATTATAATGAGAATTTCTTATGTGTCCACTGCTTCTCAACATATCATTGTGTGGCTCTACTTTGTTTCCATGGAAGCATTCAAGGCCAGGATGACGGGGCTTTGAGTGACCTAGTCTAGTAGAAGGCATCCCTGCTCACTGCAGGAGGGCTGCACTAAATGATCTTTAAGGTCTCTTAGAAAAACAACAAATTTCTGTGATTTCCTCCTGAAAGATAGGTGAAGACAGCAGTACAATCTCCCTTAATCTTCTCTTCCAATAACTGAACAAACCCAGCTCTCTGTTCCTCTATGGACACAGTCTCAAGCTGTGCCAGGGGAGGTCTAGGCTGGATGTAAGGAGGAAGCTGTTGCCAGAGAGAGTGATTGGCATTGGAAGGGGCTGCCCAGGGAGGTGGTGGAGTCGCCATCCCTGGAGGTGTTCAAGCAAAGCTTGGATGTGGCACTTAGTGCCATGGTCTGGTTGATCGGCCAGGGCTTTGTGCTAGGTTGGACTGGATGAGCTTGGAGGTCTCTTCCAACCTGGTTGATTCTATGATTCTCTGCTAGGGTCTAACTCAGTGCCACAGTTGTGAAGCACCTGCATCCCAAGACCCCTCTCAGTTTTATTTTCTTATGCATGCGCTTACTGGTGGAGCAGTCAGCAGAGTAAGAGAGTTAAACTATGCTGGAGTCCAAAAACATGAGTATTTTGGAAAACAACAGTGATGGCAACTCAAAATTCCTCTGCAACCCTGAAACACTTAACACATGCCAAAGGCAACACCTTCAAACACCTCCTGTCACAATTACAAATCACTCAAGGTGACAAAGGCACAGACAACTACACATCCCCACTTCATGCCCATCTGGCCAGATCTACTGAAATCAGCTTGGGTTTGTGTTGCTTGGCGAATTGTTTGTTTGCTTTAAATCAGCAAAGGCTTTGGGCTCTATTCTAAACTTTGGCATAAACAAAGTCAAACTACGGCCACTAAAGCTAAGTGAAATGATGTTAAGTTCCTACAAGCAAAGAGAGCAAATCCAACAGCTAAATAGATATTCATTTTGCTAGCAACCATGTCTGCCCAACACACCATGGAGATGTCCGCTGCTCTGTGCTGCACTGGAAATGCTGCACATGCACTGTTCAAGCTGTACTCTGCAACCAGAAATCAGACTTTCAATATACGCTAATCCATCTACCTCCACCAGGTTTCTCAAAGACAGGGGCAGGCTTATTCTAAGAACAAGCTGAGCCTGTGGCTTCCACTGCACAGAGCACTCCTAAGCAACCATGATCAGAGAGCAGGCTCAGTGCAATCTGTCTTCTGATAGCTTTTATTCCTCTCTGTTTTGACAAATGTTTCAACAGTATTTCCAAACAAAGCTTTACTCCAAAGCCCAAGATTTTAATGTTGTACAAATGTCTTCAAAGACTCCAAGATTGATTATGCCTTAGTAACACAGAGGAAGGTGCCAAAAGTACCTCGCATTATGTCTGGCCCAGCTGAATAGGAGCCAACATTTCATCCTTCTTGAGATTTATCTGTTTGGTGCAACTGCTGTCGTAGCTAGAGGAAAATTCAGCAATTAAAACACAACTAATTCAGAGGAGTAGGGCCAATCAAACCAGGAAGCAATTTCCACTCGGTGCCCCCCTTGCAACTCTGGTGCAGGAGAAAAGCCCTGTCACACATCACAGAAAGGGAATTCAACTAATGCAGGCTGCCAAGAGTCTGTGAGGTCTGTCCTTTACATAGCTCTTGTGCCCCAGCAGTGCTAAAGCCATTAGTACCTTCAGCTGCAAGGCTGCTGTCAGAAACTCATCCACACACACAAACCACTCTCATACCACAGCTCATATTGCAACTAAGGCAGTGTTTTTAACTAGGAAAGACACAAAGTATATTCATGGAGCACAATGTGTGCCTAGCCAAGCAGCTACTATTTGATTTGCCAGTGTTTAAAATATGGTAGTTACTATGCTTGAAGTAGTGCATGACAGGAACCACCAAACAAAGAAACAAAGCAACAAGTGTGGCAGACTGACCAGGGTGCAGCAGACCGACCGGAGCGCGGCAGACCGACCAGGATGCAGCAGACCGACTGGGGTGCACAACTGTCATGTGTTACACAGCAACTAACCTGTAAACCTTCTGCTCCCATGAGCAAGGGGGAGAGGTTTACAACTGTCATGTGTTACACAGCAACTAACCTGTAAACCTTCTGCTCCCATGAGCAAGGAGTAGAGGTTTGTTCTCCCTGCCTAAGGTAAACTGTGTCCAGGCTGTCTCATATATGTGCTCTGAGTAGTCAGAACAAACTTTCCAATCTGTTTCTAACTCTGCCTTCCATTTTGTAAAATAGTCCCACTGTCAGCTTTAATAGACCACATAGACAAGTGGCAGGTTAAAGGTCTCTTTAAGGCCAAAAAGCTGAAAAAATATCAAAGCAGAGCCTGAATTTGTCCCCTCTGCTTACATGTAGCTTTGCAACATGTATATACCCAGCAGTACAACTCAGAAGCAGTTTGTAAAGCCATGAAATTCTCCTTTCCCAATCCCTTATTTTGTGCTGTACATTGAGACAATCAGTGGACCTCACACTCTTACTCCAAAATACACTGAGGTGTACCCCAAATTCCTGTCTTCTCCCTCTCCCTCCACGGGTTTGAATAGGAGAAGAAGGTGTGAAAACTGCTTCCCCCCACCCTGCCCTGCAGGCTTGAAGTGGGGCAGCAAATCTACCTTTCTGCAGGTGGGCTGACCCGTGTGGAAGCCCGCGCTGCAATCGGGCTGGTGGTTGGCTGTGTTTTCACACCCAGTATAAATGGTAAATGGACATTTTGTCTAGAAAAAAGGATAAATAGAGCAAGGGTTCCTGCCTTGAGGGTTCCCACCTTGAAAGAGCTTCTGCCTTAACAGAGTGCCTGGCAGGATGGGTTCCTGTCGTGACTGGGCCGTCCCCGCTTTTGGACGGCTTTTGTACAGCTTTTGGTTTTATCCGCCCCTGCTTTTGGATGGTTCTCCCCACTTTTGCACCTTCTGTGCAAACCTGCAGGCTTGGCAAGCCCCGGGGTCCTTTGAGAGAGAGCTGGCAGCATCTGGACCACCCTCTCAGACACTATCAGTAGCCAACGTCCTGGCTGCCTCCCAGACTGGGGACCCGAGCAGTTTGGGCTCTCCCCTGCCACTGTGAAGGCAGCATCATTCCACGACCATCCCACTCGGGAAGAAGTGGACAGTTCCCAGTTTGGCAGCTCTGTCACTCACCTCAAGCTTTTGCAGCGTGGAGCTCTATTACTGGATATTGCCTGCAGCGTCAGAAGGCTGCTCCTGCAGAGGAATCCAGTAAGGGATCATTGCTGAATGCCCATCTCACTTCTGTGAGTAAGCTACGCTATTCCCTTAATCTTCTGCTCAGCCTGATTGATTGTGGGGTAAAGCTGTGTTTATAGCTTAGCCTTTTCCATTTCTTGACTTCCTAAGCATCTACATTTATCTATACTATCCTTTTTTGGAAGATACTCCTGATCAAACTGAATCTATTAATAAACTAAACTCATTTTTGTATGGAGCTTGGGGGCAGGGTTCCAGGAAAATAAAATAATTATACTTTTTCTAATTCCTGACTCAGCCACGTTAATTCCCTGCCTCCATGACAGGCATCACTAAGGCTACAACCAGTTGTGCTATTACAGTTGAAATAATCAAGGCTAAGAGATCAACACCCCCAGTATTATCAAGCACCACTTAGATGTCCTACTAATGTAACTACTAGCATGTGTAGCTACTTACAATTCTAGTGAAGCTAAAGAGCTTGCATTAGCTCAAGAGTTCTCAAACTGACCTAAAAAAAATAATAAAACCCCACCAAATGGAAGGACCATTTTGATTGCACTGGCAGCATGCCAGAAAATTCAAGGGGGGTAGAAATCTTGACTGGGAAAGGAAGGAGAACAGCAAGAAGCACTCCAGAGAGTTGGCAGCATCAGCAAGTGCCACAGCTTGGAGGACAGCTGGAGACCATCAGGCCTTGGCCTGAGCAGCTTCCGGAGCAGAAACTCTCCACAATATACAGGTCTTAAGGGCAGCATCTGCACAATACAGTGCTCTCAAGACGTCTGTCCTAGTTTTTCCCACTTCCCTCTGTTGCTTGCCCAGTTCTCACAACTTCAGTATTCTGATTTTTGGCCTAGTTTCCAAACCAACTTCTGCCCTACATGAGAGGTCACTGCAAGTCTATTCTCATTAACTTTTCCACCTCAGTCTGTACCTCATAGAACCTGCCTCATGCCTGGACCTGAGGAACAGAGAGCATCTGACTGTGCCCTGAAGTGAATGTCCCTCCACTCACCAAAACCTACACAAACCATTTACTAGCCATTACACCTCTGCCTCACTCTTCTGACCTGTTCTCAGCCTCCTCAAACAAGGTCCTCTTCTCCTGTTCTTCCCTATGGCCACTCAGCTGCCCTTCTGCCTGCTTGCCCCCAGCCACTTGAGTACCTGTGGGATGTCCTGGAGAAGCAGAGCAGTTGAAGACATTCCCTGGGCCACAGCTTCGCTGCAAGAAGGTGCAGGTGTTGCAGGCAGAGACCTACTCATGCCACCCATCTCTAGTTTTCTCAGTTGCTCCCTAGAAACTCTGGCTGTACCTCAAAGGTTGAATGCAAACAGTCAAGGAAGCAGTTGTGACCACTTTTGCTTGCCCTGTAGATGTTACCAGACCTCTGATGTGGTACTCGTGAACACTCCCTAACATGTCCCACAGTTTGCCTTAACTGGTCAAACGAATTGTGGAGCAAGGCAGGGAGTTCCCACCACATACTGTCACAGCAGTGGATGATGCTTAGTTGCTGGGGGACATTAAAATCCTCTCTCACTTAGGCAATTGTTTTACAGGGGAGGACCTGGTCTTCACTTTACACTGGAATAATAGGAAGAGATGGAACACGTACACAGGAATGGAAAAGCCTACAAAGTACCTGTAACTAGAGACTTTTTCAGGCGTTCCCAAAATTACCTTGTTTCCAGCTGAAAGGTTCATCTTTGGCATCAGTGCCAAATGGCCACAGCACTATTGCTCCTAAATATTCTCCTCAGGAACCAAAGAAAGGGTGATTGACCTCATTCCTCCCAAAACAGCAAACTTTCAGTAGCAGAGGCCATGGAACCCATCTTACAGAATTTCAGTCCAAATTGTTAATGTTGCTAGGTGCCAGCTGTTGAGCAGGGCAGGCACTAGCTGCCAGCCCCAAGGGAGGGCACGGTGGTTGCTACCTCTAGATCTTGCACTGCTATAGATGGGTGACAAATTGTTTAATGCTGATCAAATTCAACAGCTTCACATCAGCTCAGTGCTAAGTGAGACAAAGACTTTGCACAGGGGCCTGCCCAGGAGACCTGGGAAGATTGTGAATGCTGAAAAGCTTGTTAAATCCCCACAACCTGTGAATTCAAGGGACTTCACCTTTTAAGGACCCTTCCAGAGAATAGAATAGAATCAACCAGGTTGGAAGAGACCTCCAAGATCATCCAGTCCAACCTAGCACCCAGCCCTAGCCAGTCAACCAGACCATGGCACTAAGTGCCTCATCCAGGCTTTTCCTGAACACCCCCAGGGACAGTGACTCCACCACCTCCCTGGGCAGCCCATTCCAATGCCAATCACTCTCTCTGACAACAACTTCCTCCTAACATCCAGCCTAGACCTCCCCCAGCACAACTTGAGGCTGTGTCCCCTTCTTCTGTTGCTGCTTGCCAGACAGAAGAGACCAACCGCACCTAGCCACAACCTCCCTTCAGGTAGTTGTAGACAGCAATAAGGTCCCCCCAGAGCCTCCTCTTCTGCAGGCTGCACACCCCCAGCTCCCTCAGCCTCTCCTCATAGGGTTTGTGTTCCAGGCCCTTCCCCAGCCTTGTTACCTTCTGTGGACACATTCCAGCACCTCAACATCTCTCTTCAATTGAGGAGCCCAGAACTGGACACAGTACTCGAGATGTGGCCTGACCAGTGTTGCTAGAGAGGGACAAAAACTAAATTGATGCACATAAAGTGTGTTTTAGAAGAGCCTAGGCTGCTCAAGTATATCTGCATCAAGGGGGTTTCTACATTTCTTACTGTCATGCCAACTCTTTCCTCGGCTTTCCTGGGAGAACATGTCGAGCTGCAGTACAGAGGTTGAAAGAAAAAATAAAAGACCTGCCATTAATTTAGAGTCACTCATCTTTCATCATGTCTTACCACATTCACAGGAGAAGGAAAGCACTTCACTGCCAAAGAACTCTGCCTTGCAGCACCTGAATCATAGAATCGCAGAATGGTTTAGGTTGGAAGGGACCTCAAGGATCATCCAGCTCCAACCCCCTGCCATAGGCAGGGACACCTCCCACTAGAGCAGCTTGCTCAAGGCCTCATCCAGCCTGGCCTTAAACGCCTCCAGGGAGGAAGCATCCACAGCCTCCCTGGGCAACCTGTGCCAGTGTCTCACCACCCTCACTGGAAAGAACTTCCTCCTAACATCCAGTCTAAATCTTCCAGTTCAAACCCATTCCCCCTCATCCTGACATTACCAGACCTTGTCAATAGTCCCTCCCCAGCCTTCCTGTAGGCTCCCTTCAGATACTGGAAAGCCACTCTAAGGTCTCCTCAAAGCCTTCTCTTCTCCAGGCTGAAGAGCCCCAACTCTCTCAGCCTGTCCTCATAACAGACACCACTGTTGTGGAAAGCCTAAACTGAAGCACAGCTTCACAGCACTCCATGGATTATTGTGTTTAGAGCAAAACTGAGGCTGACTTTAAATTAAAGATATTGGTTTCTAGCCCTGTACAGTTAAAGAAAACTTCCTCATGCAAACCAAGCGGAGGCTGCCCATCTATTTCTACAGGGAGATGGAGTAAAATAGCTTTATGAGAGGTGTGAATTGTTTCAATCATTTCAACTTTCAATCCTAAGGATAATTCAAATGTTAGCATCAACTGTTTTACCATCAACAGATGATCTCTTTTTTTGTAGGAACTGCTTCCTAATATGCTTTACCAGCTGCAGCAAAGCTGACAGAAGGTGGCACAGCACAGGACATTTCAAAGACATTGATACACATTCTTTTCCATTTTATCTGTCAAGAGAAAAAAATGTGTAAGAAGGTTTGTGATGGTTTGGGTGTTCCCCACTCCACTTTGGAAATCACCCAGACTAGACTCAGACAGCTCTGGAAGTTGAATGAAGCTTTTATTTACAGCTAGCACAATGTACAAGCAGATATTTACAGTATATACAGTTATAGACAGAAATAGACAAGGTAAAAGGTAATACAGAAACACAACAGCCCTCCCAGAAACCTGAGTCCCCAGGAGGGGCTCCCAACCGCCCCTTCACCTTCCCCCTACCCCTCTCTACCTTACCCCAGTCCCAAGGAAGAATGGAGGTTTGGCCAGGGGGTTAGGAAGCAAAGTGGATTAGTCAAAGAAACAAAGGGTGAGGTTAGAGAGATGCAGCTCAGAGCTCCCCAGCAAGAGAAGTGCCTTTATCTGTGTTTTGATTCTTCTTTTTGTATCTCTCAGTAAGCCTATGAGTGAAGTAGACATCACCACTGTTTTCCTTTCACAGCCTGTAATGTAGTTCTTCTCACCAAAACATTCAAGCTAGCTTCAAACTAGCACAGGGTTATACTGGAAGAGGACACAAAACCAAAAAAGTCTCAAGGAAGTAAGAGGCTGTTAGAGATTTGGGTCACAGCCTCAGAAAGGGAAATTACAGAACACTACTGGAGAAATGAGAAATAACAATCCCTTTCCCCTCTGGGATTTGAATACAGAATATTTGAATATTTTTGCCATCTCACTTGAAAGCCACAAATGAAGCCAAGGTGCTCAGACATGTGCTCTTTGCTTTAAGGATAAGTAGGTGTCCTCTTTCAAGTGTTACATTTGCAGCCCGAATTGCAAACACTGTTGACCAGTGTGCCCATTCCTCATTCTCAACTCAGGCACAAAATTAATGGTTGTACACGGACTGGTTACTTTCTGTTAGATTTTTCAGCAGTCTATGAACTAATTTCTTTAGAATTCTATTTTGCCTTCCATTTCATATCTTTATTTTTGTGGAGAAGAAAGGAAAAAACTCTAAAAGCCTGGATAAAAGTCTCAAAAACTTGAAGAAAAGCACAATGAGCTCTTGGTACTCTTTACACAAAAGAAACAGCAACCATTTACAGAGCTGAGCCAAACCCAAGCAACTGATATACCAGGCAAGACACCCTCACTGGGGCCAACTCTTCACCTTCATCACCCATGACATGGTGATGAATTAAAACAGGCAACAGAGAGAGCAGAGTATCACAAGGTCTCTGCAATTTGTTCCCTTTCTTTGGCTCCTTATGCAGATAACACCACTGCTGTCGCAAGCAGTGACACCAGTGGAGAAGTAGAGTTTGCTGCTACAAATTGGGCACACAGGTACAGGAAGACAACCCACAGCATGCGAAGGAGGAAACAGTCCAACGTACATGAGAGTCTAACTAGAGATCAATGAAAACAATAGTCTGTAATAACCATTACCCACCACACCCCAAATGTACCAGCTGGCATACAAGAGACCAAGTGGACTCTTTCTGATGTAGTCTAGGCTGAATCTAGATATATACTCAGATCACTTGGTCTATGTGTGCTGCTCTGAAGGTAGCTAGAATATTTTGGTGAGAAGAATTAGATGATAGGCTCTGAAAAGGAAACCATGGTGATGGCTACTGCACTCATGGGCTTGCTGAGATGGATAAGAACACATAGATAAGAGAGTCTCTTCCTGTCTTTGGGGCTGCACTTCTCTCTCTCTCTCTCTAACCTGCCATCTGTGTGACACTAATTCATCTGCTTCCTAATCCCGTGGCTGATTCTCCAAACTCAGCTTGAACGTAAGAATAGAATAGAATAGAATAGAATAGAATAGAATCAATCAGGTTGGAAGAGACCTCCAAGATCATCCAGTCCAACCTAGCACCCAGCCCTATCCAGTCAACCAGACCATGGCACTAAGAGCCTCATCCAGTCTTTTCCTGAACACCCCCAGGGA
>WAAF01016171.1:167091-206009 GCA_013400475.1 Tricholaema leucomelas | reverse complement strand
CTTTCCTCCTGGCTGCTCTCCAGCCACTCTGTCCCCAGCCTGTAGCGTTGCTTGGGGTTGCTGTGGCCAAAGTGCAGAACCCTGCACTTGGCATTGTTAAATTTCATCCCACTGGCCTCTGCCCACCCATCCAGCCTGGCCAGGTCCCTCTGCAGGGCTCTCCTACCTTCCAACAGATCAACACCTGCTCCTAGCTAGGCGAAAGTAAGTACTGCTCCTAGTAAGGCAAAGTCTGGGATAAGGCAGAGGGCTGGGAAGGAGGTGGGAGCGTGGTTGGGAGCCCCTCCTGAGCACTCTGGTTTCTAGGAGGGGTGCTGTTTTTCTGTATTACCTTTAACTTGTCTGTTTCTGTCTATAGCTGTAAATATCGTAACTATCTGCTTGTATCTTGTGCTAAGCTGTGAATATAAAGCTTCATTCTAATTTCCAGCTCAGCTGAGTGATTTTCTCAAGGCGGGAGGGAGGGCAGGTAACACCCAAACCATCACACAATGCTAGACTACTACTTTCCATCCAAGACAGGAAAGAGGCAAGGAAAGCAGTATCGGAGGGCTTGGCTCAGCACACCCTGATGGCACTGGAGACATTCGCTGACATCAACAGTCACATCAAACCCAACTACATACAGTTAAACACACAACACAGTGCTGTGCTTCAAACTTCTCTGGGCATTCAGTATGAAATCAGTAAGCTCTGGGTCAAATTCTTGAGTGAACTCTGTTCCAAGAGCATAGCCAGGAACCCCCAGACAATTTGCCACTATGAAGAGAGTCACAAATAACAGAAAAAAATAACCTACAAAGGATTATATTCTAGGAGCACTTTAATTGCCTTAAATGAACTTGAGTTCAGAGTTGTGATTTTTAGCTGTCCACATTCAACTTAAATCAATAGAAGGTCAAACAGTTAAAATCCCAAAAATATCAAGGGGGTGGTAGCAGTATTAAATGGTCCAAAAAGCAGGAAGGGTCCATTAGCAAATTAATCCACCCCCTGTGAAATTAAGGGCTATGACCCTGTTTCCACTTAGGCACATGGTTCTTCTGAAGTCAGGAGTGGCAATGGACTTCTGTTCCTCATCAATTGGTTTTGCTTTGTTCTATCCACCTAAATCATGGAAAATGTTCTGGCTGACTCTACCTGGTGCTTCTCTCAGAGCAGCAGCAAGGAGGAACAAAGAATTAGAGGATTAAATAAATTCCACTATGAAATCCCTCCTGAACTACTTCTCAATTTCTGGGCACCAGCCATGTCCACAGGTTGGAAAGTATTTGCACTTGATACATCACATCACCCCCTCCTGGACCCCAGCAATACATTTAACAGGAATGCTTGTGTCTGGCTGGGACAACCTGAGCCAGGATAATGGATCCTCAGATGAAACTTCTCAAAAACTAGGGAGGGTCAAGGTCCTTTGGAAGGTGTTCCAAGAGCCTTGTAGATGGGACCACAGGCCACCAATTTTTTAAAAACAAGCAGGGAAGCCTTTGCTGGGTTCCTAGGCTTGGCAATACTAAAGCACATGTTTGACCTCAGGCAAGTTCCTTAGTCTCCACACTTTGCTTGCCAGGTGTAAAGCAGAGGATATTTGCCTTTAATTTGCTTAGATTGCAAGCAGCTCCTAGTGGAGACTACCTTTGGGGCATCTGTGTGCATCTGTGTGTGTGTGTGTGTTCAGGGTCCTCCGAGAGCCTGACGTTGCTTTTGATCCTATGCACCCGTTAGGTAAATGAAGCAATCCTGTTTCTTCCCTTACATCACTACAACAAGGCACCACTCACAGTGCACTGAAATGATTATGCTTCCCTTCTCGCTTGTGTTATTCCAACCAAAACTAACAGCATTACTGATGCCTCAGAGCTAACCATTCAAGATGGGCAGAGCAGCCCACCGTGGCAGAGAGCTGCTCCAAGCCAGCAACAGACACTGGCAGGCAGCGCTGGCCACATTTGGAAAGGCCAGAGGCAGGCAGTTAGAAAGGAAGCTGGGCCGAGGATGGCAGCCATCAGAGACACGGCAACAGCCAAACTGACACGAGCTGGCCCTATTCAGTCTTGCTTCTCAGCTAATGTTTTGGCACCTGTGAGAGTGACTCAAGAATAAACTTTCCAGTTCTAAGCCAAGAGCGCTGCCAACAAGTGACATCGACACTTTTCATCGCAGCCGGAGTTTATGTCTATCGGAAAAGACCACGGAGCACGGCAGGTATGCATCCAGAAAAGGGGGAGCTCCCAGGGAGCTTTAGATCACAGCCAAACCACAGCTGCCTTCTGGGGAAGGCAAATGTTTATATTTCCTGACATATCCAGGGCAAACCAGGTTAAGAAGAGTAAATTTTATTACCACAGCTTAAAACTGAAAATGCAATACTTTAACCAAATACAGCTTTGGGGTGCTCCAATTAGGAACAAAGAGATTGGTTTTTTCCCCTTTCAAAACTAAGATTAGGTGACTAAAATCAAGCCTTCTCTGAACAGAAGTTTGAAAGCTCTTCTTTGAAAGCAATGCTTTCAATCTCTTTTTAAAAGCCCCACTCTGTTTTGGGCAGGGAGTGGGTTTTGTTCTAATTTCATGAGTCTGAAGACTCGTTACACCTCTCCTTTTAACTGCCCATGTGAAAGCAGAAGATAAATAAAAAGCTCTTCTGAAAAAAAAAAATTCATCTTTCACGCTGCAAGGAGGGAATATTTCCACTGCCAGCACAAGGCAGCCATCCAAGATTCAGGCTGCTGTTCACCAAACATTACTTAACTAACTCTTGCCCCATCTAAAAACATGATGCAAGGCTTCCAGTTCCTCCAGTTCCCACTTTTTGAGTTTCCTTATGGAAGGACAATAGGGCAGGAACTGAAGGGTTTGAGATTTCATTCTCTGACAGGCTCCCAGCAAAAGTCATGTGGAGGACATCCGTAAAACATTTTGCAGGCAGGCATCTGTGCTTTGGAGTAGCAAGACACAAGCTGTGAACTTGAAGCAGTAGAGGATGATCTGAATTCAGGCACCGCAGCGTGCTAGGTATGGCTACACTGTACAGCATTGGATTTTGGCTATTTGCAGCATGCTGGAGCAAGACCAATCCACCTAAAAATGTGAGCATAAGCAACCTTGGTCTCTTTGAGCTTTGTATTTTCAGACACAAAGAAAGAACCATTTTCCAGTTGCAAGAAAACACTGCTTAAGAACGTACGCCCCAGAAGAGCACCACATTGAAGAACAGAGTTAATGGCTACTCTTTACCTGGGAAACTGGAGAGCCTCAGATTGGGCCTGAAAATCGTCCTTCTGTTTCACAGAATCACAGAAATGTTTGGGGTGGAAGGGATCTTAAAGACCATCCAATTCCAATCCACCATCATGAGCAGGGGCACCTTCCACTAGGTCAGGTTGCTCAAGGCTTTTTCCAGCCTGGTCTTGAACACATCCAGGGAGGGCGCCCCCACAGCTTCCCTGGACAGCCTCTTCCAGTGTCTCACCACCCTCACTATAAGAATTTGTTTCTAATATCCAGTCTCAATCCACCCTCTCCAAACTTAAATCCATTCCTCCTTATCCTATCACAAGCCCTCATAGAAAGTTCCTCCCCAGCACTCCTGTAATCCCCCTTCAGGTATTGGAAGGCTTCTATAAGGTCTCCCTGGAGCCTTCTCTTCTCCAGGCTGAACAGCCGCAACTCTTGCAGCCTGTCTCCACGGGAGAGGTGTTCCAACCCTTTGGTAATCTTTGGCTCTCCTCTGGACCCACTCCAGCAGTTCTTTGTCCTTCTCATACAGCAGGCACTAGGACCGGACACAGTACTCCAGATGGGGTCTCACAAGAGCAGAGGGGAAGAATCACTTCCCTTATCCTGCTGGTCACACTTATTTTGCTGTAGCCCAAGACAATGGCTGGTTTCTGGGCTGCAAGCACACAATGCTGGCTCGTGTTGAGATTTTCATCAGTTGACACTCCCAAGTCATTCTCCTCAAGACATGTAGGACCTTGCACTTGGCTTTGTTGAACTTCATGAGCTTGGCTTGGACCCCCCTCTCAAGTCTGTCCAAGTCCCTCTGGATGGCATCCCTTCCCTCCAGTGTGTCAACCAGACCACACAGTTTGGTGTCATCTGCCAGCTCAATGAGGGTGCCCAAATCCCACTGTCCATGTCACTGACAAAGATGTTAAGCGGCACTGGTCTCAGTACCACTCATCATTGGTCTCCATTTGGACATGGAGCTACTGAGACTGCAAGTGACTGAATGTGCCCATCCAGCCAATCCCACATCCAGCAAGTGGCCTGTCCCTCATGACCATACTTTTCCACCTGGATGAGCAGGATGTCATGTGGGACAGCATCAAACATTTTACACAAGTCCAGGTAGATGACATCAGTTGCTCTTCCCTTATCCACTGAAGTTGAAACCTAAAACTTTGGCCACCTTCCTCTGTTTTCAGTAGCCTGATTTCTATCTTCTGGCCAACACATCAGTAATATAACGAACCAGTGTCACAGCCAAAGGTGAATACCAGTTTTTATCAACTTAGCAGCAAATGCCCCAAGTCCTACTTCATATTATCAGAGTATCACCAAGGCTGGAAGAGACCTCACAGATCATCAAGTCCAAGCCGTTACCACAGAGCTCAAGGCTAGACCATGGCACCAAGTGCCACGTCCAATCCTGCCTTGAACAGCTCCAGGGACGGCGACTCCACCACCTCCCTGGGCAGCCCATTCCAGTAGCCAATGACTCTCTCAGGGAAGAACTTTCTCCTCACCTCAAGCCTAAATTTCCCCTGGCACTGCTGGAGGCTGTGTCCTCTTGTTCTGGTGCTGGCTGCCTGAGAGAAGAGAGCAACCTCCTCCTGGCTACAACCACCCCTCAGGTAGCTGTAGACAGCAATAAGGTCTGCCCTAAGCCTCCTCTTCTCCAGGCTAAACAATCCCAGCTCCCTCAGCCTCTCCTCGTAGGGCTGTGCTCGAGGCCTCTCCCCAGCCTCGTTGCCCTTCTCTGGACACATTCAAGCATCTCAATGTCCCTCTTAAACTGGGGGGCCCAGAACTGGACACAGTAACGTCACATCACTAGTTATCTCCATATTGCTGTGCTACACCACTGCAGCTTTGTCTTGGTTCTAGTTTAAATTTCCCAGAGACTCAAAAAATAGCTAACAGAACCAATGCAATTACAGGATGCCTTCCCCTCTCCCCCACTTTTGGAATGAAAGGAATTAGATGTAGAGAGTAAAAGGGCAAAACATACCCAAAAAATAGCCTCACTTAGATTTGGAAATTAAAAGAGAACAAACTCTTTACCAATAAATAGAAGGTATGTAAAGTAGGGGAGTTACAAAGAGGAATTGGGAAGGGAAAGAAAAACCAAGATCCTATGTACATATATATATACACAACCAGATAATGGTAATAGATGGAGGTAGATTTTCAGGATTTGCCCACCCCGTGGAAGGATGACCACATGGTAAGACAGAGGTAGCAGCAACAAGGTGGTGGCAACAGGCAGGCAGGTGAGAGAGAAACAGGCAGTTCCTCTGTTTTTATAGGGGGCTAGACAGGACGTGGGAGTGAGCTAACCACTACACCTGGGGCCAGGTTCAGACCCAGCCCTGGGGAGGAGTCAGGACAACCTAGGGGCAGGTTCAAGACCACTCCCCTAGGAGGGTTAAGCCTTTACAAGTTTCCACCAGCAACCCCTTAAGTCAACTGCTGCTAAGCATCTGATCACTTGAAAACTCTTTTTTCTGCATGCTCCTCTCTACCATTGCATAGCAAATCTGTGAATTAGTTGTGAATGCTACATAATTTATTCCTCACAACACTCCAAAATCCACGAAGTTGAGTTCAAACACTGAACCAAGTTATGATGCTTCATGAGTCACCACATCTTGAGCTAGCTTCATTTGCTCCAGGTGCATGTGTCCCAAACTTGGGCTGGATTCTTAGACAACAAAGCTTAATGCACTATCTGTCCCTACAGCAAAACAAACCAGAGTAGTTGCAGCACACAGGAACTTCACTGCTAAGAAGGTGCTAGAACAGGGTAACAAGCAAAATGCCTGGATATTAGTGAGGGAAAGTTAGGTTCTGCTTTAGGAAAACCACTAAAGCAGCAAGGTAATTAAACACTGGAATCACCTAGCTGAAACCGCTGTGATCGTCTAACGCTGGTTTAAACACAGCTTATGCTGGTTGCCAGCAGCAAGGACAGGCCAGATGATCATTTCAGGTCCACTTCAGTACTATTTTCTATTATTCTCCTCTTTCAGCAGCTCTCAGCAGTATATTTTTCTAATTACACCCAGTTTTCATCAGATTACTCTCCCTTTATTCACACTTCCTAGCACAAACACCCAGGGCAAGCTGTCCTGGACACCAGCTCTTTTAGCAGTATGCTGCTGTACCTTTTGTGAGGATTTGGCCCTTAAGATCTCTCAAGAGTAGAGCTTTAATTTCACAGCACAGATCTTGCTCATTTTACTCCATATTTACCGAGCACAAAGGGAAGACTATGCAAATGCCCTGCTACTTAGAGCTGAACAAAGTGGAAGCAAACATGTAGATGTGAATGGAAGACATAATGGTGTAAGAAAAAAAACCCCAGCCCTTTTCAAAAGTAAAATGACTTTGTCAGGGTCCCTTTGCACTATGTGCATGGATGATTTGTGACAAAACAAAAAAGTGCTAGCCTAGCACGTCACCCATGTCAGAGATTAGAGCACTTCAAAACCCTCAGTAGTTCAAGCACTTTCTGGAACTTGAAAGGCTTTCTTAGGCGATGCTTAGCTTCTTTATGGCTTTTACACGACTTTGATGTGCACCTAAGAGTGAGGAATCTTAATCTGAAGGGTTTCTATAGAAAACACCCATATTGTAAAATAAATCACTAAATCTTGTCACCCTGATTAGCATGAGTCAAAAAGTTTGCAGAACTTGGTGCCTAAAGACTCCAACTCATTGTTTTGATACCCAAGTAAGAACTCTGGATTCCCCCACACTTTTAATTACTGTCAAAAGGCTTCTCTAATAACAGCACAAGTTATTAGTTGTTGCATATTAGTTGTTGCATATTAGTTGTACTCATTCACAAAGAGCAGCATGCAAGGCAGTAGTCAGTTAGGCAAGGGTCATTTTGCCTCCTCTTCGCATTCCCTCTCAAAAGCAGAGATTTTAAACGTCCCTTGAGTTAAGGGAAGCACAATCTACTTTCTCATGTGTTACAAAACCTCTTCTCTTGAGTGCAAACATGGAGGTGTAAACATCAGCTTCCACCTCCCTCCTCCCCATACACACTTAACCCCAGCAGCATTACTGGGAATTATGCATGCATAACGAGCAGAGAATAGTCCCTTCATGAATAGAGCCCTTGTTGGAACAATGAATACATTTAACCATTAACATCTAGGGATGTGCCCAACTATCCAATTTAACTAGCTGCCAAAGACAGCTACCATGACCTGTCTGATACTGTCAGGTCGGGAGCACAGCTCTCCAAAATGTGTCCCTCATTCGTTTTTAAAGGACCCGACAGTGGTCCCACACAGCAGCAGGGGGCTTCTTTGTCAGAATGAGCTCCTCAGAGCTGGGTGACCCTCCAGGACAGCTGTCACATCCACCATGTGATGGAAGGACTCTGCAGAGGGAAAGGCCATAACCACAGGCAGCAAGCAGGACCAGACAACCAAAAAGCCACATACATACATACATACTTCAAACGCATCTGCTCGCCAGCAAGCGTTATTCTTCTGCAGTGTGTGTCTCACTGGAAATCTAGCAAGGACAAAGACAGGCAGAATATGGCACACAACATAGAAAGCAGGATGAAAACTACACGTCAGAAGAAAAGAGGAGGCAGGCTGGTTAAGGGCAACTCCTAGGGGAGAAAATTTTTGTCTACCACAACTCTGAAGCTCCTACGCGATTACCTGGCTAGGCTTGGCCTTCATGGCATCCTGGCCTGCATCAGGAATGATGTGGCCAGCAGGAGCAGGGAGGTCATTCTGCCCCTGTACTCTGCACTGGTTAGACTGCACCTTGAGTACTGTGTCAAGTTCTGGGCCCCCAGTTTAAGAGGGACATTGAGATGATTGAACGTGTCCAGAGAAGGGCAACGAGGCTGGGGAGAGGCCTCGAGCACAGCCCTACGAGGAGAGGCTGAGGGAGCTGGGATTGTTTAGCCTGGAGAAGAGGAGGCTCAGGGCAGACCTTATTGCTGTCTACAGCTACCTGAGGGGTGGTTGTAGCCAGGAGGAGGTTGCTCTCTTCTCTCAGGTGGCCAGCACCAGAACAAGAGGACACAGCCTCAAGCTGTGCCAGGGGAAATTTAGGCTTGAGGTGAGGAGAAAGTTCTTCCCTGAGAGAGTCATTGGCTACTGGAATGGGCTGCCCAGGGAGGTGGTGGAGTCGCCGTCCCTGGAGCTGTTCAAGGCAGGATTGGACGTGGCACTTGGTGCCATGGTCTAGCCTTGAGCTCTGTGGTAACGGCTTGGACTGGATGATCTATGAGGTCTCTTCCAACCTTGGTGATACTGTGAGACTGTGAAAATGAGAGCAAGAACCTGAGGATATTGCCTCTATCAATGATACTTCAAGAGTCCACAAAGTAGCAAATAAATGTAATGCTATTATCTCTGATACTTAAAATTCCTCTCTCATCTTATGTTCTTTCTGTACTCTTTGGACTAGTGCCTTGAAATTTCACAAGCAAAAAACTTTAGGCATTAATCATGCATGCATGACTACACTAAGGAGGTAATTAATAATCATCCTTTAAAACTGATGCACTGAAAAGAATAAAATAGATGGATTTATTCTCATTAAAGTCCGTGCATAGTGCTTCTCCATAATGAGAGGCAGGGCTGTGGTTTTCTGTTATAAATCATTTGCTAAACACTGCTGAGGTACTTGGTGCTGTACCACAGCACTTGCAGCCCATAGGAGGTCCAGGGCACTCTCTGAAATTTGTCTGTAAGACTGTCAGGGCAAGCCCTCAGCGTACCTGTGCATCACCTTGTACAGAAGAGACCACCTTCAATCCAGAGTGAGCCTTTGGGTGGTACTCTATTACAGAAAGGCAGAAACTTCTCACCTCAACAGTAAACTTATTAGAGGCAGCTGAGTAAGCCATGGAGCAGTGGAATTGGTCGCACTGCATTTCTAAGCTACATAGGTTTACTCACCATCAGATACTACTAGGCTAAAGAAGTGAATATTGAATTGGCAAAGCCTTCTCAGCCACTTGAGCTTCCTTTGACACTCTAAAATAAAAGCAGTGTGCACTTGCAGCCCAGAAAGCCAACCAGAGCCTGGGCTGCAGCAGGAGAAGTGTGGCCAGCAGGGACAGGGAGGTGATTCTCCCCCTCTGCTCCACTGCTGAGACCTCACCTGGAGTACTGCGTCCAGTTCTGGAGCCACTATTACAAGAAGGAAGTGGAGATGCTGGAGCATGTCCAGGGAAGGGCCAAAGGGATGCTCAGAGGGCTGCAGCAGCTCTGCTGTGAGCACAGACTGAAAGAGTTGGGGCTGTTCAGTCTGGAGAAGAGGAGGCTCCCAGGTGACCTTCTTGTGGCCTTCCAGGATCTGAAGGGGGCTACAAAAAAGCTGGAGAGAGACTTTTTAGGCTGTCAGGGAGTGACAGGACTGGGGGGAATTGAGCACAGCTGGAGGTGGGGAGATTCAGCCTGGAGGTGAGGATGAAGCTGTTGAGCATGAGAGTGGTGAGAGGCTGGAATGGGTTGCCCAGGGAGGTGGTTGAGGCCCCATGGCTGGAGGTGTTTCAGGCCAGGCTGGCTGAGGCTGTGGGCAGCCTGCTCTAGGGTAGGGTGTCCCTGCCCATGGCAGGGGGGTTGGAACTGGCTGATCCTTGTGGTCCCTTCCAACCCTGACTGATTCTATGAGTCTATGAAATAGGGATACAAATATTGCCCCCCCATTCTTCCACAGGATAATAATAAGGTCCAGTGTTTCTGAAGTAGCTTAGGCACAAAGGGATCACTCCAAGTATTGTCACTGCTACTGAAAATATTTAGCTCTTGAAAGGGACAAATCACAACCATAAAATGGAGGTATTCTGGACACCTGTAATATACACAGCAGTTCAGCACACAGTCCTGCTACCTTTCCTCCACACACAGAGGTCACTTCCCTGCCCAGACTGCAACTGGTCCACACCACAGATAGTCTTCGAGTACACCTGGATTTACAGAAGGCCACCCTGGGTCATGAAGGCCATGAAAGGAGGGAAAATCTCACCCTCCTAAGTCTGCACTATGTACCAGTGTGAACCCAGCTGTCAGGTTGGGGGATCAGGTTATTTTTAGAGATCCAAACAGAACAAGACACTGTGCAGAAATAGTCTGTATTTTTCAAGCAAATAATATATTGCCTCTAAAAATAATTGAACCTGAAGTGCTTTCTAGAATGTGGAAACATCATTAAACGTTAGCTAGGTACCTCCTTTCATCTATTGATGCTGCTCAGAAGTTACCCTAATGTGAATTAAAACCCCAACTCTTTCTAGATAAGAGGATGACAATATCATATGCAATAGTGATACCTAATCAAGTTGATACAAAATAAGAAACTAAGTGTAAATTCTGTGTTGTGGGCTTGGCTGCTGTTTGGAAATTGATTCTGATCATCAAAATTCACATTTTTCCCCAGAAGCAGCTGTTGTGCTCTAAACTGTTAAGTGATGAGCATGTATTTGAAGTATTATTAAGCATATGTCTCTTTATCATGTCATTTTGTGCCTTTATGGGAGAAACATTCAATTACAAAGAATCTGCAATATTTGGAACTGTAGCTGTACTTTCATACCCTCTAGAAGCAAACCCATTCTGCTGCCCAGGGTACATTTCACACCGTACAGCCCCTGCTTTTTACAGACCCCAAGCTTCCTGCCAATTCTCATGATTAATCTCCATAAAAGCTTTTGCTTAGGTTGATGTATGTATTTGCTTCACTTATATAGCTATTATTATCAAGCCAGCTTTGTTTGCTCTTATCACATTAATGCCTTTCCTTAGTATTGCCCTTTGGTTAAGGACTGACTGCTCGGCCCTGCAACACTGGGGGAGGAGGGGCGAGAGGGATCCTTCCCAATTACAGTGAGAGCAGGACTTCCATGGCACATAAGATGCTACAGAGGCAGCTGTTGGAAGTCATCAGCCTTTTAAGGGTAAGGAAATTCTTACTAAGCTTGTCCTCTATCCTGAGATAGAGCACTGGAGATAGAGTTCAGCACCAGAATCATCAGATCATTAAAAAAAAGAAAAACTCAAATCACTACACAGTTGTTTTGGGTTTTTTTTAGCAGAGGTTTTTGAGAGAATGAGTAGACCACCTCAAGTGTAGGGATACTTGGCTCTTTCTCCCCACTTGGTTTGATAACAAGATTGTGTGCTGGAGAAGAGCAGGTTCTCTCCCTGACTCTTGGATTCCTTCCCAAGACTTCCACAGGAAAAGTAGATCTAGGCAACTAAGCCAGTCTTCTGCTCACCGGGACCAAGAGCTCACACAAGTTGCTGGGGGAGGACATTGCTTTTTCTGAGGCCCACAGATATGAGAACTACAGATTTCCATCTGGCAAAGAAAGAGCAATTCTATCTTTATGAGGCACTAAGTAAGTTTAAACAGATTTTTTTCCCTATAGATTACTCCCAGGAGGGCATTACAGAGGGGGCAGCTGGTCTTGTGTCAAACAGAAATTTAAGGCATGGGAAAGGAAGAATGGAGCAAAAGACATTACTGCTGGCCTGAGTCTTGTCTGCACCCACGATCACCAGCTCAAGGTTAACACTTCTGGTGACAGTCTGAGCCTGAAGAGTGCTATAAAATCCTGAAAAGACTAATGAAGGAAGCATCCTTACTCCAGAGTAGCTGCAGGCTGCAAAAGCGTAGTTTTCCTTCTGCTCAGAACAGCTATGGCAAGAAGCGCAGGCTATAACCCCTGACTGCTCAGAGACTCTGGAAACCCTGCCTCCTCCTTGGCACTGCCTCTAGATGAGAGGAGCAAAAGAAGAGCAGATTTCAGGTTCAACTTCCATAACCAAGGTAACTTCTAGCCTTTTTCCCTCACAAAAAATTTCTGGAAGCCAGCCTGAAGACTGCTGGCTGCAATTTGCCTCCCTTTGATGGCAACCTTTGAGCAAGGTCCCTTAAAACACCATGCCACAGCCTGCAGAACGGCAAACTCAGGCATTACTGGCCTTGGTTTAGGCTACTCAGAGAGGAGCAATGATAGAAGCAGAAACTATCTTACACAGGACCAGCCCATTGCCTCCAACAGTGTGTGCTTTAACCCACCGAGAAGCCTATGTGTCCAGAAACAAGCAAACACTAAGAGGGAGAAAACCTTCCACTGTAACAAGCTGCAGGTAATGAGAACTTCTCAGAAACTTGTTATAACTACTAGGACTTTCTAACAGGAAAAAGTAGCTTAATGGAAACAAGATTTCTTTTTTCCTGCCTCTCCTTAAAAATCTTAACCAGCCTACACATTTTCTAAGCATTAACACAACTGTACTCATCCACTTTCTGCCAGGTGTACCCTTTATCCACATCACTGGCAGCAGCCCCACACAAGCAGGTGTACAATAAACCCAAGTATAACTTGCAGTTCACACCAGAGGATTTTAGTCACTCACTCTGATGGGGCAAAAACTTTCCAGAGCAAATAAAGCAAGTACATTTCCCATCTGGCAGACAGCAGACTTAGGAGTGACTTTGACAGAATGCTGCTGTGAGCAAAATGTGTTTCAGCACTGCACCTTCACCAGGGGAATTATGGCAGTCTCATTAAGGTGACAGAAACAAAGAGCTGAGCGGTCATAAAAGAGAGAAACAGGAAAATCAGGCGTGGCATGATCCATTTCATAATGAAATGGCTACTTCTAGAGATACTCTCAGGTATACTCAAAAAGAGATCTAGTTCATTCATGAGGCTCTGGCCAGCCTGATCTAGGGTAGGGTGTCCCTGCCCATGGCAGGGGAGCTGGAACTAGATGATTCTTGTGGTCCCTTCCAACCCTGACTGATTCTATGACTGTTCTTCCTCAACAGTACAGAAGCTTTGCCACAGGCCGAGATGCAATGAGATCCAGCCTTATGTATGCATCACGCAGAGCAAGGAGCTTCCAGTAGGAACCTAGGACTCTCCTGTCCTTATTCAGAAAGTTTAATGTAGAGATTGCTAATACATGTCCAGCTCTGCTACGGGACATTCAGTACATACAGACAGCAATGAGCACTCCTGCTGATTTAAGGTGCAGGCTGACAGCAGAGAATAAAGAAGCTTTTAAGAAGACAAAACTCTGCCCTTCAAAACTGAATCTTTGAGCATAATCTGGGCAGCTTCTGTGCTCTTTGCAAAGCAGTAAATCAGCAAATGATCCTTTTGGTAGTCCTCTACAAGGTAATTATTTAAAAATAAACAAAGAGTTCCTAGAGTTCTTTCACAAATTACTTTCTATGCTTTCCAGAAATCAGCCCAGTTCTTCTACCTCTACTTACCATGTGTCCACAGACTGCGTTTTTTGCATGACCATCCCCTAGCCAACAAGCAGAGAGAGACTGAAGTGAGCCTGTAGAAACAGGGAGCAAATTCTCACCAGCACTTCCATGATTATCAAAGGCATCAAGAAGGCTACTTTTATTGTTTCTGCTACGATTCACCGCCTCAATCTGGACAAGTCACAGACCCCAGTTGAGTTCATTCAGTCTTCCTACAGCGAGTTGGTTAAGCAGTGCCAGCCAGTCACTACTGTGCTCCGTGCCATGGAAAAGCCTGTGAATAAACAGAGCTTGGAACTTCGTCCCTGCCAGCACGCAGTTAACACTGTAACACAACCCAGGGCTCAGAGGGTATTGCTAATGGCAGCCTCGTGTCTGGGAGGAATGCCATACCTAGCAGCACCATCAGGTTTGATGGATCTAGACTCCCTGGAACCACAGGCTTAGTCGCCCGGCAGGATTAGCACAGCCCTTCGCCCTTAGCGACAGTATATAATTCTCCCTCATCAAAATGTTAACCAAAGAGCTCCTGCAAAAACACCCCAGCTCAGCCTGTGATAATCAAAGTACAAGACTGGGAACATATTACCTCATTTTCCAGTCTGGGGGAAGACACAGAAACACCCTTCCTTTGATCCACAGCCAAGGCAGCGTTACCTTTACCTGGCCAATCTGTTTGCTATTTGCAGCAAATGATGCTTGAAACATTCAGCTCGTTCCAGAAGAGCAGGCTACCAGATAGCAGCACAGACTCAGCTGCTGGGAAATTGGTACGGACAGAACAAGGAGATTTGCTACTCAGAAATACTTCTTACCCACCTTGTGTCAAAACACTCTTCTTATTTAGTTCTGCACTCATTAATAGCCTAGACTTCAGAGTGGAAACCTAGCTCACCTCTGCAGGAGGAAACTGGAAGAGACATTTACAAAGCAGTTCCTGGGCAGCTCATTTCAGAAGGTGGTGACTCCCGGACAGTCTTCCTCCTTCCTTTGCCACTACATTTTATACAAGAGGCTGGTAGGTTCTGTCCAAAGCTGCTCTGCATCTCACTGCAGGTTATGATGACACCTCTTTCCTACTCAACAATCACAGTGACCTGTCTGCAGATTACATATGACATGGGGATGCAGCAATCAGTCCCTAAGAAGCCTAAATCCAGAATTCATCATTGTATCTGGTATCCATCAGTGTGCAGCTTCAACACTGAGGCTGCAACTAATACCATGGGAGGCTGTAGCCTACAAACTCTACCAGGTTATGCTAGTTTGAAGCTAGCTGGGATAGTTTGGTGAGAGGAATTAGATGATAGGCTGTGAAAAGCAAACAAAAGGAAACAATAGTGATAGCTACTGCACTCATAGGCTTGCTGAGATGGATAAAAACAAGAACATAAACATAGATAAGGGGAGCTGCTCTTGGGCTGCATGAACTTCTCTAACTTGCTGCCTAACCCATCTGCTTCCTAACTCCCCTGGCCAACTCTCCAAACTCACCTTGAACGTAAGGCAAAGTCTGGGGTAAGGTAGAGGGGTGGGGAGGAGGTGGAAGGGCGGATGGGAGCCCCTCCTGGGGACTCTGGTTTCTGGGAGGGCTGTTGTGTTTCTGTATTAGTTTTTAAGTTGTATATTTCTGTCTACAGCTGTAAAAACTGAAAATACCTGCTTGTATCTTGTGCTAAGCTGTAAATATAAAGCTTCATTCAATTTCCAGATTAGCTGAGTCTAGTCTGGGTGATTCTTGCACAAGTGTGAGGGGGTGGGGAACACCCAAACCATCACACAGGTGTTCAGAATTGGTTTAGTATGGGTGAAACGGCCATCACCCTTAAGAGAACACAGAAAACACACACCTGACAGTCTGCCTGCTGATCCCTCACCTGGCACTGGGTTGGGCTTCTTCTCTCAGCTGAGATGCTGATTTTCTTCAAAGTTATAAGAACTTAATAACCCTTCAAACTTTACCCTTTGCTGGATTTGTTGTATTAGCCTGCAAGTGCTGGCTTGAGATTAGCCAAGGACTCTCAACACTTCTGTGACTGAAAATACCTAGTAAACAGACAACACAGATGCAAAAGCTCCAATTTTCAGAGAAAACAAGCCAAAAATGATATGCAGGCAACTGAGAAGCACCCCAGTGCACATGCAGATGTGTCTCGCAGCAGAAGCTGGCAAGAAGCTCTCTGTAAGGCTTTATTCAGTGCTAGATTCAGCTGAGCATGATGCTCCCCAATGCCACCCCCAGCTGCCCACCACTCTTCCCCTTCTACTTTAACTGACAACTGTCTGAAGTATTCAGGGGAGATGCTTCAATGTTTGTGTTGTTAAAATAAATAATAAAACCAGCCTCAATATCAGAGAGAGAAAAATGGGGGAGAGGGGAGGCTTCTATTAAGATACATTCACTGATAATAGCTACCAGATGAAAACGCTGGAAAATACTTCAGTACTTAATTAGAAGAGGGAACAAGATAGGAGGCATTACTACCTGGCAAGATACCATTAAAACATGCAAGCTTTGGTGGAGCTGAGTATACTTAGAACTAACAGGGAAGATCAATAAATGCCACTTTTCCTCAGCTCTCCTCTGCTCTGATCATCTCCTTCAAAAGAAACCTTTATGAGCTAAAATTTATAAGCACATTACCCTCCCTCACCTTCTCCCATGCTATTTATTTTCTGAGAGCACGCTATTCAATAGGAAGGTTCAATATGACATAAGAAGACAATGAAACCTCTCTGAGGCATCACAGTATCTAATACCTTCCTTCTGGAAGTGCTCCATTTCCCCCAAGTTTCATAGAAAAAGTAAAACAATCCATCAATTTAATTAAAGTTTGATGAACTTCTTTCTCCAGAAAGAGCTCAGGAAAGAGCATTAAATATACATCAAAATGGATAAAAATCTTTGTTCTACCTCTTTTTTAACTAACCTTCATATTTAGCTCTCGAAGACAGGGTGACCTGATGCCTCTATGAGCACAACAGAACAGCACCACATTTCAAGCTTCAGAATGCTATTCCTACAAGGCTCTTCTTGCCATAAACTACGGAATGATTCCTTGCTCGTGGACAACTTCACAGCCATGTATCACTTCAACTACTTCATGCAAAGTGAATGTAAAGATCACCAGCTGTGCAATCATTTACAGCCTTAAGAGTGGCTGTGAAGAGATCAGCCCAATGGCCTATCAAATTTAGTCCCTAAGGCAGAAACCTGTGCCACAGGACACATCCAAACCTCGTTCAAGAAGCCTTCCCATCAAACTCAGCGTTTGAATTGACTATTTAGGGGGAAAGTAAATAAATATATAACTTTTAAGTAAAAAAGTAATAAAGCAACATCCCACACCGACATCTATACTCCCCATACCCACAACCAGGCAGTTGTGTCAGCATGAGGCAGTTGAAGACTGTTTCATGAGGCTGATAGTCCTTGCTCTTTGTTGCAGATCTTTCCATAAAACATGTAAGAGCCAGGGATGTGGCCTCATTAGCTAGTCAGACACAAGGGCATGCGTAGGAGTTTTAACATTTTTTGACATTAAAATGTATTTTATCCCCTTACAATGAATACGGCAGGGCAACTGTAGAATAAGCAAGAAAATATCTCTTCTTGTTGTGTGTGTGCTGCTCTCCCACTTCACTGCTGTCACACGTTGGTCAGAAACGGCCCGAGAAGGCAAAGACAACACCACTCATCAACTTTCACAAGCACTAAGCGCCGAGGACGTACTGCTTAACAGAGCAAAACCCACGTTCTGTTGGCTGCATTCCTCCGAGGTGCTACCTCTGCCTTTCTTACGGCAGCCTTCACCTGCAAGGTAACGCTTCCTAATCACAAAGTTACACCAGTGTGCACCGGCTCAGCAAGGCAAGCGTTCCCGTAAGGACTCGATTACTAACTTTCCCTCTAAGCAAGGGGATCCTTGGCGGGAGGCCGCCTCTGCGTTAGCACTTGGTAAAGAGCTCCCACCGCTCTCCAACGCGGGGAAAAGAGTGGCGATCAACAAGCAACACCTGCACGACGTAAAAACACACGAGTGCGCCTGGTCTGCTCTCCTAGCAATGCTGAGTTATTCTAGCAGGAGGCACGCCAAGCCCGCTCAGCTCTCCGCTACCTGTGTGCGGCAGGAGAGCCGGCGCTGGATTAAGGGACCCACGGTGCGGCGGATCCTCGCAGGCAAGCGCGCAGCCCGCGACTGTGGCACCGGAGCCTGGGGAGGACGCAAAGACGTCGCCGCCCGCGGGGAGCCCCGCTGCTGCCGGGGCGCGGGCAAAGGCGAACCCGACTGGCACCGGCCCACCGGCCCCCCGCCCCGCTCCGCCCGCAGCAGCTCCCGGGCGCGGAGAAACCACCCTCGCGGGTGGCTCGGTACTGACCGGCCGTGGGCACGTCGGGGACCAGCTTGAGGGGTCCGATCTGCCGCAGCTGAAACGCCGTCCGCACTTCGTGGCAGCTGGGGGACTTGCCCGCCACCGCTCCGCCGCACAGCGCCGCCGCCAGCAGCCACAGCCCCAGGACCCCGCGGCTCCCGTCAGCGGCCATCTCGCACCCCCGGCGGCCGCGGGCCGGGCCGGAGCGCTGCGGGGCGCCGGTCGTGGGCTTCTGTCGGATTTCGGAGACAAGAGGAAGAGCGGGAAGGAAAGGCTCCGGACTGGCCTCCCCGGTACAGCCGCACTGACGCCGGCCCGAGGGCTTCAGCCTGGAGCAGCGGTAATGGAGGGGAGTGCTGGGACACCCCAACCTCAGGCTCCCTCCGCCCTAAGCGTGCGAGGGAGCAGGAGGTGGCTGCGGAGGGAGCCGCTGCGGAGGGAGCCACTGCTCTGCCGCGCAGCCTCACGGGACCAGGGTCAGAGAAGTTTTCGGAGTTTCCGTGCAGTATCTGCAGGTCGTGAAGGTGCAGGTCAGTTTCTGTCACCGGAGAGTCTCCGAAGAAGGCGGTCAGTGTCAAGGGACACGCTCTCGGCGTGCGGTCGTACCGTAAACAGACACAGAGCAGTAGCTGCGTAAGCCCTAAACACAGCCGTTTGGAGAAATAATACAATCGTTTAGGTTAAAAGAGATCCTTACAGTCATCGAGTCCAACTGTTAACCCGGCGCTGCCAGGTCCCCACCACCACATCTGCAAGGCTTTTAAACACCTCCAAGGAGGATGGCTCTACCACTTGCCTGGACAGCTGGGCCAGGGCTTGATGACCTTTTCAGAGAATAAATTGTCCTAATGTGATTCTGTGCTTCTGTCATGTCCAACATAAACAGTCCCTGAAACAGCTTTAGGCTGTTTTCCTCTTACCACTTGGTACTTGAGCGAAGAGACCAACCGCAGTTCTTAGCAGATGACATGGAATCCGTGGAGGAGTCTTAATGGGACCTAACTCTTCATGAGTCTTCGTGAGTGTTAAGTCCTGCCAACAGTCATTGCAGAGACTAGAAAAAACTTTGCACCAGGAAACATATCCTTACACACTGCCTGCAAGCTGATGTTTGTACAAAAGCCAGCAGCAGTTACATCCTATAGTGCTTGGGAGAAGGTAGACCCCTCCTGAGGCTGAGACCACCTTGAGAGCAGCCATCAGAGAGATCTTCTGCAATCTGTCCACTTCCATAAGCATGCTTCGGTATCAGCCACTGATGCTGAAATGTGTCAATCTATTCATTTCCTAACACGGCTCCCTCTAACAGCCCCATTTGCCCAGCACCTTTCAGGCACATGGAGCACCTTATGAGCTACAAGAATTACTATCGCTCGAGGCCATTATGTCTGATTTCTTTAAGGTTTCTTGTAACCCTCAAGATGCTTCTAAATGTGCTTCTGGAGCAAGAGGAGCCCACCTGCAGCTAATGTAACCATTACACATTCCCATAGGTAGCAACGAGAAGCTGAGTGCAGTGCTGTAAGAATTGCCTGAATTGTATTTTTATAGCTAGAAGTGCAAATCTTTAAAGCAGTTTGCTTGCATTAGCTTTGCTCCTATGAAGACAGCAAGAGACTAATTCACTGTTTGGGGGGGGGGGGGGGGGGGGGGGGAGAGAAAAAAAATATTCAGAACCTCTCACTTGTAAAGTCAAAGCCAGACTGAAAGAAGAAACTGGCCACATTATCAGGCTTCCACATTCAAAAGCTGAGAACAAGTCACCTTAGAAGCCTTCTGCTTACTCAGGACTCAATCCTGTGCTGCTCCTGCAGCTCTCACTGGTCACCACAAGAGCCCAGGACAGCAGGGAACAAGATGGTGCAGCCAAAGAGCTGAGGCCCAAGAAGACCAGAGCCCATGGGCATCGGTATAGGTCAACTCTATTCTCACCTTGATAGGGGTTATCCTACCAGCAAGGGATAGGTTAAATACGCCCACATCAACAGGATCAGATCAAGGTGGCAACTATTAAAGAGACATGAGGGAATAATCATCATTGGTGAAAGAACAGTTAGCATCAGTCACTGTCCCTGGAGGTGTTAGAAAAAAGACTGGATGGAGCAATTAGTGCCATGGTCTGGTTGACTGGACAGAGCTGGGTGACAGGTTGGACTGGATGAGCTTGGAGGTCTCTTCCAACCTGCTTGATTCTATGATTCTATGAAGTGCAGCTCCTCAGCTGCCCACCTTCTGTGCAGCATGAGGTTTTATGAACCCAGGACAGAGGGACAAGTAGACCTTTAACTTTGGGCCCAATCCCAGAAGACTTTATTCAGACAATACTTCCCTTGACTTCAGTGGGAGTGCTGCCAGAGAAGGAAAGTCAGGATGATGGATCTGAGGAATAATTTATCTGATGAATAACAGCACTATTTGGCATATACATTATCCTATGAATAGCATCTAATCAGTCCTGTGCAAGGGCTTGAGGCAGTTAATTCAGTGGGATTTTTGCCATTGTTTTCAGTGGGCAGTGAGTTCAAATCCCAAATGGCCAATCCTTTTCTAACATGATTGATTTTAGTGCCTCATCTTCATTTGATCTGTGTTCTGCTCCTCACCTGTCTTCTTGTCGCTATGTCATCATGTCACTTATTTGTACATTTTAATTGAGCCTCGTATTTTTAATAGAGGACAGGTCATTATGTTGTCACCTCCAGTTCTCCTCTCCTCCAAACTCTCCTAAAGAGTCTTAACTATACCTACACAAAAATAAAGCAGACAACTCCCTGTCAGGGAACTGGAATGGCCACTTATGGAATCCAGGTTACTGTTGGGGAGGGGAAATTAATTGATGCGAGATGATATTTTCCAACATTAATATTGTTTATTAATTTTGCTATTTAGAACTCTTCCCCACCCCTGACCACTCATTTTAATCATATTTTGGTTCTTACACAGTCATGGAAACATTCTATGGATAATACCCAGATCTAGGAATAACCAGCAAAATGTATCAACATTAATTGAAATGGAATAAAAGGTTCCACGGTCAAATGCCGCTTGCAGTCAATACACCACTTGCCCAGTAGCTGGGCCCAAGGAGCTCTTTCTGCTCTATGGGAGAAGGCAGTAGAGAATTACAAAGAGGCATTAAAGCATTTACTCACAGATTATTATTATTACCCTTGCAGGGTTAGCCACAGTCCAGACAGTGCCCAAATGCTGTCAGGGGACTCTGTCTTGTTGGACGTTGAGGCTTGAAGCTTCCTGGCTTCTGGAGAAGGATGCAGACAATCTCTGCCCTTGTTCTCCTGGCTTCTTCTGGACCATCTGTGTGTATGCCCAGGAATTCTAGGCAGGACCTTCAGGTGCAGCAGGCAGATGTTGTGCAGTCTCAGCACCATGTCACGCTGGCCACACAGGCTGATCGCCTGCAGACATCCAGGGTCTGCTGCTGGTAACTCACAGCAGTGGAGTTTAGCAGGTAAGCAATAAGGCAGTGTGCAATGGCAGCAGGGCTGGGCACAGCAGAGAGAGCAGGCACAGAGCAGGCAAGCAAAGCAGTGAAGCAAAGCAGGTTGTTCACCCGTGTATCTCCTTTTATCAATGTGAGCTGAGGATAATTGCCCTTTGGGCACAGAATAGCCAATCAGGATGGCAGTTAGCCAAACCATACCACATTAGGCAAAGCCACAGGCTCACTTTTCCCTAATCTGGGAAGAGCACAGGCCTTGCACTAGGCAGGCACAAGCTGAGTGTGTGCACCTTACACCACAGGACCCTGGGCAGGCCACACTCTATGGCTCCAGCTCCTTTTGTGTCTGTTTCCTGCACTTGCCTCTCTGGTGGAGCAGAAAAGCATGCCCAGGCAAGGCAGGACATGTGGAAGCCTATTTTGGGCCTATCAGGCCTACTACAACAGTTACTTCAATACATAAGGAAACATTTGCTCCTTATGGTTTTGTAACATCTATATTGAGAAGCATTCAAGGTGGCCTGATGGGTTTTTCAGGCTGGAGCCTGGAGTCTCCCTTCTGCAAAACACATGCTGACCCCGCAGCGTTCAGGTGTTTTGTCACACACTTTGCTGTTTCAAATGGAATGCAGATAGGAGAAAGAGAAAAAGAAAAGTTTGGGGTTCATTTAAGAAATGGGCATTTCTTGTTCACTGACACGTCTGAATGTTTAAATATGCCTTTTTTGCTCAAAGAAGTGTTTCAGGACATGCTGCTTGGGCTCACCCTGTATAATAAGGTGGAAGGAGGAAGTTCTTTCCAGTGAGGGTGGTGAGACACTGGCACAGGTTGCCCAGGGAGGTTGTGGATGCTTCCTCCCTGGAGGCATTTAAGGCCAGGCTGGATGAGGCCTTGAGCAGCCTGCTCTAGTGGGAGGTGTCCCTGCCTATAGCAGGGGGATGGAGCTGGATGGTCCTTGAGGTCCCTTCCAACCTAAACCATTCCATGATTCTACCATTCTATAGGATGCTCATTGTCACCTTTAGTGGCCACAGCTGATGTGCACACACACACACACACAGATGACTGCTGGCCTCCCTGCCAGCCCCACCTCTCAGAGCTGACACTTAACTGCCACCCCTCTTTTCTGGCACCACTTTGGTTCCAAATCATAACTGTCTGGCACAAATGAGCACGCAGGATTGCTACTTAAAGCCTAAGTGACAGGACCTCTAGGTGTTTTCCTCAGAAACTGATGATCAGGCCTGGTGTTGTGTTTGGGCAGGGCTGACTTCCTGGAGGGCTAAAAGCACACACCACAGGCATAATAGAGTAGACTTCAAGTAATTTAGGTTCTAGTTCTCAAAAAACCCCATGCTCCACGTACAGCAGGGCAGTCAGATTGCCTTCGGTGGAGGTGGTCAGGTGCTTAATAGCTAACACATGCTTAAGTGCTTTGCTGGAAAAGGGTTACAGATAACAGGAGCACCTTTTAACCAATTATTGTACATGACATCCTACCACACTTCAGCAATTTGCTTGGAACAGTCACAGTTTACCTTGTCAACAGGTGTCCTGTTTCTCACAAATGAATATGTATTAACTGTACATCACTGAGAACTGTATCAGTGCTTCTTACAATCAAAAGCAATATAAAGCTGCCCAAACAATCCGCTCACTCTTAATCCTGCTAAAGTGACCACAATACTCAGCATGAGCTTTGGGCATGTAAGAAAAGCTGGGATCAGGCCTAGAAACAGGGTTTTGTATGCCTGTTGCCTCAGCCCTTCTCCTCTTGAATATAGTTGGAGTTTTGCCAGCAATTTAAATGGAAGCTGGACTAATTCCCTTATGTTTAAGATAAGCTTGTCTCCAACACTAGACTTCCCACCGATGGGACTTAATGGGCATGAGCTCTGCTCTTGCCAATTCAGATGCCAGTGTGAAGCCTTACTGTATGCCTCTCAGTCAACTAGGCTTTAAAAACTTAGTTTCTCTTTAAAGGTCCAGTTTTCCAAGGTGCATGTTTCACTGGAGCACTGAGAAACTCAGCTGACTACTCAGAAGTAAAATCAGGAACCTGTTTAAGTCACCAGAATGAACCCAAGCCACATGCTGATTTTCTTCTACACAACAACTTAATCACCCTCAAAAGAAACACTAATTCCTCCCTCTGGAGGAAGGTGTAATTAAGACAACTTTCTTTTTTCAGGTTTTTATAATTTTTAGAGGGTTTTTTTTTTCTTTTAAATCAGTGAAATCTCTTTTCTGAAGACTATTTCAAGTCAGAGCAAACTTTAAAGCTGAGTATGAAATTTTAACTATGCGTTTTAATAGTAGAAGTCATGTCTGAAATATTAATAACTATGCCAGGACTAAAAAGCACTGCAGGAAAATTATTTCTGGTAATTTTACTCAAAATTTTCTCTTCCTTTTCCTCTCGTTCACTCAAAGTACTGAGCACACAAAGGATAAGCAGTGCCATACCAGAAGTTCTTCACAGAGAGGGTCATTGGCTACTGGAATGGGCTGCCCAGGGAGGTGATGGAGTCGCAGTCCCTGGAGGTGTTCAAGGCAAGCCTGGATGAGGCACTTAGTGCCATGGTCTGGTTGATTGGACAGGGCTGGGTGCTAGGTTGCACTGGATGAGCTTGGAGGTCTCTTCCAACCTGCTTGATTCTATGATTCTATGATTCCTCTGCTGTATGTGCTCCACACAAAAAAAGTGCACACAGAGCTTTGTGATGGTCAGGATGGAATATTCCTGTGCTGCCTCATTTTGTGGAGAGTTTGCACTTTGCCAGACCTATTCACACGCACAGTTTAAAAGTACCTGTTGTATGGGTTTGGTTTCGATTGGGGTTTCTTGGTTTTGTTGGTTGGTTTGGTTTTAGTTTGGTTTGGGTTTTGTTTGTTTGTTTGTGTTTGGGCTTGTGGGGTTCTTTTTCAGATGGATAGGAAAAAATCACACCTGAAAGGCAGGGGCCTTAACCATACCATACCATACCATACCATACCATACCATACCATACCATACCATACCACACCACACCATACCATACCATACCATACCATACCATACCATACCATACCACACCATACCATACCATACCACACCACACCACACCATATCATACCATACCATACCAATCCACACCATACCATACCACACCACACCACACCGTACCACACCACACCATACCACACCCTATCACATCATACCATACCATACCAATCCACACCATACCAATCCACACCACACCATACCACACCCTATCACACCACACCATACCATACCACACCATACCATACCAATCCACACCATACCAATCCACACCATAACATACCACACCATAGCATACCACACCACACCACACCTTACCACGCCATACCACACCACACCATACCATTGATCTCTTAAAAAGTTCTTAAACCAGCAACCAACACAAGGTCTATGAAATGCAATTGGCACAACAACCCAGCAGGTCAGGGCAGCCACTTGTTAGAAGAAAACTTCCTACTCACAATGCTGAAGAGACTTCCACTTTTTGATCACTTTCTAGTACTTTCTTTTGACAGTGTTAAAGCAATTATTTTGCTTCAGAGCAAAAATCCTTTAGCCCTCTGACATCTCCTCTGGCAGAGATCAGCCCTAATATGCTTATTTAGAGGTTAAACCATGTGCAGCATATCAGAGTTCTTCCTTATCCAGATAGAATCGAATCAAATCAAAACAAGCAGGTTGGAAGAGACCTTCAAGCTCATCCCATCCAATCTATCACTCAGCCCTGTCCAGTCAACCAAACCATGGCACTAAGTGTCCCATCCAGGCTTTGCTTCAACACCTCCAGGGATGGCGACTCCACCACCTCCCTGGGCAGCCCATTCCAATGCCAATCACTCTCTCTGCCAACAACTTCCTCCTAACATCCAGCCTAGACCTCCCCTGCCACAACTTGAGGCTGTGTCCCCTTCTTCTGTTGCTGGGTGCCTGGCAGAAGAGCCCAACCCCACCTGGCTACAGCCTCCCTTCAGGTAGCTGCAGACAGCAATGAGGTCTGCCCTGAGCCTCCTCTTCTGCAGGCTGCACACCCCCAGCTCCCTCAGCCTCTCCTCATAGGGCTGTGCTCCAGCCCCTCACCAGCTTCATTGCCATTCTCTAGATACCTTCCAGTACCTCAACATCTCTCTTGAATTGAGGAGCCCAGAACTGAACACAGCACTCAAGGTGTGGCCTGACCAGTGCTGAGATCACAGTTTCAAATCACACTCTGGCTACCAGAGACTACAAGGTATCTTCTCTGACACCAGCCAAGAACATCAGTCTAATCCATGGAAGAGAAGCTTTTTGTTTGTCATGGGAAGATTGCCTCAAGAAATAGGCATCTCGGACTCTCACAGGAGATGTAAGGGAGGAAAAGGAACACAGGCATTTCCTCCTTGGAAATACAGCACCTCCCAGGGCTGCTAATCTGACACGATGCATGGGGAACAGGACGTGAAGGTGACTGCACGGCAGCAAATACTCCTTGCTAGCCCATTCTCTCTCACTTTTTCTTCCTAAAGCATCCTGGTCACTGAGCAGATAAGAAGATGAGTATAACTCTTCACCCTTATCTGGATGGCTCAGCATACAAATTAATTTAACTAGGACAAGCAAGAAGATCTGAACTTACTCATGTGAGAAGCTGCCACGTACAGCCCAAGGGAAATCAAGTATATTACTCAAGGAGTAAGGGTTGCATAATGCAAGCAGAAGTATCTAGCTCTAGTCTCACATGCTTCAAAACAGTGCAAGTGGAGTAAGTTTCATAGTAAAGAAGCCACTGGCTAATTGTGAGGCTTTCAGAAATTCCTCCTATCAACAACAGAAGATCACAGTGAACACCAACAATTCACAGCTGGTTCCATGAACACCAATATCAAACTCACAGCACTAAGGATTGTATTATAGGAGGCTCAAGGGTGACCTCATTGCTGTCTACAACTACCTGAAAGGAGGTTGTAGCCAGGTGGGGGTCAGTCTCTTCTTCCAGGCACTCAGCCGCAGAACAAGGGGACACAGTCTCAAGTTGTGCCAGGGCAGGTCTAGGAGGAAGTTGTTGGCAGAGAGAGTGATTGGCATTGGAATGGACTGCCCAGGGAGGTGGTGGAGTCACCGTCCCTGGAGGTATTCAAGAGAAGACTGGATGAGGCACTTAGTGCCATGGTCTGGTTGACTGGATAGGGCTGGGTGCTAGGTTGGACTGGATGATCTTGAAGGTCTCTTCCAACCTGGCTGAGTCTACGATTCTATGACTCTATGACATTCCATATGGCTCCAAGGGAACATCTCAGGTCTGAAAATAACAGCACAAAGCAACGAACTTGCATTGACAGCCCAAAGAGGTTGCTATCCTAATCTGTGTGATAGTCTCAGCCTGGGTCAGCAGCAGCTTGAGGTTGTATGTTTTAACTTTCCCACGGGGTGCAGGCAGGCTCAGACTGGTAACCTGACAAGTGCCTCATCAGCAGGAACCTACTGACATCGTAGGGATAGCCATCTCTGCCATTCCATTCTTGGTAGAACACTTCTGAGTACCACATTCTCTTAAAATACTGAACTTATGAAAAAAATATGCTTCTAAGAGGCCATTTCTAGAGGTCATTTATGGCTGTCCAGAATGGTCCGACAGGCTGGAGGCACAGGACAGAGGATATATGGACCCTGCGGCAGGTTGGGACAGGGCATACATGCTACATTGAGCACTTAAAATGCAAAGCAACCACCTTCTTATCTCCTACAAAATGTGTGCTTAGGGCTTCCCTAATGACAGATTTACAGCACCATATTTAAAGTGACAGCTTTAACCTTAAAATAGACATCAAAACCTGCCTGTAATTTCTGATAACCTTACAAGAACTCCTGGCTCTTTTCTCCCTGACAGGTAAAAATCACAACACATTGGGCTTTAACTTAAATTGTTAATGAATTCAAAACACCTTCTAAAAATTCAGTCTGTTCTTCTTGGCAAATAGTGCCCTTATTCAAAGGCTTATGGTATGGAACAAGTTCATCTTCCAAAAGTACTATTTCATACCAAATTCCAAAGATGAGATAATACTTATAACAGAAGTGTGAATAGCATCATTAGCATACTTGTAATAGCTTTTTCTAGGATGCCAACACGGCCCAACTTTCATTTGTCTATCTGGGCACTCAGAAAAGATGATTTTTAACTAGGTGTCAGAATTTGAAGTTAATTAAAACTAATTGCCCACTGTACTGTAAGTGATGCCACTGCATTTTCAAACAGCTCTGTTTCTGTGGGATGATTTACTTAACACTGGCATCTCTCACTGACTGAATTCTGGGTTTGCCTTAATTGTATTGTTCAGGTTGTTTATCTTTCCTTTCTTCCTTGCAACTTCACATGAGAGGTCATCAACAGCAAAGTTTGTGGCTAAGATTGACACCTTATCAACATGAGAAAAAAGCATCCCAGAATATAAACTAGTTTATCAAAAGAAGTGACCTCTTCCAACACCTCACATTACTGTTCCCACTAGCCACCCCTTTCTGTCCTCAGAATAACTCGTTTGTGTTCAGCTCTATAGCAAAACTTTATAGCTCAGCACCTCTGTGCTTCTTAGCTGGTACAGCAGCGTTTGTTATCTTTACCATATGGGTGTGAGGTAAAGTAAATCTTTTAAATGAGGATGCACACAACCAGAAAACATATTTCTGCTACACAGCACTAGGATAATTGCAAACCTGTGTGGCCCAAGTGCAGGTCTACAGCACATAAAATGGTAGTACCTCCTCCCTTCTTGGGGATGGTAGGAAGGATGTGAACCCAGGGTTAAACAAGGGCAAGCATACACAGGCACATGCTTCTGTGGCTGTCATCCAGCAAGAAAGGCTGCAGGCCTGCAGCAGCAACGGGGGATTATATTTAAAAGGAATAAAGATAGGGAGCAGGAGAGAGCTCTGGATTTCTGGCACAACACTGAGCCTACTGAAAACTGTGACTCTAGTGGGAGGTGTCCCTGCCTATGGCAGGGGGTTGGAGCTGGATGATCCTTGAGGTCCCTTCCAACCTAAACCATTCTATGATTCTATGATTCCTGCAACTACGCCAAAGCGGACTGGGTGCTACCACACTCATACACAGCATGGCAGGTTCACATCATCTGCTCATGTTTGCTTATGAATTAGCCTTCAACTCACTTAACTTCCCCTGACACCTGCAAAGGGTATGCAGAGGTTGCTAGGACCAAATTTCTGGGACTGCTGCCAGCCTCATGGCATCCCATCAACAAACCCTGATGTTGGTGCTACTGCAGGCTTCCATGGGAAGCCTTGCCATGGCACAAGCATCACTCCTCCCCCTACAAAGTGGTTGTAGGGGACACAACAATACAGCTGTGTGAAGTTTACCAAGTAGCCAGCATGCAGTATGCTCCAGTCAGCACACACGGTATCACAAGTGCCAGCAACCTGTAGAGAGGTCAAGTAGGTCCTGAAGATACTTTGTTGTTTGCTACAGGAAAGATAGTGTAGAGAACTGCTGTATGATTACTCCTAGCCAAAAAGTTTAACACACAAACTTGCCTCATTCCCTGAAATCAAATCCTGCCCAAACCCATCCCAGGTGCCAAGAATACCATTCAAACTCAGCTCCACAGAGCAGGTGATGGTCAAATGAAATGTCCACTCTCTAGACAGCCACCTGCTTGCCTTACCCTTTGAGTAAGAGCATCTGCAAATCTACTCAGCACAAGTCATCCAAGATCTGCATAAAGAGACCCACAGGGCATGTGAGCTGCTGTAGGGGAATATTATGTTTAGAAATAGAGATAGACCATCAGTTACCAGACAGAGCTGCAGTGGAGAGGGGAACGAACTCACAGATGTGGAAGAAGCACTAAGCACTAAGTCCAACTTCCAGATGTTAGCTCCATACTGTACTCCTAATCTACTTCGTAAAGAAGGACAATAGTATCTTGATAGCCTGGAGGCTGGAACAGCAATAGCAGAACAGGCCCAAGTCACTGCTGAATTGTGCCTGGGAAGTTTGAGACATTTGTTTAGAAAACTAATTTTAAACTTAGAGGTTGAAAAGAGCTTTTGCTAATTGTCATACAGCGTTGTCAGTTTTGGCCAAACATCCTCTCTAGAGAGCCCAGTGTTGAAGAGTGTGATAAACATTTTCAGTAGGAGAGCTCTGGAGAAGGACTCTGCACTTCAAGAAAATGTTGAACACCTCCTGGCTCTGCAATTCTAGGTCAAGTCCACTGTCTTCAGTTGCCCTTTGGTTCAGCTGCTGCCTGATGCTTTCATTCCAAAGGGATTTGTAGAGGTGTCTCTCAGACCAAGACCTGGGAGTAGTGGATCTGAACAGGTGTCTTGCACAACCTGGCCTACAGGATCTCTGTTAGGGCAAATGCTCAGCCCCTTTACCAACTGAACAGGTACAATACAGAATCAGAACAGTGAGAAGGAAGCAGACAGGCACACATTTTAATGCACATTGCATGTTAGATGTACCACTGCATTTTGGAACTACGTTTAAAAGCTACTCTTTCTTTTTGTTAAACACTGAAAACCATCTTCTGCTGCTTTGTCTTACACCATAAAGTAACTTGTAGCTCTAATGCAAGAATACATCCAGACATCCTGGACCTGAAGAATGTTTTTCAAAGTGAGAGAACTCAACTGCAGTGGCTCATTTAAACTGGCATGTCAGTGAAAACCTTTCTCTGTTGGTTCTGCCCATGAGTGCCACAGTAATTGCTATGGTTCTTCACACAGGTGACACAGAGGAATCTGACCCCTTTAGCTCTGGTGCTGCTGTGGGATCAACTCTTATCCAAGTCCACTAATTTCAGTAAATTTGATTTTTCCCTGTTGCAACAGGTCTGTTTTAGTGGTTCTTGCCAACAGATTTGCAGTTTAAATTATAAGGGGAGATTTAAACTGGACGTTAGGAAGAAGTTCTTTACAGTGAGGGTGGTGAGACACAGGCTGCCCAGGGAGGTTGTGGCTGCTCCCTCCCTGGAGGTGTTCAAGGCCAGGCTGGATGAGGCCTTGAGCAACCTGTTCTAGTGGGAGGTGTCCCTGCCTATGGCAGGGGGTTGGAGCTGGATGAGCTTTGAGGTCCCTTCCAGCCTAAACCATTCTATGACTTGTTTGAGGAGGCATAGAATCATAGAATGCATCTAGTTGGAAGGGGCCCTTGAAGGCCACCTTGTCCAACCCATCTCTGTAGTTTCTTAGTGACACAAGTTTCATGGTGCTTCCATTGAAAGAGAGTGTAACAAGCAGTGACAAAACACCTCTGCTTGAAGGTCACTTTGCTGCCATTCCTCCCTCACCACACACTGCTTGCTAGGATGCCAAACAGGTTCTGGCTTCATTTGCTTGACACTGAATTTTTCATGCACATGACTGTAATCTCTCTTCTCCAAGAGACTGCAGGAAAAAGCAGTTGAGCCCTGAGCAAGTGTAAATTAATGCTGACATTTGCTGGAATAATGTTCTCTCCTGAGCCTCTGCATCTATGACGCCAGCAGAGGCTGCTGGCGACGTGAGTTTATGTGCCTCTTTCTGCTAAATCAGAGCATCATCTGCACAAATCAAGCACTTGGGAGACATCGTGAGATTTGTGACGGTCCCTGGAGGCCCCCAGGTCTGCAGAACCATAGCTGGGCTCTTACCCATCTATTCTCACTGACTACTTGGATTTCTTATGGGCAATTTTTAGTGACAAAGCTGAGGATAAATCCCACCCGTATTTCACACCGTAACAGGCCAGCTTTGTTTGACTTTAAAGTACAGTTTATTCAGTGGGGATGGCACTACCTATTACACACAGCTCATTTTCTTCCTTCCAAACCAAACCCAGAGCTGGCAATAAATAGTTTGCTGGCCTGCAGAGTAAATCTGGAACAAATGTGTGCCCCAAGTCATGATGCCTGTCCTGGAGTTCTTCAAACAGTTGGAGAGTTGGATGAATCAGGACTTGTCTACCTAGTGGCAGCTGTGTGCCTGATCGGAGGCTCCTCAAAAACAGTGAGAGTGATTGCCATTGGAATGGGCTGCCCAAGGAGCTGGTGGAGTCACCATCCCTGAAGGTGTTCAAGAAAAGACTGGATGAGGCACTTAGTGCCATGGTCTGGTTGATTGGATAGGGCAGGGTGCTAGGTTAGACTGGATAAGCTTGGAAGTCTCTTCCAACCTGGTTGACTCTATGATTCTGTGATTCAGTGTGAAGCTCCCATGACCTCAGTCAGCTTTGGGACAGGTCTGCTGTGGATTTGTGCTTCTGTATATTTCTTATCCATGACAATACAGAGAGCAAGGGCTCATGCCATGCTGTATCTTACAAGGATGACACCTACTTTCTGCTTTGCTTCCATACTGGCACTTTGGGAAAGTTCTCCAGGCACCTTTGGCCTCCAAGGCAGCAGTTCCAGCTCACTGGGAAGACCTCAACCTGAAGATGAGGGTTCTGGTGTTTTTTTGGTAGGTTTTATGTACTTCTAGCAAGCAATGTGCTAGCCACAGCTTTCCTGACTGCAGTTGCACTCTTTGAGCCACCACAAAGTCAGAATGTAGCCCTTTGAACTGTGAGTTTAAGAAACAGATCATCTACCCAAAACAGAGCATTTGAAGTCATCAGTATAGTAGACACTAGGACCTGGCACATCCTTACCACCAGAAGTGCACTTAGAGATCCTGATAAGTGGCAGGCTTCTTTTTGAGGAAAAAGCTGGAGAGTGAGAATTTTTGGTTTAGCTCTGCCCTGCCCCTTTAAGCTGCAGCATGCTTCATTCGCTAAAGTAGGCTATAATATGTTTTTGTATTGAATTACACTTGGCTTGGTTATGAAATGAAAACTGTGATTCCATTACAGCCATAAGACATGGAAGTGCTGCATATGGCTGTGTGCAATCCATTAACTGGCTTATGGAGCCAAAGACCCTTCAGAGACCATTACGAATCCATCTGATGTCTCCCTCCCCCCTCCAACAGACTTTACACACTGGTATCTGCACTGGATGCAAGAAGCATAAGACATGGTAGTTAGAAGCACTATTAATTAGGGTTTATATACTGCTTGTGCCAGCAAAGACAGAGTATTCTGAGCTTAAACTTATTCACACACATTGTTTTTAGGTAAGTATGTGATGGATGGAGAAAAAACTAAACTCTTGTTGTTCCAGTGAGCTCTTTGGGCCCAGGGAAGGCTCTCACACATGGGTACCCTGCTCTGGGTTCAGTTTCAATATTATAGCTTAAACACTAAAACCATCCGGAGAAAGGTATGCACACAATACCTATGGCTCACCTGCTACAGCCATAGGGAGAAACTACAGTGCTGAATGGGACATGACAAACAATCCAGATAGCTCTACGGCTCAAAGGGCAGGCTGTGCTCACCCTATCCCCCTGGCCAGCAGAGCTGGTTGTAGCCAGGAGGAGGTTGCTCTCTTCTCTCAGGCAGCCAGCACCAGAACAAGAGGACACAGCCTCAAGCTACGCCAGGGGAAATTTAGGCTTGAGGTGAGGAGAAAGTTCTTCCCTGAGAGAGTCATTGGACACTGGAATGGGCTGCCCAGGGAGGTGGTGGAGTCGCCGTCCCTGGAGCTATTCAAGGCAGGATTGGACGTGGCACTTGGTGCCATGGTCTAGCCTTGAGCTCTGTGGTAACGGCTTGGACTTGATGATCTGTGAGGTCTCTTCCAACCTTGGTGATACTGTGAGACTGTGAGACTGTGATGCTGTGATACTGTGATGCACAGCTCGCAGAGCTGCTCGGCAGCCGGCTCAGCAGGCAGGCGTCCCCAGCGGACCCGCACCAGCAGGGTGGTCAGACTGGTGCTGCTCCAGCTGCCCTCCCCACGCTCTCGGTTTAGATGGCTTCAGAATTCTGTGATGTGCCTCCAGTGCATCCCAGAATTCTGAACCAAGGAGAACCAAAGTCCTCCTTTATTTTGTAATCCATGCCATCTCATCTTTGCCTACTGCTCATGCACACACCTGCAAGCCCTGCTTCCCCCAGCTCTTATCTTCAGTAACCTACTGATTATCAGCTCCTTGTAACTTCTGATCACACCCAAACCAACTCTTCCCTCTTACCCTTCTAGTATATCATGTTAAAGAGCTTTCACAGACAGCTGATTTGCAGCAGGATCTACCTGAACATGCCTCTTGCAAGGAAATAATATATCTAACACAGCTCTGCCTTGGAAGGTAGAGTCCCACATCTCAGGGAAGTTTTCAACAGCACACTGTGAAAACAAGCAGCAGAATTGCCTTAGCTGACTAACAGGCCTTTGAAACTCTGCCCCAGTGTTCCTTTTTGTATGAGATTTGGTTTTTAATGGCATTCTCTGTGTCCAGAACCTTTAATATTGGAGTTCTTTACAATAATTTACCATGATCACTTGTTTTTGCCATGTTCTTTGAAACAATCTGACCACCCAGCCATGAGTCTGCACCAACTGTGTTTTGAAAAGGTTATGTTTACAGCATGAAATTGGCCATTTGTCATTTCAGTGGTCTTACCTAACATGGGAGGGCAGCCTGGTTGTAAGATGACACAAAGATATCGGCTCAAAAGACCCTCCAGTTGACAGCAAAAGTTTGATCCGTGTTTCACCCAGTAGTGTTTTTCTACCCAGAATGAGTCTTTCCTTGGGTTTATTTTCATAGAATCATAGAATCAAGTAGGTTGGAAGAGACCTCCAAGCTCAGCCAGTCCAACCTAGCACCCAGCCCTGGCCAACCAGACCATGGCACTAAGTGCCCCATCTAGGCTTTTCTTGAACACCACCAGGGATGGTGACTCCACCACCTCCCTGGGCAGCCCATTCCAATGCAAATCACTCTTCCAGGCAACAAATTCCTCCTAACATCCAGCCTGAACCTGCCCTGGCACAACTTGAGACTGTCTGGCAGAAGAGCTCAACCCCACATGGCTACAGCCTCCCTTCAGGTAGCTGCAGACAGCAATGAGGTCTGCCCTGAGCCTCCTCTTCTGCAGGCTGCACACCCCCAGCTCCCTCAGCCTCTCCTCACAGGGCTCTGCTCCAGGCCCCTCACAGCTTTGTCACCCTTCTCTGGACACCTTCCAGTGCTAAGCTGCTTGGTACAATCATCTCTCTTCTCCTGAGTTATCCTTTACTTCCCAACTCACCCAAGTATTCAGAAAATTTTATCTGCAAACAGCTGTGACAGATCTTGTGACTTTGAAGGCTTAGACTGACCGGAGTCATGGACAGGGAAGCTACATACAAAGAAAATGATTTGGCATCAGAGGAGGCAAAAATGTTCCACTGAGTTGCAGATAGCCACACACTGTATATATCAGGAAGAAGACAAAAGGAACACCCTGCTAAAGGTGGGCAGGATGTGTAAAAAAAAAGAACAGCCTGGATGAGGCATTTAGTTCCATGGTCTAGATGACTGGATAGGGCTGGGTGCTAGGTTGGACTGGACAAGATTGGAGGTCTCTTCCAACCTGGTTGATTCTATGATTCAAACCAGACCTAAAGTGTTAAAAATGGACAGCTGGTTCATTTGGACACTGCTCCAGATAGGACTGAGCATCCATTTGCTGTGCTCAGAGGCCCTTTCTTGCCAACATTTAAAAGAGAGAAATGGAGAAAATAGACACAAGGAAGAAACAAGTGAAAATTGTGAGCTGTTTGCATCTACTGCCTGATATGTTAGAGCCTTTGCTGCCAGAGCTTTCAAATATGTCTTTAGTTAAGGCAGACAAAATCCTATGCAGTTAGTACATTTTCTGGCAGTGCAGTGAAAGGCAATAGACTCAAATGCATGACTCATGGAGACTGTTGTTATATTTCATTTCCTTCTGAGTAAAGACAACTGCTGTCATCTTTGTCTTGGGGCCAATGTTGTGGATAATCTACCCTTGACACTTACAGCCCTAAGCAAGTCAAGTTTTCTCTCTGGGACAGTTCCCAGCCTCTCTTCTGAACTGAATGCAAATTCAGAAAGTGTGAAGTGGCTCTGCCGTGGGTGTGGGCTGCCTTAGGGAGCAGCCATCCATTGTCAAACTTAGCTGAGCTGAATCCCTGCCTCTGAGCACACAGGGATCCACAGATGAGCTGTGACAACAAAACATCCTTTTGCCAAGCTCGGTGTAGGAGTCACAAGACAGCCTCATCTGCTAAACATCCAGTTTTCAGGGATAGGTTCTAGATTACATGAGACAGGAACTCAGCTGGTTTTGGTGGGCTTTTTTTTGTTGCTTAGGGTTTTTTTTCCCCCCCTATATTTGTTGACTTATTATTACCAAAGCCAATGTTATTTGAAGTTAAACAGCATTCCAGAACCAGGAATTTTCCCTTGGACTTCCCTTCGTTCAATAAATTCGTTCAAGAGAGCTAAGAGCAGATGCTTAAGAGGTGATAGAGGAGGGAAACCTGCTCAACTTGGCAGTGTCTAAATGCATCTGGTAGCAATAAGACATCAGGGGCTGCTGTACGACTTAGAGGCTCTCTTCCTAATACAATATTCTACAGAAAACCCTCCCCCACATGAGAACTTGACAAATTCCTTTTCTTTTTTACTCTCCCCACTCTCTTCAAAACCACAGCCAAGGGGGATCCTCCTTTGTATTCCTCATATATTAAGTACATCAGTGGGGCACATTTTTTCCTCAGCACCAGTGGTTTTGAAGGAAGATCAGTGATAGGAAACAGGAGAGGTGAAGAATCAGAGCAGCCCAGAAAACTATCTGGAAGATGTGCCTGAAGGAAATGTGGTCTTGCTGGAAGCAGGAGTGGGAGATAATCCCCTTTGCTAGCTCATGTCCATAGCAGGCATGCTTCTTTCGGAGTACATTACAGGTGCTCCTGATAGCTCATCAGTTCAGGCTCCCACTCCTAGGCTGTTCCTAGGACATCTTGAATAATCTAAATGTATTTTTTCAATGCCTAGGCTAAAAGAATCCATTGGCCTGCAGTCATATTCACTCCAAATTCTTTTACCAGAAGAAGAATTTCTTTCAACAGGGGAATTTGACTCTTTTGATGCCTCAATGCACCCATGAGAAAAGAGGTGTGAAAGCAGCACTTTTTTCCAGGACAAGAATACACTTTATGTCCAAGCTGCCTGCAGTGAACAGGTTTTCCCAGTTTTATTTCCTTCCTGCAAAGACTTTCCCCTCCCAGTACTTGTTTCATAACAAGAGAAAGATGAAAATGTGCAGAAATTTGCAACCAGAACTCTTACAGCTGTTCACCACAGCAGGGAAGTCGTACAACTGACTCCCTCTTCTATCCCTTGCTAGACCATTATAAATCTGCGTTCCCATTTCCCCTGGCACAAGGACAGTGGAGTTTGCTGAAACACCCACAGCCAAGAGAAGCAGCTCTCATTCTCACTATTGTCTGGCTACAAGAGAAGGAGAAACTGCTTTGGGAGAGCACAGAGGGTTCTGATCTCTCTCTGCATAGGGCCAGGCCACTGCTGCATTGCAATTAGCTGTCAGAAACGGGCACGCACAAGGGCTGCTTCTGGTTTTCAGGCAATTGCCCTCTTCAGAGGAAGCCCCTCTCTGTTAGGAAGCACCCTGCAGGAAAAGGCACTGTCACCAATTTAGAATTCTACTTGAAAAAGGGTAGGAATTCCACATGAGATGCAAGATTTCGCCACGTTGGTGCAAAGCTCCAGGGGAAGGTAAAAGTTCAAAGAGAAACATAAAACTTGCTATTAAAAGGCAAAGCATTTTAAGTTCAAAGTAATTCACATGCAGAAAAATTCAAGTTATAAAAAAACCCTTGGATCTTCTCAGGAGGACAATCCTCTTGCAATTATGGCAGCAACTGGAGAGGGATGTGTTTACCCCTTAACACTTGTTGACTCTTCACCACGCAGGAACTCATTTAGCTTCAGCTTCCACCTCGCTGCCAGTGCAACAGCTGTCTGCAGCAACAGAAGCAGAACTGGGCTTGGCAAGGTTTTTGGTACTGTAAGCTTCATATTGTAAACATAGTGTTTGACTACAAGTTAGTAGTTGGATAAGACAACAGATATTCTCTTCCCCCCCTAGTGCAAAAAAAAAACCAAGCCTAAACATCAGCATAGAAGCCTAGAATCATAGAATGGCTTAGGCTGGAAGGGACCTCAAGGATCATCCAGCTCCAACCCCCTGCCATAGGCAGGGACACCTTCCACTAGAACAGGTTGCTCAAGGCCTCATCCAGACTGGCCTTGAACATCTCCAGGGAGGTTGTGGAGCACAGAATCATAGAATGTGATCTTGTGATCTTTGATCACATTCTGTGATTCTGAATTCCACAACCTCCTTGGGCAACCTGTGCCAGTGCCTCACCACCCTCACTGCAAACAACCCTTTCCTAACTTCTACTTTCAACCTCCCCTCTGCCAGTTCAAACCCATTCCTTCTCCTCCTGTCATTACAAGACCTTGTCAATAGTCTCTCCCCAGCCTTCTTATAGGTCCCTTTCAGATCCTGGAAGGCTCCTTGAAGCCTTCTCCTCTCCAGGCTGCAGAGCCCCAACTCTCTCAGCCTGTTCTCATAGCAGAGCTGCTGCAGCCCTCGGAGCATCTTTGTGGTCTCCTCTGGACTGGCTCCAACAGTTCCATGTCCTTCTTGTTTTGGGGGCTCCAGAACTGCACACAGTACTCCAGGTGGGGTCTGTGGAGAGCAGAGCCAAGGGGCAGAATCCCCTCCCTTGCCCTGCTGCCCACAGTGCTCTTGCTGCAGCTCAGCACAGGGCTGCTGTCTGGGCTGCACTCACACTGCAGGCTCAGGAATTCTTGAAAGTCCTCCACTCAGAGAACACCAGTGATTGCTGTTTGTTTCTTTTTAGCTTCTCTGTAGTTATAACAACACAAATATTTCCTTTCAAAAGCCAGATCTTCTCTAGATGACAAAAAATTGTACCTAATGAACCTGAACCAAAAATTATATATAAGTAAACCTGCCTTCAGAAGAGTAATTCCACCTAGCTGAAGAAAACCATTCTCATGGAGTCAAATTTTGCATTACAAGTAAGACAAAATTTCTGCTAATAAAAAGACAGTTCTCAAGTAAGGACTATGAATTTCAACAAGAAATCTGTGGGAATGCAAAGTGAAGAAGGATGTGAGAATGGAGTGAAGAAGGATAATAACAGGCAGATGCTGACCTTGGTTCCCACCAGCTGCTGGCTACCTTATCTCAGAAGGGATAGATAACGGACACCTCGTTAAGGAGGAAAGCAAGGCGTGGTTTATGCTGATGGGGTGGGTTGTCCTTGACTAATTATGCTAATGTGTAGGCCTGTGCCTTGTGCCCTGAGGGATATATTGAGAGCAGAAATGACCAATAAAGGTCTCTGGCATAATTCACATTGAATCATCTGGAGTCCATGTGGCATTGCCTTTGATCACACTGATCTGTGAAGGCCTTGACCACGTTCCTGATGCAAGCTAAATCAGGGTTCTGCAACAGAAGTTTGCTCTAGGTTAGCAGTATAGCTATGCAATTTCCTCACTGGATCTAGTAAGCCTTTCTGTGGGCACCCAGATGACAGAAACCACATTGAAATACAAATAAATCGGGGGGGGGGGGGGGGGGG
>WAAF01016171.1:154522-167079 GCA_013400475.1 Tricholaema leucomelas | reverse complement strand
AAGGGGGGGGGGGGGGGAAGAATTACCCAATACATATTTTCACAGTTTCTCCAGGGACACTGAGACCTCTCACTCAAAGAGGGCCTGGCTGCAGAGAACAAATCCATATGCCAAGTGAATATACTGTTGATCAAACATGTGGAATAGAAGCAGCAAGTTTATAAATACAAATTTTATGCATCACTATACAGATGATGCAATGAAATTTCTCCTTCCCACAAATGTCACAAAGGAATAAACATGCTGCAGGAATGGATTTCTTGCACAAAGTTCCACGTTTAAGAGGCCTCCAGAGCAGCTTTATATGGTAGGTACACTCTGATCGATAGCAGCATCCAACACAGGCTTCTTTAATCCCCTGACATATTTCATTATCAAAGCTAGAAATTATTTTTATGCCCTGTTTCTTTTTTTCCTTCCATTCAGTGACAGCTAAAGCATTTCTAAACAAGGGCAGGACATTTCTGGAAACCTTTTTCATGTTACAGAGTTTTTACTTTCATGGAATTCCATCACTGCCTTGCTTACAAAGCATCCTCTGACTCCATCCACCAGGCAAGGAATCCCATGCTGTGGCAGAAATCTAGCCACAGTCTTTTGAAAACTGGATTGTGTGCAAGGAATCACAGATCAGCCTCTGACCCAGAGCCCACTAAAAGTCATGGGAATTTCTTTACCAAGTGCCACTATTTCCACATCTTCTTTATGAGAATGACATTAGCAGAGAGCTGCATAACATTCACCTTTTCCTAGGGAAGGAGGGTCTGTCCCCTTCGTCCCCTGCAACTCTGGCTGAGCCTCACCTGGGTTTCTGAAAGGACCCTGCTCCCACAGAACCACTACACACAAGCCCTGTGAGGAGAGGCTGAGGGAGCTGGTGTTGTTTAGCCTGAAGAGGAGACTCAGGGTAGACCTCATTGCTGTCTACAACTACCTGAAGGGAGGCTGTAGACAGGTGAGGTTGGACTTTTCTGCCAGGCAACCAGCAACAGAACAAGGGGACACAGTCTCAAGCTGTGCCAGGGGAGGTTTAGGCTGGATGTTAGGAGGAAGTTCTTGCCAAAGAGAGTGATTGGCATTGGAATGGGCTGCCCAGGGAGGTGGTGGAGTCGCCATCCCTGGAGGTGTTCAAGCAAAGCCTGGATGAGGCACTTAGTGCCATGGTCTGGTTGATTGGCTAGGGCTGGGTGCTAGGTTGGACTGGATGAGCTTGGAGGTCTCTTCCAACCTGGTTGATGCTATGGTTCTGTCATTCTGTGATTGGGAGAGATGTCAAGAAACAGATGGTTGAGTTTTAAAGCAACTTTGCTTTTAAAGCAAATCTCCCTTGTGAAACTGATGTCTGAATGAAGGTTTATTATGTTTTTGTGTCATTTTTTAATCATCTTTGAAGCTTTGCTAAAAACCATTCTGTAATGCACCTTTAATGATAACAAGAGCTCATTAATGTAAGAACTAAAATCTGTCAAGACACTTGCATAGATGCTCTTTGAGCACCCAGCTATTGGGCTTTGAAACCACAATCACTACTTGCAAGGCTGAGCATAAATCCTCTCAGCTGCAGAACTGGAGCCTACAAAGTGGACAAATATACTGCACAGTGGCTTTCAGACACGTTGTACCAATTTATTCACAAGTGCAAAGCAAAATCTGTTCTAATTGCCTTGAATCAGCCTCACTTCCTTTGAAGACACCAGTTTTCTGTCGAGCCCTGGTAACTGCACATCATTTGTTTGCTGTTTGTATTGCAATGGAGCGCTAACTAGTACATCTCCCGTTAAAGAAAGAGCAGCATTGAGTAATTCTAATCAGTTCCTTTGTGAGAAAGTCTGTTTCCCTTCTGCCCACGTTTGCTGTCTGCATGCTAATTCTCCCTTCCTTAACATGCCATGCTGGCAGCACTTAGCCCAGAAACTCTGGAAGGTTTTTTGCACCAGGTGAAGCCAGGTGCAGCCAGTGAGTTCTGCGCCTGGATCGCCTTGCGCTGGATGCATGTCTGCATGCACGCAAATACCTTCACGCCTGCAGAAAGTAGGTGCTTGGGAAGTTTTTTTTTAGACTAGACTGTGCAATTAATTATTTCCTGGAGTTTAAGTAATTTTTCCTCTTCTGTCTCCTCCATCTCGTGCAATACGTTGCCAGTGACCAAATTCACTAGAGAAAACCTATGTCCTACTGCCCTACATTAACGCCCCGCTAATTAATTACAGGCATTCTCGCTGACTGTGTTCTGGATCAATGGGAGAGAGAAATGTGTCCAATACTTTCCCTTTGTTTTTACACTTCCACGCCACAGCTAATGGCTCCTGTATTGAAACCCTATGCTGAAGGTAATGAGATGCAAGACTCTTTCGTATCCATGGTTACTATTTACTAACAAAACTGATGATGTCAGGGATTTAATTAGGTTGTTTCTAGCACAGAGATTTTAAACCATGAAATCATTATAGTGTCTAATCTTTTCTTTGTTTGGGTTCTATAAAAAAAAAAGTAAACCCCAAACTAAACCCCATTCCTCTGTCAGAGAAAGCTGAGCCTCTCAGAGTTTGCCAGGCATAACACACTAACAGGTTTAAGAGTAATTAACACAAGCTATTCCACACGCCATTATTTTTTCAAACCACGCCACAGCAGCAACTGCCACTAGCACTGTTGTGCTCCAGGGTTCTCCTAGTGTTTTTATTACAAATCCTCACTTTCAAGATTCAAGAACTTGGCTGTAAAAATGATCTGCAGGCTAAAATTCTGCATACATGCTCAAACCGTTCATTTTTGAGACCAAACTTGTTATCACCTGGCACGCAGTTGGGACACATTGGCATGTCCCTTGTCCTTGCTACTACACAGCGAAGCAAAGTGAGTGCAGGGGTTGTGGAAATGTCCCACATCTTTCTTGGCACATCCCGGCCTTCATCCTTCTAATCGTTGGTGCTCCTGTCCTGCTGAAGCTGGCTGCTGCCCTGGGCACTTCCCATGCATGGGAGCCTCCTATCTGTGTCTTTCACTGGCAACAGCTACACAGCATGGGAGCAACACTCTTGGCCTCAAAGAAGATCAAGCCCAGAGGTCACTGTATGGATGGACACTGATCTCCCCCTACTAAGGGCAAGCCCTTTCTAACGTCCAGCAATTCCTTAGGAAGCCAACACCGAAGACACCAAGCACAAGGTTGGCAATTTCAGCAATTCACCCCACCAGTCACCTGAGCAAGGCTGGCTTTCAGAGCATGACATGGGAGATGATCTGCAGCCACCCCCACGCCTTGACTTTTGTCAAATCCTTACAGCTCTCAAGGATACTGGGGCCAGATCAGGCTGACCTTCAGTAGGAGAACCACCCTGTGTCAGGAGGAGGACTACCCTGTGCCATAGTACTGCTAATTGTAACAGCTCCAGTGTAATGCAGTAAGGATGGGAGCAGACAAAGCACCTTCTGCACCTGGGCATCCTTGTCAGCTCAGCTCACAAACCTGGGACCACAGGGTGGGACACCTGGGGGCCTTTGTGCAGCAGAGATGGAACTGGTGTTCAACCAGTGAACATCTACAGGATTCTCTCCAGAGAGCACCAGATTACCAACAGGCAAGTACAGGAAATTAATACCTGAGCTCTGTTACAGTCTCTGTACTAACGGAACTAGAGGAAAGCAGAGCACTCAGGGCAGCATTGAACCTGGTCTTCATATCTGCTTCTATAGATTAACATCACCTGTAACAGCTTCATCAGAAAACAGTTTCCACTGGCTACACTGAAGGTGGGATGAAAATGCTGCTCTTTCCCATCAGCACCATACTCCTATCAAACTCTGGGCCACCTGTTATGTCTCTTACTTATGCTGATCAGCAACTGCAAAGCTATCCATTCATTACCCCTGCGTGAAAACCACTCTGCATAATGGAGTCATGGTCCCCCCCAAGGAGGGGACTAAAGTACAGACAAGTGACAAATGTGAGGATTACTGTAATGCCCTTGGGAGAATTAGAGCATGCCAGGAAAACTCAGTCCTGTTCCTCTATACAAAAGGGATCAAACCATTCTTTATCACTATTACCACCAAAGCTTCTTAATGTACAAAGCCAGAGGTATTCTGTCAAAAAGCAGTGGGATATCAGACAAACTAAAGAACTTCATTAAACCTAAATTTCCCAGAGTCATATTTCTGGAGTTTTGGCAGCTTTCTCTTTGTCATCAAGAGTAGAGATTTCATGAAAGTGTCTGGAGTTCTGACAGGAATGTGATCACACTTAAGAGGGAAAAAAAATAAATTCAAAGGTACAGCTTCAAAGAAAAATAAGGTAGAAGTCAAACTCAAGTAAAGCAACAGATGGAATTGCCAGAGCCCCCAAAGCATCATTTTCCTGAGCTTCTCCTTTTGAAAAGGAAGCTGTTGAAAGGTAGATTGGTATAAGATCATTGCATTGGAGTTTTAAGATAGTGGTTCAGTTTTGTCAGGTAAGATAAAAGCAGCTCAGCTTTGCTGTTCCTTTGGCTAGCAAGATTCTCCTCAAATTGAAGACAACCACTAAAAGAGGATTATGATGGAGGAAGAAGTTTGGGGTTCTTTTTAATTCTGAGCAATTGAAATTATGCTGCAAAATGCTAACATGGTTTGGGCAAAGCTTTTCCCTCACCTTAGCAAATTGTTTTGATTGCAGAAGAAACCACAACCTGAAGTTCCTTCAGTCTGAACCCACTTCTTTTTTCTTTACTTCCTAAATATTTCAGTCTGCAGTTAAAAGCTTATCAGAAATTTTGTACCAGTTTGGGTTTTGGAATTTCGAACCTTAAAGGTGAAACTGAAGTTGAAATTCATTGTACTTAATTTTTGAGTCACCAAAGCCATTGGTAGCATCACAGAATGGCTTAGGTTGGAAGGGACCTTAGAGATCACCTACTCCAACCTCCCTGCCGTGGGCAGGAACAACTCATAAATAAATACTTGGCTGCTCAAGGCTTCGTCTGACCTGGCCTTGAACACTCCCAGGAAGGAGACACCCACAACTTCCCCAGGCAACTGTTCCAGAGTCCCACCATCCTTGTACTGAAGAACTTCTAAGATCCACTCTAAACCTACTCTTTCTCAGCTAAATAACTGAACCAAGGATGTGGCCATGAATGGATGCTCCTGAGTAACCTGAACCAACACACTATGAATGCTTTATACTCAGGTTTGGACCAGTCTCCCAAGGTCCCTTTGCATAAATTAGTCTGTGAACCTACCTTGCAGTTATTTGGGGAGGTAGGTTCCACCTCTATACATTTCAGTCTTTAGGTTTATGGCAGAGGCCACTCCTGGATAAACTCATAATCATTCTATTGAATTTGTTAACAGGCTTTTGTCATTCTCCAGGAAGGAAATTATAAATCATCTGTTCTGTGCAAGTTAGAAGTAATCATTGAAGACATTTTAGGGCAGAGGGATGGATAATTTTTCATCATCCTCAAATGAGTTCAGTTACACATCCTGCAGTGGCAGATGAAGGCTGCCTGCATATCTACACAGATGCATGCCAGAGGACTGAAATACAAGTGCAGCAGCACCCATTTCTAGAGACATTCCTTACAATCAACATCAGTCCCTGCCTCCGCCGTGGCCTTTGTCCATCTTAAGCCACAGAGAGGGAAACCCACATCTCATGAGGACAGCAGCACTTTTCTAGAGGAGTAGAATCATAGAATGGTTCAGGTTGGAAGGGACCTCAAGGATCATCCAGCTCCAACCCCCTGCCATAGGCAGGGACACCTCCCACTAGAGCAGCTTGCTCAAGGCCTCATCCAGCCTGGCCTTAAACGCCTCCAGGGAGGAAGCATCCACAACCTCCCTGGGCAACCTGTGCCAGTGTCTCACCACCCTCACTGTAAACAACTTCCTCCTAACATCCAGTCTAAATCTCCCCTCTGCCAGCTTAAACCCATTCCCCCTCATCCTGACATTACCAGACCTTGTCAATAGTCCCTCCTCAGCCTTCCTGTAGGCTCCCTTCAGATACTGGAAAGCCACTATAAGTACTAGCAGTAATCTACCTGCACTTAACCCTCTGTACCATGCCTGCCACACCAAGTTGGCACCACCTCCTGTAACAGCTCTGCACAGCACTTGAATGCAGCAGAATTCTGGCACGCAGGTTTTGCTTGCCCATTTTTGTAAGGTGAGAATTGCAGAACGAAGGGAACTCCACACCAGGGCTCCTACCTCCACAGCTTTCCAAACATCCTGGGGTGAAGCAGCCAAGGTTTCTAGATAACAGCAGCTGGAATTACCTGTGGATGAAAGACTCAGTGATGATCAGTGTTCCAGAGATGTTTTAAATTAAGAGATGCCTCACGGCTCAAAAGTCACCTTAAAGCAGCAGGCAGAGAGGTCACTGAAGATGAATCTGTGAGTAACTGTGTTACTTAAGTGAATGACAAAGGCTATTCTAACTGAGCATTTAATTACTTTGACCTTATATTTAAAAGCATCCCCTTTATTTTTGTTCCAGGTTTACATAAGCAGTTTTTCCTCCCTTTGATCACTTAACGACATGCACTTCTCCTGCGCAGAGCTGTGCTGTTGTTCCCATTATACTCCAGAACACAACTGTGCACTGTTATTGCACAAGAAGCAGAAACAGCTAAGTTTGGGCATTTTGCCATCACCATTTCACTTATTTTCATCCTAAGTGCAAACTGTTCTTTGCTTGGCAAAGAATAAGATGTGCGTGTCACAGTGGGGAGGGCAAAAATACGAGCTGAAAGTCGCACAGGGTACATTCTGCTCATCATGCTGCACTTTGGCGGGCTGAAAGTCACCCATGATCAGCTGATCTAAGACTCATCATGGGCAGCGGGGGGAAATCTTCACATAAGAAGCAAAGCAAAAGCCCTTGGAGAAAACTCCCCTCCTCAATCTATACAGGGAGTGAAGAATTAACAAGGTGTCTTGGTCTTTACCACTGGAGACTGATTGGTTTGCCAAAGGATGTGGGAGAAGGCAGAGCAAAGGAGAGCTGATAGGACATCTCTCTTAGCACACATGTGTTACTTACTGCCTTCCACCCCAAAAATCATAATGAACATCTGAGAAGCTATAGGATGAGAGAACAGGGCTAGCAAAGAGGGATGGCTTAGAGGTTTGGTAACTGGAAGGCCCTGGAAATGGCTGCTTCATCAACGTGCTCAAAAAACACAGTGCAGGGTAAGGACCTGAAGCCTAAAAGAAGGAATATAGTTTGCCCCATCAAGTAAATTTAGGACTGCAAAGTTTTCCTCATCTTGGGCCATAGCAGAAAGTGGCAAGTACAAAAATGCTGCAGATGTACAATAAAACAATTGAGTCTCAGCAGTTTAAGTATTTCCTCCACTAGAGTGATGGCACAGAGAGGTAGATAATAGTTTCAGAAGGGAGGCAGATCAGCTGCAATCCGTTTCAACAGCAAAGAAACAGTAGCTGAAGACCAAAGAAATGCATTTGTCTAAATGAGGAGTCTCTGGAGAGGCAGTGTCGACATGGTCCAACGGAGGCTCAGAAGAGAAAACTAATCCAAAATGTATCTAGGAAGCTCCTAAACAATCAAGATAACATCTGCAATAGTCTAAACAAGAGCCTTGCAGTAATCTGGGGAAATGCACTGTTCAAAGCTGTTATTTGATAGACACTTAACTCATCAGTAGGTTATCACCATTAGCAGTCACTGCCAACTATCTCAGCTGAAGAACATTACAGTCTTATTCGCCCAGACACTAAACCAAACTATCAAAACTAATGCCCAAGCCTGGAACACATGAGATCTGCATTCAGTCTGCATGCACCAAGCTCTGCAGCACAAGCTTTAGGACAAAGGGGCTCTGAGCAAAGCTGAGATCATCAGTAACATCCACAAGACAAGCAGAAGCAACGTACCCTACACAAACAGGCTCTAAAAAGTCTGTATCTGTAGAATAAAACAGAATAGAATCATAGAATCAACCAGGTTGGAAGAGACCTCCAAGATCATCCAGTCCAACCTAGCACCCAGCCCTATCCAGTCAACCAGACCATGGCACTAAATGCCTCATCCAGGCTTTGCTTGAGCACCCCTAGGGACGGTGACTCCACCACCTCCCTGGGCAGCCCATTCCAATGCCAATCACTCTCTCTGCCAACAACTTCCTCCTAACATCCAGCCTATACTTCCCCCGGCACAACTTGAGGCTGTGTCCCCTTGTTCTGTTGCTGGTTGCCTGGCAGAAGAGACCAACCCCACCTGGCTACAGCCTCCCTTCAGGGAGTTGTAGACAGCAAAAGGCAAGAAACCCCTCCCTTCTCCCAAAAGATACCCCTCCCTGATAGCACTATTGCTCCTATCCATTCATAGTCGACAGGAAAAGCCCACAGGAAAGCAGCCTATGCTTCCCTGTGACCTGGGTCTGGAGAGTTGGATAGAAACAGCACCTAATCCATCCTCACATTGCTGAAGTTCACAAAACACAAACTGGCATTAAAACCAAACATGCACCACAGGTGACTGCTCTGAGCACAGCGATGAAGAGCTAATGCAGAAACCAGACAGAGAGCTACTGCAGATCTTCTCTGCAAACAGCTATCATGACAAAGCCATGGGACATCTCGTGGGCCAAAACACTGGGGACTAATGTGGCCCTCAAAATAGCTGAGAGAAGTGGGTGCAGAATGAGAGAAGAGGCTAAGAACTGTCAACAGAAGTTTCGAGTCAGGGGAGGAAGATAGGGGAGGCAGTAAAATGCCATTCAGTTAGCAAGGCAGATTTTGTCCTGCTTGCCTGCCAATCCTGGCTAATTTATGACTTCCAACAAACAAGGCTGATCTCTGAATGCAAAGTGCATTAGCAACCTGCGAGCTTCAAACAGGTCTTTTAAAAGTAGCCATGATCAGATCTGTAAGGGTGAGTATGAAGAGAACAGTGCACTCTGGTTTGTTCTTTGTCCTGTACTCACAAATCCCCTTTTGTCTGACTAATGGGACAGGATAAACACACTCTTGCAGCTAGATGTCACAGCTGATGAGCCTTAGGCAGATTATCAGGCACAACTTGTGCCAGCAGATATCAGGGCAAGGTGATGGCTTCTGAACAGGGTTTTCTTCACTCACATTTAGCTTTTGTGACACATGCCTTTTACTGGTAAAAGGAAGGATAGGAAGGGTCCTTCACACCCCAGAGAACCTTGGCAGCAGAAAAAACAACTCTCTTCTGATGTCAAATTTCTTTTTCCACTCTTCAGCTTTCTTGCTAACATGCAAACATCCAAAGTTACATGCAGGGTGAGATCATATCAGTGATCTCAATCTGAACGTTACCAGATGAGTTAATAGTTGAGCTGTCTCCCACGCTGGAAGTGCTTTAAACTTCCCACAAGTTCAGCAGTCCAATGTAAGAAAACAGAACTCCCCGAGATTTAAAGGCTAATCCTGGGTGCAATTCCAGCACAATCAGTGGAGCCACAAGATGGAAAAAATGGGCAATTTCTTTGTATCTCAGGGAAGACTAAGGTTACATAGGCCACAGACAGAAAACCTGCCTGTTTCTTCCAAGGCAAAACCTGAAACTATGCACTGGACACACAGCAAAAACAAAGAATCCAGTTCAAGCTAGGTTCAGATGCCACAATTTAACTTAGGTTTATCCACACCTGTATTTCACAGATCAGTGTAGCCACATGTTCATGTGCCATCAACAAAACTTTCAGAATCTCTTCCTTGCCCCAAGTCCTGGTTCCACTCTGCATGCTGCAGCTGTACCCCAAAGGTAAGGTTTCTATCACAGTCTCACAGTGTCACAGTATCACCAAGGTTGGAAGAGACCTCACAGATCATCAAGTCCAAGCCGTTACCACAGAGCTCAAGGCTAGACCATGGCACCAAGTGCCACGTCCAATCCTGCCTTGAACAGCTCCAGGGACGGCGACTCCACCACCTCCCTGGGCAGCCCATTCCAGTAGCCAATGACTCTCTCAGTGAAGAACTTTCTCCTCACCTCAAGCCTAAATTTCCCCTGGCACAGCTTGAGGCTGTGTCCTCTTGTTCTGGTGCTGGCTGCCTGAGAGAAGACAGCAACCTCCTCCTGGCCACAACCACCCCTCAGGTAGTTGTAGACAGCAATAAGGTCTGCCCTGAGCCTCCTCTTCTCCAGGCTAAACAATCCCAGCTCCCTCAGCCTCTCCTCGTAGGGCTGTGCTCGAGGCCTCTCCCCAGCCTCGTTGCCCTTCTCTGGACACGTTCAAGGATCTCAATGTCCTTAAATTGAGGGGCCCAGAACTGGACACAGTACTCGAGGTGTGGCCTAACCAGTGCAGAGTACAGGGGCAGAATGACCTCCCTGCTCCTGCTGGCCACACCATTCCTGATGCAGGCCAGGATGCCATTGGCCCTCCTGGCCACCTGGGCACACTGCTGGCTCGTGTATGTGTGCGTGGGAGTACAGAAAGCCTGACTGGAATCTCCATGTATGTACATGTGAAGGGTAAATAGCTTGCAGCAATGGGCTGGGTTTATCAGTAGGAAGAGCTGAGCTCTGGAATTCACATGCATACACATCTCTTTCTATATATGTAAGTTATACACAAAGAATTAACAGAATGCATCTGGAAGGTCAGGCCCAAATTGCTGTGGCAAATGGAGTTGGTGGATGATCATAAATGAGATCTCCAGGGCTTGGGTCTGTCACTGGAGATGTCTAAGAAAAGACTGGTTGGGGCACTCTGCCATGGTCTAGTTGATTGGATAGGGCTGGGTGATAAGTTGGATTGGATGATCCTGGGGGTCTCTTCAAACTTGATAGGTTCTATGATTCTAAGAGGGAATGGCCTGAAGCTGTGACTGAGTAGGTTTAGACTGGACATTAGGAAGAATTTTTTCCCAGCAAGAGTGATCAGGCATTGGAATGGGCTGCCCAAAGTCACCAACCCTGGATGCATTTAAAAGTTGTTTGGATGTGGTGCTTGAGGATATGGTTTAAGGGTGAGCTTTGTAGAGTAGGGATAACAGTTAGACTTGGTGATCCTGGGGGTCTTTTCCAAGCTGAATATTTCTGTGATTCTCTGTGATCTGGCTGAGGAGATCAAGTGTCATCTGCAAACTTACCCTCAGTAAGTTTGCAGATGACACCAAGTTGAGAGGTACTATTGATCTAATTGATCTAACTGAGAGTAGGAAGGCTCTCAGAGGAACCTGGAGAGGCCAGATCAACGAGCTGAGGCCAGCTGTGTCAGGTTCAACAAGGCCAGGTCCTGCACCTGGGTCACAACAACCCCATGCAATGTTACAGGCCTGGGGCAGAAAGGCTGGAAAGCTGTCTGGCAGAAAAGGACACTGCAGTGCTAGTCAACAACTAGTTCAATGAACCAGCAGTGTGCTCAGGGGGTCAAGAAGGCTGACAGCATCCTGGCCTGTGTCAGAATAGTGTGGCCAGCAGGGCTAAAGAGGTGGCTTTCCTGCAGAGCTCGGCACTGGTCAGACTGTGCAATTCTGGAACCCTCAAGAAGGACACTGAGGTGCTGGAGCACGTCCAAAGGAGGGCAATGAAGTTGGTGAAGGGTCTGGAATACAAGTCTTCCCCCAAGGAACTGGGGTTGACTGGGAGAAGAGATGGCTGAGGGGAGACCTCAGCTCTCTGAAAGGAGGCTGTAGAGAGGTGGATGTTGATCTGTTCTCCCAAGCAGCAAGTGACAGGATGAGAGTAAACAGCCACAAGTTGCACCAGGGGAGATTAAGGTTGGACACTAGGGAAAACTCCTTTGCTAGAGAGGTGTCAAGCTCTGGCACAGGCTACCCAGGGAAGTGGTTGAATCGTCCTCCTTGGAGGTATTTAAAAGCTGTGTAAATGTGGTGCTGTGGAACATGATTTAGCAGCAGACTTGGTAGTGTTAGGTTAATGTTTAGACTAGATCTTAAAGGTCTTTTCCAGCCTAAACAATTCTATGATTCTGTGATCTAGAGGTCAAAATTACACCTCTAGGAACTAGAAGAATTAAGTCTGGATTGAAAAGGGCATTTCAGGGACCTAAATACACAGGTAAATGCTGAATGGATTTTACCAAAGCCACCTGAGCAAGCTAAGATTTGCCTCACCAAAACCCACCTTCTTTTGTTAAATTGAGCAAATCCCTGGCAGGAATTCACCCACAATTAGCTGCTCCAGCAACTTAAGACATTGTTTCCTTTTCTTCCCCCATCACATGCATTGGCTCAAAGTCAGCTGCTGACTACTGGGACATGGCTTAGATACTGGATGGGGACAGTGTCTCATTGCCTTAGAGGGAGTTGCACAGTGAGTTCACAGAACTCACCAGTGCAAAACGTTTCTCAAGATCAATGTAAGTCATAACAAAACACCACTTACAATAGAAATTGGGAGAACAACTTGTTAATGGATAAGGAAAGGGATTATGTGAAGAGAAACCAAACCAGTAGTGCAGACTGAAGAACCATGTAATGAATAACTACCGTCACGACAAGGACAGTGGAGCAGGTAACCATTTCGTCCCAGGAAAAGGCAAGAAGTAAGACTGGCAAAGCTAACCATGTGGCATGTGGCTTCTTCACACATTAATAAGGATAAGGAA
>WAAF01016171.1:66047-154050 GCA_013400475.1 Tricholaema leucomelas | reverse complement strand
GGGAGAGGGGAGATTGAAAGTAGATGTTAGGAAAGGGTTGTTTGCAGTGAGGGTGGTGAGACCCTGGCACAGGTTGCCCAGGGAGGTTGTGGATGCTCCCTCCCTGGAGGTGTTCAAAGCCAGGTTGGATGAGGCCTTGAGTGCCCTGTTCTAGTGGGAGGTGTCCCTGCCTATGGCAGGGGCTTGGAACCAGATGAGCTTTGAGGTCCCTTCTAACCTAAAGCCTTCTATGATTCTAACAGCATGGACTGCAAAAGCACTGTTATGCATCCCTGCCTGGTCAGTGCTCTCTGTACAACTGATACCAAATTCAGTTTATCACCAATTCCCATCCACTTGCAATTTCCTCCCAAACCTAATGAATTTTAGCTATAGTATCCTATAGCAGAGAGGACTCAGGCTTCTATGCTGCTCAAGTGCTCTAAAAAGAGCGAAAACAGATTCAAGTTTTCATCATCCACTCAGTTTTTAGGTTAACATATCAACAAGATGACAAACTTGACTCTGATCTCTCTCTGGATCACCATCTGCAGACACTTAGATTCCTGTTTTAAAAAATCAGGATTCATCCTAGGGCAGGCAGGTGAGAAATCAGAATCCATCTCTACCTTTGAATTTAGTCATTGACTGAATAAAACACAGGCCTGTCACGGACAGGTTACAGATAACTAGAATAAAACCTAAGCAATCGCTCTTAGGGCTTCTAAGCCTTTATGTTGAGGATCTTTGATTCTCTGTTCTGCATATGCTTCTTTAGGAAAAAAAACCAACCAAACAGATATATTAAAAAAGCAAAAACCCAAAGTAAGTATCTTTGCAGATGAAACAGAAGTTAGAAGCACACAGGAATTCACTACTACTATGCCAATGGAAACCTGCTTTTATGCCTATTACAGGCGTTTCGTCAGGTCCTTAGGAATAAAAATTACCTCCACAGGTGGGCAATAAGGTACTCAAATCTCTCGACCTTTACTGCAGCTCAGGCACTGCCTCTTTGACCACTGCCAACAAACTGAAAGGAAAATGTTTAGCTATTATTAGTAGGGAAAGAGGGCACTGAGAGCTGTTCCCCCTGATTGGGGTTTCACTGTTAACAAGCCATTAACTGAGATGCACAGGAAGAGTCACGAAACACCCAACAGGGCTCCAAGTCTCTTTCCAAATTAACTTTGAACTTGTCTGTGGTGACTCTTTGGCCACCTTTGGGAAATAAGGCAGTGATCTCAGTTCAGCCCTTGATGAGAAAGTGTTTATGCCACCAACACCTCTCCAGCTGATGCTTTGCAGGCATTACATTTGCAGTCTCAGCTGGGTCAGGAATTGACACCAAAGCTGACCCCCCCAGCTCCGAGATAAAGGAAGACCAAGTTACAACCTGCGTGCTGCTACCCCAGACACATTTGGGTCTAACATCAAGTGATGTAAATTAGTACTGAAGTCACTGGAAAGAAATTTAGTAGTTTAGATTGACCTTTCATACTCCTCAGCAAGTACTCAGCAACAGCTTTGAAGGAAATTAAATGTTTTGGGCTCTCCAGTTGAAGAGGGACAGGGATCTGCTGGAAAGGGTCCAGCAGAGGGCTACGAGGATCACACAGTATCACAGTATCACAGTGTCAAGATATAGGGGTGATGATAGGGGACAGGAGGGCATGGCTGATGAGGAGAGGCTGAGGGACCTGGGGCTGCTTAGTCTGGAGAAGAGAAGACTTAGAAGGGATTTGATAAATGTTTATAAGTATCTGAAGGCTGCCAGGAGTGGGGGGACAGGCTCTGCTCACTGCTCCCTGGGATAGGACAAGCAGCAATGGGTGTAAGCTGCAGCAAAAGAGGTTCTGCCTCAACACAAGGGGGAACTTCTTTACTGTAAGGGTCACAGAGCACTGGCACAGGCTGCCCAGAGAGGTTGTGGAGTCTCCTCTGGAGACTTTTGAGGCCTGTCTGGATGTTTTCCTCTGTGATCTGTGTTAGATAGGATTGTCCTGCTCTGGCAGGGGGGTTGGACTCAATGATCTCCTTGGGTCCCTTCCAACCCCTAACATCCTGTGAGCCTGTGATCCTATAACACAAGGTCTGGTACTGTCATGGAGCCTGGACTGGCTCTGGATGAATCAGGTAAAGTCCAACAAAAAGCTGTGCAGGAGCCATGGGCTTTACAGAGCAAGCTCTAGGGTTTGACCTACCACATAAGCAGAATCTTTTGAGCAGGCAGTGATAATTTGATTTAGCTGATTAATGAAAAGACAAAGAAGGTCAAAGTGTGATGGTGGAAAAGATTAACAGTGAGTAACTGCAACATGCCTGCAGCTTGCAATGGTTTGCTCACTATTAAGAAGGAACACTGTGAGGAGCTCTTGGGTATGACTTTGAATTCAGTGACAGGCAGCAACTCCCATCGAGGGGGATATGGACAAGGAACACGTTGGAGGAACACCATTCTCTTCTGTGCTGTTTTCACTGAGCTAGAGGCAACAAACACTAAACCCAAGAAACGTCCTCAGTGTTTAACTAGGATCTTATCATCTGGTAGCTTTCACATTGGAAGGAAATGCATCTGGTAAAGGTGGAAATTACACAGAAGGAATCAATTACTGGGAACTCAATTTTGCTTGTCAGTTTTTCTCAATAAACAGGGCTGCCCAACTGTTTTCATTGAATGGGCTGGGGCAGGGCTTGTCTGCCAGCTTCTCCTGTGATGTTATACAGGGAACAGGAGTGTTTGGTCAGTGGAATTTGTTGGGCTTTGGAGCACACAGAAAAAGCCTGGCAGTCGCCTGAAAACAGAACACACACATTAAACAGTAGCTCAGCTCACAAAAAAACCCTCCAACCCAAAACCTGTCCTGAGCCATATAGATCTGTGCCTAGTTCAGTTGGATCATCATTCCTGGGCCCCCAAAATGAGAATTTCTTCATCTCTTTAAAAACGAAGCCCATTTCTAGTCAACAATTCCCAAGTTTCACCAGAGCAATTTCCAGGAAAGCATTTTCCTAAGTGTGTGGAAGATCAACATCAGAATTTCCTGGTGCAAGCCTGCAGTAACACCAGGGCTTGTCATTCCATGGAGCGTGGCCAAAGTCATGGCCCCCTGTACTCGGTTTGGCTGAGCTGGAGTTAATTCTCCCCAGAGCATCTTTCAAGTGCTGTGTTTTGCAGCACTGTAACTGGGTGTTGATAACACAACTACTGCTGAGCCCAGCACCAAGGCTTTGCTTTTCCAGTGCTCCTCCACTCCAGACTACACTGAGGGGTAGGTAATACCTTGAGAGGGGACACAGCCAGGCCAGCTCACTCAACGTGACCAAAGGGGTTTTCCATGCCATATGCCATCAGATAAGTGAAAGAAGGAAGTGTGGGGACATTTGTTGATGGTGTCTGTCCTCCAAAGCAACTGCTATACATATTGAATACATCTGGCTGGGTTTTGAATGTCTCCAGAGAAACAGACTCCATAACTTCTCTGGGCAGCTTCTTCCAGTGCTCTGGCACCCCCACAGTAAAGAAGTGTCTCCTTGTGTTGAGATGGAATCTCCTCTGTTCTAGCTTGTACCCATTGTTCCTTCTGCTATCACTGGGCACCACCAAAAAGAGACTGGCATCTTCATCTTGACACCCACCCCTCAGACACTTACTGACATTGATGAGATCCCCTCTCAGCCTTCAGAACTGCTGACGCAGATCTGGTTTACAAAGATCACTTGAGCCAGTGGGATCCTGATTTAGGATGCTGCTGTGCTATGAGAGCTAATTCTGCAAGTCAGACTTTTAAGCTGAGAAGCTGCAAAACACCCATTTATCATTCCAGAACAGAATTGATTTACCTCTGCCATCTGAATATGAGGATCCTTGGATTATCCTGGCAGTATATAAGACCTCTAACAGGAGAGCATCAACAGCACCCTCGGTGATAGAGGAGTGAATGGTAATGTCAGGATTGGATAACTGCCAATAGATAAGTGGCATGAAGGGCAAAGTAGGGAAGCACCTCCATCAGAGCAGACAAAACAATGACAAAAACAATAGTAAAGTGTTGAGGAAAATGATTCAAAAGTGTGAAAGCAGCTGCACTGTCTTCAGCCTTTCTCGATAAACCAACATTTATTTGTAAAGCACTCAGCTTCTGCAGCAGCTAGGCATGGATCTGCTGTGCTAGTGACACTGTAGCATCACAGAATCGTACAATCAGCCAGGTTGGAAGAGACCTCCAAGCTCATCCAGTCCAACCTAGCACCCAGCCCTGGCCAATCAACTAGACCATGGCACNCAGAAATATACAAGTTAAAAGTAATACAGAATTAGAAGCTTTGTATACACAGCTCAGCACAAGATAGAAGCAGATAGTTACAACCTTTACAGCTATAGACAGAAATAGACAAGTTAAAAGTAATACAGAAGCAAAACAGCCCTCCCAGAAACCAGAGGCCCCAGGAGGGGCTCCCAACCACCCTTTCACCTTCTTTCCACCCTTCCACCTTCTTTCCACCCCTCTACCTTACCCCAGAGTTTGCCTTACATGCAAGATGGGGTTGGAGGATCGGCAAGGGGAGTTAGAAGCAGAAGGATTAGTTGCACAGAGGAAGCCCAGGGAGAAACACAGACTGACAGGCAGAGGCACACTCGCTGTCCCTCATCTGTGTTTGTGTTCTTGTTTTTATATATCTGAGCAAGGCTATGAGTGCAGCAGCCATCACCATTGTTTCCTTCTCACAGCCTATCATCCCATTCCTCTCGTTAAAATAGTCCATCTAGCCTCAAACTAGCACACTGATGAAGCAACAAACCCAGAAGTGTTTCTAAAATGATACTTGATTATTCCTGTGGGGATGCCAATGTATCTGTCTGCAAAGGGCAATAGCTCTGTTATGGAATAATCTCCTGATAGCTTAAAACTCCCATAGATCAAAGGAAACTATTATTAACTTCCTAAGAGTTAATACCATTTGGTTGCTGTCATAGAAAGCACACAAAAATTTGACAGAAGGACAAGTTCCTCACTGGGTGTAAAACACAATAGCTGCTGCGTGACAATGCATTTAGCTGTCACTTCAGATCCTCTGGAATTTGTAAGCTGTTCTGTGCCTGGAAATGCCTAAGTTCCTCCCCCTCACTTCACCAGTCTTTTTCAGAAACAGGTTTTCTATTTCTGGGGTTTATGCTCGCAGAGTTCCCACTGCTTTGATTTGCCTTAAGGCAAATGTAACCATACTGCAGCCATGTGTTTGCTCACCGGAGCCACAGTGAATCTGCAAGGCTTGAAAATATCCCTGGCAATGTTGTCCTGCCTTCCAGAGGAAAACACTCTCCTGACGCACTGCTAAAGCAAGTGCAGATGGACTGGTGCTGGGTGGGAATTTTCCTTAGGGGAGTCTGGCTTCACTTTTTAAAGGCTGCACTGGGTGCCTCAGAAAATGCCTCCAGTTTCTAGGACTAAGAAGAAAAAAGGAAAAAGGCAAGAATGCAAACTTACAGAGAGGACAGAGAGATGACAGCTTCCCAAGACTGTTTTGCCCTACTTGTTGCACAAGTAACTGACAAGAAAAACTTCATTGGAACTTGCTTCTTTTTCCATGGTTAACTCTTACTGCCAACTCTTCACATGTAGCTTTACAAACAGGAGTTGGGAGTATCCTCAGTGTTCACCTAGTGCTGCTTTGTATATGACACACTTGGAGGCCCAAGAATCATAGAATCAACCAGGTTGGAAGAGACCTCCAAGCTCGTCCACTCCAACCTAGCACCCAGCCCAATCCAGTCAATTAGAGCATGGCACTAAATGCCTCATCCAGTCTTTTCTTGAACACCTCCAGGGACAGCAGTCAAAGCTGTAAAGACCTTGGCAGTTTCATCTCAGTGACCAGCACTAAAAAACACTCTGGCATTAGAAAAATATGAAACATTCAGAGATCCAAAGCATCAGCAGCATCGAGCCTCACACATGTTCAAATCTCCTCTGCCCATTGCAAAGTCAAAAACATGCTCAGCAGGAAGCTTCATAAAAAGGACTTTAGCCTTTGTCTGGGGTACACTGGAGAAATTGTGATTTTGGAGGAATTACTTTCTGGCCTGTAACCTGTCCTGCTCAGGCTGGGGTGATGTGGCTTTCTTTACCCTCAAGATTGTTCTATTCACCCATGAAGGCATATTTGAAAACTACAGGTGAGAGTTATTGCAATTGATAAAGAAGTGCTGGTCCAGGACTTGAATCACTTCTTGCAGTGTAGCAAGGATGAGCTTAGAGGAACAGAAGCTAAGTTGCTACAGAAGCTAAAAAAATAAAAAATCTAATTCACTACACTTCTTGTTTCACCCCAGAAAACTTCCCAAGAGGTTCATCTTAATCTATCCCTTGGAGAGGAGCACTTAAAGTCTGGCTGCAGTACTGCTGCCTCAAGTAAGAAAGGAACATCTGACAACTCAAGCCCTTGTTATTATGCTTTGATGTGCTTGCTCAATTTCAGAGAGCTTATTTGCAAAACAAGGTTATTGCACTGCCTTCCTCCCACCTCCTGTAGAAGTTACCTGAATTATGGTCTTTAGTGAGCAGCCCCTCTGTTACAGGCCTAATTAGAGCACAGCAGACCCCTCGTAGGGGCAATCTTGCTATATCATGTGCCATGCAGAGCAATACTTGATACAGTACTTGAGTACTGTGTCCAGTTCCGAGCCCCCCAGTTTAAGAGGGACATTGAGATGCTTGAACGTGTCCAGAGAAGGGCAATGAGGCTGGAGAGAGGCCTCGAGCACAGCCCTACGAGGAGAGGCTGAGGGAGCTGGGATTGTTTAGCCTGGAGAAGAGGAGGCTCAGGTCAGACCTTATTGCTGTCTACAACTACCTGAGGGATGGTTGTGGCCAAGGGGAGGTTGCTCTCTTCTCTTAGGCAGCCAGCACCAGAACAAGAGGACACAGCCTCAAGCTGCACCAGGGGAAATTTAGGCTTGAGGTGAGGAGAAAGTTCTTCCCTGAGAGAGTCATTGGACACTGGAATGGGCTGCCCAGGGAGGTGGTGGAGTCGCCGTCCCTGGAGCTGTTCAAGGCAGGATTGGACGTGGCACTTGGTGCCATGGTCTAGCCTTGAGCTCTGTGGTAACGGCTTGGACTTGATGATCTGTGAGGTCTCTTCCAGCCTTGGTGATGCTGTGAGACTGTGATAAGGTTCTGCAAACCTGAATCTTCTAATTTCTTGACCTGAGTGCTCAAGGACTGTCATTTTACTGTCACAGCCACAAGATTCTTCTTTATTTAATTCACTGCATAACTATAGCCTTCTGTAGAATCAGAATCCTAAAGGACTGAAATAACTCCTCAGCCCACAGTCTATACTTAACACTATAAGGTAATGTGATTTTCAGTAAGTCTTTATTACTGTACATGAGCAAGTAGCACAATTTTTTTTCCCATGGTGAGATGCTTTTTTGGGTGTCAGGTTAAGCTGGGTGTCCATGAATAATTCCTACGGTTACTACATTAAAAAGCAGCAACTGGTGAGATAGTTCATGTTCTAGTGAACATCATTTACCAACCATTTTATGTACTATAAACACAAACTGTCTTCTCCTTCCTTTTAAAGGATAACACACCACAGTGTTTAGCTTTCTCAGATTTACACAATTCAGAGATCAGAGCAGATCCAAGTATTTCAGCATCCCAGAAAGTGGATTTGAGGCCACCATTGCGCTTCATTACTTACTAAAGGACAGGCTGGGTTAAACTGCAGAATTAACTGTCCTCTGATTTTACCAGTGCCAGTCCATCATGACTGTGCCCTAGTACAAATAGGCAATCTATAAAGCACCTCATCTTTATGCTTTTCACAGTACCTAAACAGCTACTCAAGCAGTCCCCAAAGGACAAGCAAGTGCCTGTGAGAGACGTGGGGTCAGGATCTGACCATTTGAGAATGAAGATGTCAGTGAATGCAGCCAAACCTACAAATGGTACATTATTTATGGAAGGTAAATGGATCAAACCTGAAAATTAATCACTAACATGACCTGAATGTAGATTTAGGAATAATCTGTACTTGGTTGATTTCCATATCATACATTACACATTACAGCAGCATTACCACCCCAAAGCTTTCGTCCTTCCCTGCGTGGGCTGAGCCTTTCAGTGTAAGATGCATCCCAGTGGGAAACATATCTTTTGGTTGCAGTTTCACCTGAAGGCATCAGTCTCCTTTTAAGGATGTCACACCCAGAAGAGCAAGCATTTGGTCTTACCATATGCCTTATAAAACTTCACCTTCTTAACCAAGCTAGAGAAAGCACAGTTGATTTTTATGGCTATAAAACCTAGACTCAGGTGATAGTGTCAACAGGCTGTGAAGCACAGAAGGCAGCTGCTTGGCACATGTCACAGAACCACGGAATGGTTTAGGTTGGAAGGCAACTCAAGGATCATCCAGTTCCAACCCCCTGCCATAGGCAGGGACACCTCCCAGTAGAACAGGTCGCTCAAGGAGGCTTCATCCAACCTGGCCTTGAACACCCCCAGGGAGGGAGCAGCCACAACCTGTTCCAGTGTCTCACCACCCTCACTGTAAAGAACTTCTTCCTAACATCTACTTTAAATCTCCCTTTTCCAGTTTAAACCCATTACCCCTTCTCTTCTCATTACAAGAGATGTGGTCACTGAGTTCCCCTTCAAGTCACCAACACTGCCCTTGCTCTCTCAGCTTAGGGTTCACTTTTCTTCCTGCAATGTAGGACACGAACTCTATTATTGCAAGGTTGATACTAAAAGAAGAGGTATGCAGGCTTCACTGAGAAGCCACATTAAAACCCCCCAGATGCACCACATCTGATCCTTAGCATACACCAAACAACAGTAGCTCAGATTTCCAGCACAAACATGTCAGTTTTCCTTCCATTTAGAAGTTACCATAGGAGCTGTGGATGTGCTTGTACTTGGTGAAGGAGGATGACAGTGGCCTTCTGAGGATGTATTTGATAGCAATCTGACAGCCAACAGTGCAATCAGAGTCCTAGGGAAACTTCAGAAAACATCTAGCACTTCAGTGGTGTACAAGCACCACACTGCATGTATATTTTAAGAGGAAAAATAGACTAGTACAATGAAAATGTTGTACTCCTGAGTTACTGGAGTAACCCAAATGGCCACTCCAAACATACTAATATATTTCAAGAAGCTACTGGGTGCTGAAGCAGGAAACTAGAGAAGCACAGTGGGGACTAGCATACAACTGGCATACAAACATCCATGCAGCACATTCCTATTTTCTCCCATAGTGTGTCCTGAGATGCACTCTGAGGAACCACAGGTTGAATTCTTCCTTCATTTACACTGGCATGACTGTACTGGCTTCAGTGGGACTGGACTGGCACCGCAGAAGGAATCTGTTCTTCCCTGAGGTCCTTTCCTCAAATGGAGCAATCAAGCTTCCTGTCAGAGTAGCTAACAGCAAAAAAACTCTCACAGACCTTGGGTTTATCTGGAGCCATCAATACATATTTGTGGAGAAACGCTAAAGAATGTTCAGGTTTCTCAGCTCTACATGCTTCAAGCAATTTAACAACTGGAAAGAAAGCTTTTCTAAGTGAGCATTGTATAAACATTATTTTCTGCAGCCGTTTGCATCTTTTTTCTGCTGTTACCACAGATATTTAAGTATGACTCACACCCATGACAGGAGCCTGGAATTCCTGTGTCCCAAGCTATAGGCCAAGGCAGCAAGCTATCCATTTTCCACTCTCCTGTTTTCAATCCCGCATTTTTTCTCACCCAAAGCTCCCTTCTGTACAGTATTTTACATCCCCAAAGTGTTAGAGATAGCCTTGTCCTCCTTTTCTGCTTTTTATACAGAGGAGAAATTGTGGCCACCCAACTCATACAGATTAATGACCACACTTCAAATCAAGCCAAAGCTACAAGGTCACTCCAACTTGCTTGTGAAGCACCATAGCACAGAGCAACTATTTGTATATATATATAAAAAACACAGCAGCTCTGCTAATATCTTGGCATGCATTATTCCTGGCCATCAAGTCTGCAGCAAGCTCTGTGTTAGTTCATTCCCTGTGCAAGGAATTTTGCAAGGCAAAGAACACGATGCACTGAGTATTAGCAATTTACAACTAGCAATCCTCTGCAAGTCTCTCCACTTGCCTCCTCACAGAATCACAGAAACATTCAGGTTGGAAAAGACCCTTGGGATCACCAAGTCCAAACAATAACCCCATGTTGTGGAGGGCCCACAGGCCTGAAAACGACCTGCATATGCCTTGCCCTGCCTGGACGTGTTTTTCCTGCTTCTTAATCAGGGGTGAGCACATGGCCAGCACAGAGGGGCACAACAGGCCTGGTGCCATGTGCAGTCTGGCCTGCCCAGGCTCTAGGTTGTGTAAGCCCCACACGCTCAGCTCACGCTTGCCGGGTGCTAGGCCCATGTGAGCCCCATGTTTGGACAGTCCAGGCCTGTGGCTCCTTGCCTATTACGGCAGGGTTGGCTGACTGCCAGCCTGATTGGTTACTGGTGGCCAATGAGACCACTGATCTGGGCCCACAGTTCATAACTAGAGGTGCACTCAGGTGCCAGCGTTCCCCTTTCGCTCGCCGGTGCAGTCACTCACTCGAGCCTGTCACTGCGGGGCTCAGGCTCCCCGTGCAGCCGTGCACCCCACTGCACGCCACTGCCTTACTGCCTGCTGTGTGCCACAGCCACGAGTCACCAGGAGCAGACCCACTTGTCTGCACGGGGTCGTCCTCCCTCTGACCTGCCAGCAAACCCTGCCTGCGAGTTCCCTGGGGACAGCAGCCGGAGGGACCCAGCAGCTACGGGCGGAGACCATTGCCCCTGCAGCCAGGAGCATTCCAGCCTCGGAGTCCACGGGCGGAGACCCTGAGGAGTTGGACGTTTTATATAGGCTGTGACACAGCCTGGGGGGTGATTTATAATTGATCAAATTGTGAGTAAATGCTTCTCTAATTCCTATTGTGCCTGCCACAGAGCAGAAAGCTTTCAGCCCAGCCTGCTGGGCAGACAGTATACAGACCCCAGGCGGCAGTAGCCGCGGGGAAAACTCTCTCTGTTAATAGTTCTATGCCAGTCATTGGAATAGAGTTATTAATAAGCCATTTTGTGATATTTCCCATAAGGTTCTCCATGACCGTGAATTAATGAATCCATTTTAATATTAAATATAGTGGTTGGGGGGTGTCAAGAGTTAAGAATATTGAGTTTGATATATTTTCATAAACATTGTCTCGCACCCATTGATTTCTCCCCTTCGCCACAAACCGGCGTAGGCGGCAGAATCCCTCCGCGACACCCCACTCTACAAGGGCCACCTCCCAACCATATCCTCATGACCACACATTTCTTTTGATTCAATGAGCTGATATTCAAACAGTAACAAACAGCCCTGGCTGACTCTGTACTTCAGTTGGGAACACTGTTAGCCTAACTGGCTGTTAGTCTACATATTCAGGGGCCTGAGACATATTCTCAGCAGATATCATATCACAGTCTCACAGTATCATCAGGGTTGGAAGAGACCTCACAGATCATCAAGTCCAACCCTTCACCACAGAGCTCAAGGCTAGACCATGGCACCAAGTGCCACGTCCAATCCTGCCTTGAACAGCTCCAGGGATGGCGACTCCCCCCCCTCCCTGGGCAGCCCATTCCAGTAGCCAATGACTCTCTCAGGGAAGAACTTTCTCCTCACCTCGAGCCTAAATTTCCCCTGGCGCAGCCTGAGGCTGTGTCCTCTCGTTCTGGCGCTGGCCACCTGAGAGAAGAGAGCAACCTCCTCCTGGCTACAACCACCCCTCAGGTAGTTGTAGACAGCAATAAGGTCTGCCCTGAGCCTCCTCTTCTCCAGGCTAAACAACCCCAGCTCCCTCAGCCTCTCCTCGTAGGGCTGTGCTCGAGGCCTCTCACCAGCCTCGTTGCCCTTCTCTGGACACGCTCAAGGATCTCAATGTCCCTTCTAAACTGGGGGGCCCAGAACTGGACACAGTACTCAAGGTGTGGCCTAACCAGTGCAGAGTACAGGGGCAGAATGACCTCCCTGCTCCTGCTGGCCACACCATTCCTGATGCAGGCCAGGATGCCCTTGGCTCTCTTGGCCACCTGGGCACACTGCTGGCTCATGTTCAGGCATATGCAACTCCTCTGTCCTTAGAGGGTCAGTGCTAGTTTACACTGGGGCTAAATCCAACCTGTAGTGCCTGCTGCTTTTGTTACAGCAGTCCCTGTTCTCCCCTCGCAGTGAAAAAGCAAGCTAGAGATGAGTTACAGATGCAGACAAAATCTTCCAAGCCACATTCAATTTGGTTTCTTTATCATCACTTAGTCCAGATACCACGAAATGCTCAACTGCATAGAGACACAGACTCAGATGTCATATATTAACATTATCTATTATTCTGTGCCTTTGGGAAGCGGGAGAGGAGCTTTCCCTCTCACCAGCTGCATATTTTTAACATCTGCTATTTTAATGCATCTTAAAAAAAAAAAGATTTCTGAGCTCCAGAGCAAAGAGCTTATTGGATGTCAGAGTCCCACAGTGCCTAAATTAGGTGTTTCAGGTCACAGAAATCTCTTATTTCAGCCGCACACAATACCTGGGGAGAAAGTTCTGCTTGTTTGCATCTAGTAACATGCAGTGTAGATGAAGGAGGATTTATTTAAAACTACACTTTGTACATTTTAAAGAGAAGACTGTTTAAAGATGTTGGATGCTGGTGAGCTTTTAACCCCTTTCCTGGCAGTACAGAGAGGAATTCGCCAAATGAACGGGAAGATTTCCACCAGCAACACTCTCCTGCCCCACACGCTGAGCCAGGGGTGAAATCCGTGTCCCAAGGCAGCCTCTGTGAAGGGGCAGAGAGAACGAAAGCCCCTGTGTCTCCAGCTTACACACAGAGACTCGGGCTTTTGCATCGAGGGAAGTCTCTCAGGGCTCTAGCTGCACGAGTGAACAAAGGAGCGCCGAGAAAGTGGTCCCCGCATCTGGTGCTGGGTTCACCTTCCAAGCAAGAGCATCCTCGGGCGCACGGGGATTTGGCATCCAAATGCCCCAGCAGCCGGGGCCACAAGTGGGGAGCTTGAGCTAACATAGCCCCATCTGGTGGCTCCTGTTAGCTTTACACAGCACTAAGGCAGTGAGGGCTTTGTTCCTCTCCAGTTCTTTCAAACTAGGTAGTACCTGTAAGACTGTGAGGTTTCCCTGCCGATTTTCACCATGGAGCGAACCCATTTTCAGCATATGGCTGGCAGATGAACAAGAGGAGACCATCAAAGAAGTCACAGAGTGCCTGCAGACCTCAGGCCGGTCGCTTGCAGCCAGAGCTGCCCCCACATGCCTTTCCCTGTGTCTGCAGAATGTGCTCTCCAGCCACTGTGGGAAAGTACCGGCTCCCTGCAGACAAGAGCAAGTCTCGATTGCTGGTGCCCAACTCCCTACACAACAGGGTGAGGAAACAGCTGAACAACTCAAATGCTGAGAAAGTGTTATAAGGGGCTCACCAAGGCAGTGCCCACTGTACCACAACCCCTTCCAGACCAGCATGCCCCACTCAGTTCAGGAGCAGTCAGAGGCCCTGCGCTGTGGCAATGCCCCTTTGGAGCAGAGGGCTGTCTGAGGCGCTCAGCTGCCTTTGCCTTTTGTCCTAGAAACATGGACTTAATCATGTAAATCTGACACAACTGAATTCAGGGGGTTTGATCTCATGGCTTGTTTGTACACTTAATGCAGAAAGGCTGTAGCTGGTTTTGTTGGTTCCCACTAACAATCAGTGCAAAATGATGAGGTATTGATGCCATCTGAATTCTTTCCTTATTACATCAAACTTAAGAAACCATGTTGTGGCAATTTGCACTTGTGACATAATGAGTGTCAATTGCACAAAGGATGCACAGACAATCTGAGAACTAAGGGATGTGAGGATTAAAGTGATTCTTTCAGACACTCACTTTTATCTTAACTGGGAGAAATCTTGCTATTAAATTCTACAGGCTAGCAGAACTGAAAAACTCAGTTGGTAGCAGTGCCTGATCTCTCACAAATTTTCCAGTGCAAGGGAGCCTTAAGAGGATCTGGTTCCCCTCAAGAAAGCCACAGGACTGTTGTGTCCTGTTTCAGATATTGACACTGACCTACCACATACAGCAATCAAGGAAATCTTGAGTCAGTTTCCTTAGCTCACCAGTCTCCACCCTCAACTCATGCCAGGGCTTCTCCCAGGCTCCCCTCCCATTTTGTAGGACTCAAATTTCCTAATTGTCTTTGTGTAAGAAACATCCCCTTGACTGTCTCAGAAGCACCTCTTTAGCCCTCCTGAACTCCTTTCACCCCAAGGTTGCTGCAGTGATAACCCAACCCATCTGTGATGGACCAGATGCTTTATCACTGGTATACAAACAGCATAACTCCTTTAGGCCAGATTCTGTTCTCAGTGTAGGAGAATAAAAGAGGCTAAAAGTGTTTGTTTTATCAGGGCTTGGCGTGAGCAGAAACCCCACACATCTGCCCAGAAGCCAAGAGCCATCTGCAGCTTGTGGTGTGTCCCTACCTGCATTCTCGTGGCCTCCAAAGATGCTCACTTAAAGCTTGCTTGGTTAAGCATAAATTGTTTGGTCTTTGCAGTATAGACATACCTAATCCACAGCAGCATGAGATTAGATCAAACACTTGTTGTTTTGCCATGGGAAGCAGACCTTTTACAGGGGAGGGAAGGTTGGGAACCTGTGTCATTTGCAAATAGACTGCAGTTACTGATCTCAACTAAGAGCTTCCTTAATTTTTTTCCCCCTTGTCACCCAATTTTGGTTGCCTATTTTATTCTCTTGTTTGCCTTCTATTGAAAGTAAAAGCCCTTTAAGCAGAGCACATTGCTTTCATTTATAGAGCACCAAGTAAAAGGGAACACTAATCAGATGGACCTTCAGCACCAGCAAGATTAAAGGTGTAATCATACACTGCATCTCCAGCCCACAGGGAGCATGTCTGGTGGAGCAGACAAGAGTTCTGGGGCAAGACTCCGCTTTCATTCTGCTGCATGTGAAAACAGTGCAGTGAGCCATGGACTGTCAAGCTTTTAGGTTTTGGAATTATGTACTTAAAAACTATACATCTTCCCATTTGGAGGCATGGGTCAGGTTGGCTGCAAGGTGCTGAAGTGCTACAGTTGCAGAACGATGAACAGTAACTGGAGCATATACTGGCCAAGACCAGATACAGGCAGTAAAGTGGTTATTCACACACTCTTTTGGTCCCTCAAGTCTATTTCAGATGGCTGCACTTCAGTGTAATCACCTTGACACACAGACACAGGAGGAACTTCAAAGAACTCCTCTTTGATAAAGCAGCAGGACTTGTCTTTGCTCAAGTAGGAGCCCTTAGCTGCAAAGGTTAAGCAGATACAGTTGATGCCCAAATTGAGTAGAGCTCAAAAAGGAGATTAAGCTGAGTGCATTTGCTCTTGCCTTCATTCCTCCTGCCCCCCAAATGGGCTAAAGCTTCACCCTGTCAAGTCCTGTTTGAGAAACAAAGTGCTCCATCCGTTAATCTCACTCAGAGTCTCACTGCCTCTCCCACAGAAGTTGGTACAGTGGCTTTCCAAGTTAAAATCAAGGCCTCCCAAGCCCTGATGCGGTATGTCTAGAAGAAGCATTATTACCCTGAGCTTGGGGGAGGGGGGTAGGGCATCAGACAGATTGAGCAGTTTGTCTCTAGACTATTTGAAAAGCCCTCAGCTGAGCCCAGGGCTGAACTGAAGTCCTGTCTCCTAGCCAGCGCTTCAGTCAGACCTTTCTTTTTTTCTTCTCTGGAACAGGATCTGTGATTTTTCCATACAAAAACCTTGGGAACTATCTGTTACTATTTCTGCACATAAATTTCCACATATGAGGTTGACAGAAGATGGAAGAAAAATAAGACAGTGGGGAGTAAAGTCATAGGAGGAAGCATACGATAGCAGTCAAAAGTGTTCAGACCTGAGATTCTCAGGTTTACACATCCAAGGAACTGAGTCAGCTTCCTCCCAATAAATATTTATTGGGACCACTGACCACTTCCAAGGTCAGCGTGTGCCAGATACTGACCTTAATTACAACAGCACAAACAGCTTTTAGCAGTCATGAAATCCATCATTCTCCAGGTGCTGATAAGCCTGTTCCCAGCCCTACTCCAATTCTGTTATTTTTAATAACTCACCCTGGAAGGATTTGGAATGTGAATTCCCTTCTCCATTCATTCCTTTCTGTTATTACAGTCAGGGATTCCAGCAGTTGGTTTCAAGTGATATTTACTGCTAAAAGCCTGTCAGACATGCTGACTGGTAAATATTCATTACAGTGAAAAAAGAAACCCCTCTTTCTGTTGATACACTGGATTTCTGCACTCCAGGTGGTCAGCTTCACACCACTGAGACAATTTCATACCAAGGAACAATTCAGTTTTGAATTCAAATATTAGTAACAGAAAAGAAAACAAGCACCACAAAAGGCGTTCTCAGTGACCTAGGTAGCCTCACTGGCACAGCAGGACTATGCCTAGCCAGTGAGTGCTGAAGGCGGTGAGCCCCAGCTCTCTCCTGTTACATCACACATTCCTATCAGGCTTTACATCCAAAAAACATCCCTTCCTTCCCTCTTCTAGCTCAGTCTTGAGGAGACATACTGCACTTGGACCTCAGCAACAGACAGTTCTGACAGGCTCGTGCTATTTTGCCACTTCTGCATCCTTCCAGCGCCTACCTGCCACAGGTTGGGGAGTGGTCTCTTCTCGCAAGTAACTAGCAGTAGGATGAGAGGAAATGGTCTCAGCTTGCACCAGTGGAGGTTTAGTATGGATATTAGGGGAAAAAAAATCTCTGAAGGAGTGAGCAGGCATCAGAACAGGGAGCTGGTGGAGCCACACATGTAGTGTGGTGGGGCATAGTGGTGTTGGGTTGATGGTTTAACTTGATGATCTTAGAGTTCTTTTCTAGTCTCAATGATTACGACTCTTGAGCAAAGACAAGTCCTGCTGCTTTATCACAGAGGAGTTCTTTGAAGTTGCTCCTGTGCCTGTGTGCCAAGGTGATTACACTCCATGGGTGGCCAAGGTAACTCCGATGGCCACAGCAGCCTCACATGTCCACTTCACGAAGGATACGACCAGGAGGTCTGACAACATCCCTACTTCCTCTGCAGCCCCAAGGGGAACCTCAGACTACAGGTGCCTTACGTTTGGTGCCATGGTCTGGTTGATTGGCCAGGGCTGGGTGCTAGGTTGGACTGGATGATCTTGGAGGTCTCTTCCAACCTGGCTGATTCTACGATTCTATAATTTCAACCAACCACGAGGCTCACCTTGGGAAAAAAAAAACAACCAAGGGAGCCAATGGGGTAGGAGTTTCCCAATTCTTCTTCCGGTAGAGGGAATCTCAGCCTTGTGGCATTTCTGGGGCTTACCTGATGCAGACTACACTCAGGTTTCCAAACACAAGCCTCAAATGCGTTAAACTGACCTAAAAGTCTGGGTGGCAGTAAGGGACACGGAACAGTCTGGATTACAAAAGAAGCTCACAGTTTTCAGAGGTTGAGATGCAGCTCATCTGCAGCACACACTGTGCAGAAACACTACAGAACTATCGCTCCAAAAGCTTCTCCCAACAGCTGCACTTCTGAAACTCACCATTAAGGGGTGTATTTTTCTTAAAGTCATGTCTTGGCAGGGAAACATCTCATCTTCTCTGCTGCAGTGTCCTTCCTATGCGAGCTACAATGCCAGGCCCTACGTACCCCAGTTTAAGAGGGACATTGAGATGCTTGAGCGTATCCAGAGAAGGGCAACGAGGCTGGTGAGAGGCCTCGAGCACAGCCCTACGAGGAGAGGCTGAGGGAGCTGGGATTGTTTAGCCTGGAGAAGAGGAGGCTCAGGGCAGACCTTATTGCTGTCTACAACTACCTGAAGGGTGGTTGTAGCCAGGAGGAGGTTGCTCTCTTCTCTCAGGCAGCCAGCGCCAGAACGAGAGGGCACAGCCTCAGGCTGCACCGGGGGAAGTTTAGGCTCGAGGTGAGGAGAAAGTTCTTCCCTGAGAGAGTCATAGGAGAAAGTTCTTCCCTGAGAGAGTCATTGGCTACTGGAATGGGCTGCCCAGGGAGGTGGTGGAGTCGCCGTCCCTGGAGCTGTTCAAGGCAGGATTGGACGTGGCACTTGGTGCCATGGTCTAGCCTTGAGCTCTGTGGTAACGGCTTGGACTTGATGATCTGTGAGGTCTCTTCCAGCCTTGGTGATACTGTGAGACTACGTGTCTTTCAAGTACCTGCAGGGATGGTGACTCCACCACTTCCCTGGATGGCCTGTTCCAGGGCTTTACACCCTTTTGGGAAAGAAATTTTTCCTAGTGTCCAATCTGAACTTCACTTGACACAACCTGAAACCACCTCCTCTTGTCCTATAGTCTGTTACTTGGAAGAGGAGACCAACCTCCCACTTGGTCCGACCTCCTGTCAAGGAGCTGTAGAAAGACAGAAGGTCTCCCCTGAGCTTCTCCAGGCTAAACAGCCTTGGTTCCCTCAGCTGCTCCTCACAAGACTTGCGCTCTAGACCCTTCGCCAGCTTCATCACACAGTCCAGTACTTCAATGTCCTTCTCGGAGTGAGTGCCCCAAAACTGAACACAGTGCTTGAGGTGTAGGCTCACCAATGCCAAGAACAGGAGGATAATTGCTGCTGTAGTCCTGCTGGCCACACTATTTCTGACACAAGTCATCAAGACATCAAGAGCAGTGTGGCCAGCAGGGCAAGGGAGGGGATTCTCCCCCTTGGCTCTGCTCTCCTCAGACCCCACCTGGAGTACTGTGTGCAGTTCTGGAGCCCCCAACACAAGAAGGACATGGAACTGCTGGAGCCAGTGCAGAGGAGAGCCACGAAGATGCTCAGAGGGCTGCAGCAGCTCTGCTATGAGGACAGGCTGAGAGAGTTGGGGCTCTTCAGCCTGGAGAGGAGAAGGCTTCGAGGAGACCTTAGAGTGGCTTTGCAGTATCTGAAGGGAGCCTACAGGAAAGCTGGGGAGGGACTATTTACACGGTCTGGTAATGTTAGGACGAGGGGGAATGGGTTTAAGTTGGCAGNAAAAAAAAAAAAAAAAACCAACAAAAAAAAATTCTATGAAAAGTCAGAATGTCGATGGCCTTCTTGACCACCTGGGCACAGTGCTGGCTGATCTGGCTGTTGAACAACACCCTGAGAACCTTTTCCCTCAATTAAGGCTTAGATACTTCCTCACAGACCTACAGTCCTCCAGTAGATCAGGAAAACTCTAGGATATGTGAGGCCTAGCCCAGTGCTGTTCCTCAAGAGACGGCAAAAATACTGTCCATGAAGAGGATAATTGTTTCTGAAACATTTATGAGGAGAGGCTGAGTGGCCTGGGACTTTTTAGTCTGGAGAAGAGAAGACTGAGAGGGGATTTAATAAATGTCTATAAATATCTGAGGGTTGGGGGTCAGGAGTGGGGGGACAGGCTCTGCTCCCTGCTCCCTGGGATAGGACAAGGAGCAATGTCTGTAAGCTGCAGCACAGAAGGTTTCACCTCCACACAAGGGGGAACTTCTTTACTGTAAGAGCACAGGAACAGGCTCCCCAGAGAGGTTGTGGAATCTCCTCCTCTGGAGCCTGTCAAGGCCTGTCTAGATGTGTTCCTCTGATCTCTGCTAGACTGTGTGCAGGAGTTGATGATCTCCTTGGGTGCCTTCCAACCCCTAACATCCTGTGAGCCTGTGATCCTGTGAAACCTCCCAGCCCTTTTGCTGGCCTTTCTAGTGGTGACAAACTTTCTGCTACTTTTATAATTCCCACTGGTTGTTACTAAAAAGTCCTTTTTCTCCAGTCCCCCCCATTGCTCTCGATAATGTCCTAATCTCCCAGTCCCATTAGATGTCTTTCCTTGCTTAACAGGTGGGACTGGAGGCCAGACTCTCCCCATCCCTCCACCTGACAGGGACAGGGAAAAGAGCTGGGCTGACAGCACATCTGCCCAGCCTGCCCAGGACATCTCTTGCACGGTAAGAGCATACAAACATGTTTGCTTGCCATAGTTTGCATCCCAGCCTTCCACGACATTAGCGCTGACCGACACCGCTGCAGCGCAGTTAGAGTGGGACAATTCTTTCACGGTAACACAGCAGCAATGCCCTGGAGAGCACAGCAAACCAGAAGCACAGTTCTGAGCAATGGTGTCGCTGAGCACTAGACAGTAGGTGATATCACTCATCCCATTTACTGTGTAGTACAGAATGCTAATTATGGCTCAAGAACAGCAGCGAGCTGTATAGATATAGGAAGAGTGAGGAGTCTCCGCACATGGTGGGGGCACTATGAGAATGAGACCTGCACTGGACCGCAATGTGAGATACAATTTCCAAGGGAGCAAGTGAAAGCACTGAAAATAATAACTTCTGGCAATTGTCAGCCTCTGCTGTTATTTCTTTGGAAAACAACAAGCACAGCATGGTCAGAAGAAGGGGAAAGTCTAGTTTCAATATTTGTTAAGTTAATAAACAAACAAATAAATCGAAGTGTAAACTTCATCTTTCAATAATCTTCCTCCAAGCATGCTTTGGGGTTTTCACAACTCCAAAGCCCTGGGACTATTCTAGCAAGGACACCATGAATCCAACATTTCCTTCCCTCATAGCTGTTGCTGGAGGGATGCAGAGTTCTACACAACAACCCCAAGCAGCACTACAGGCTGGGGACAGAGTGGCTGAGAGCAGCTAGACAGAAAGAGACCTGGGGGTGCTGGTAGATAGTAGCTGAAGATGAGGCAGCAGTGCCCAGGTGGCCAAGAGAGCCAATGGCATCCTGGGCTGGCTCAGGAGCAGTGTGGGCAGCAGGACAAGGGAGGTTATTCTGCCCCTGTACTCAGCACTGCTCAGCCCACATCTTGAGTGCTGTGTCCAGTTCTGGGCTCCCCCATTCAAGAGAGATGTTGAGGTGCTGGAAGGTGTCCAGAGAAGGGCAGCAAGGCTGGGGAGGGGCCTGGAGCACAGCCCTGTGAGGAGAGGCTGAGGGAGCTGGGGGTGTGCAGCCTGCAGAAGAGAAGGCTCAGGGCAGACCTCATTGCTGTCTGCAGCTACCTGAAGGGAGGCTGTAGCCAGGTGGGGTTGGGCTCTTCTGCCAGGCAAGCAGCAACAGAACAAGGGGACACAGTCTCAAGCTGTGCCAGGGAGTTACAGGCTGGATGTTAGGAGGAAGTTGATGGCAGAGAGAGTGATTGGCATTGGAATGGGCTGCCCAGGGAGGTGGTGGAGTCACTATCCCTGGAGGTGTTCAAGCAAAGCCTGGCTGGGGCACTTAGTGCCACGGTCTGGTTGATTGGACAGGGCTGGGTGCTAGGTTGGACTGGATGATTTTGAGGTCTCTTCCAACCTGCTTGATTCTATGATTCTATGATTAATTGACTGCTTCTTCTTCCCCAAGGAGGGGACCATTGCTATGTATTCTACACTGGACATTCCTGTAACCCCATTTTTTTCAACTCAGACCATCCCCTCTTTCTATTGCGTCTTAGGAAGTTCCTACAGCATCCAGAACTGGTACACAACCAGAGTGCTCAGCCAGAAAATACCCATAAGCCTTCTTCTAGTCTTTTAATCAGCACAGCCCATACTGGGCTCCACAGCCTTTTCCCCCACATATCATAGAATCATAGAATCAACCAGGCTGGAAGTGACCTTCAAGACCATCCAGTCCAACCTGACTGATTCCATGATTCTAAAGTGCTCAGTTGAGGGTGTGGTGAAGTGGCCAGTCTGTAATAAGTTTTAAGCTCTGCTTTTAACTGTCTATGATCTTCTGCTTATACAGCACCTCTCCAGAGGGATCCTGGTCCCAGGCTAAGCCCCAGAGATGCTGGCAAGGTGTAGAATTGCTGTTAAGCCTGAGGGAAATGTGAGCAGCAGCTCTGGGCTGGGGTTTTAAGAATTCACACTCACCTACGGTGTGCTCAGCCAGAGCATTGGAGGAATAGGCTGGGCATAAAACATGCATAAGAGTGCTTTTCTTTATAAGCTTGAGGACTAGAAGCTGATTTAGGTGTGGAACTAGAATTTCTTTCAACTAGATCTGTGTGACCTAAGCCTGAGATGGTTACATGGTTGTTAATGGTATCAGTGCCTCAACTCATCAAAGCTTCTGATCATGATAGCAAGTTGGTTGCTTAATCATGGATTCCTTGAAAGATACTGATTTTAAGTTTGGGACCTTTCACCTCATGACTTCTTTTTTGTTTGTGAACACATCTGAAGGAAATTTGGTGCTAATAATTTAGATTAATAGCCCTTTTTTCAACAACCCTGCAAGAGAGCTCTTAAAATTCTCTGTGAAGTCTTACTTTCAATTGCTTGTGTCAGTTGTGGATATAAGATCACAGAATCATAGAATCAACCAGGATGGAAGAGACCTCAAGATCATCCAGTCCAACCTAGCACCCATCCCTAGTCAATCAACCAGACCACGGCACTAAGTGCCTCAGCCAGGCTTTGCTTCAACACCTCCAGGGACAGTGACTCCACCACCTCCCTGGGCAGCCCATTCCAATGCCAATCACTCTCTCTGCCAACAACTCCCTCCTAACATCCAGCCTAGTCCTCCCCCTGCACAACTTGAGACTGTGTCCCCTTCTTCTGTTGCTGCTTGCCTGGCAGAAGAGCCCAACCCCACCTGGCTACAACCTCCCTTCAAGTAGCTGCAGACAGCAATGAGCTCTGCCCTGAGCCTTCTCTTCTGCAGGCTGCACACCCCCAGCTCCCTCAGCCTCTCCTCACAGGGCTGTGCTCCAGGCCCCTCCTCAGCCTTGCTGCCCTTCTCTGGACACCTTCCAGCACCTCAACATCTCTCTTGAATGGGGGAGCCCAGAACTGGACACAGGACCCAAGCTGTGGCCTGACCAGTGCCAAGAACAGGGGCAGAATAACCTCCCTTGTCCTGCTGGCCACACTGCTCCTGAGCCAGCCCAGGATGCCATCTGACAATACATTACATGAAAGAAGTTTGCAGCAGACATTTGTGTGAATCTGGGCTTACATCAGGTTCTTACATTATTGCAGTAGGTTACTGCCCTATAATGCCAAAACTGTATGGTATTTGCAGATGGTGAAAGAGGGGCTGAAAGGGAGGCCAGGGAGCTCGAGTTAACATCTAGCATATGGACTGTCATCAACTGAAGTCAAGAGCACTGATATCTTGCAGGCTGCATTTGTCTACTACGCATCTAAAAGTGCACTTGCATACCTTTGACTTTCCAACACCTCTTCAGTATCATAGTGAGACATGGGAGCAGCTGTTCTACAACAAAATGGGCAAAAGTTGGCAAACACAGAAGCACTTCTGCTTCCACTGCCACCTCCTTCTCCACATGCACATCAGAGCTGGCATAGTGGGAGCTGCAACTTTCCCATGGACTAAAAGCAGCAGCACTGGAGCAAACGTATTGAGTGTCAGTGGCGATGATGAGAAAGTTTTGTCAGAGAAGAACAGATACTATCTGACACATGGAATAGCAGCAGTAATTTGGAAATTAGAGACCCAGGCATATGCTTTCTAAAATTATCTATGAAACTAAACCCAAGGACAACATATTTAAAATGCTCTTAGAGCAGTCCTGCAGACAGACTGTGTGTGTGCTGCAGGACTGCTGTCTGAACTTCCCCTGGCTTGGACCTGGAGTCTGCCTTTGGATGAGCACAGACTCCAACATTAGCCTGTCCTTCCCCACTTCAAATGCCAGTGCCTTCAATGCTGCATGTTATTACAACAATGCTAGCAGGACACACTCACACATACCTTTGGTAGCTCTTGTTTCATGCCAGACTGGTCAAAGTATTCCACATTTGTTTTATTGCTGCCTAATTGACTTTCCTCCCCCTAGGACAGCACTAAGCACAGCCAGAACAGTTATTTGTTTGATGCAATGTGATTTTCAACCAGCTGCAGAAAAGGTTGGCTTCTCAGTTAGCTTCTCAAGGACAAAAGTGACATTGCAGACAATAGTTCTCTGAAAATAGCCCTGGTTTCCCCTCACCAGGACCAGTCTACTCCTGCTGCCCAGTAACTCACCACCACACACTAGTAGAGGGCAACACAGCTGCTCCTGGCACATAGGGGTTGCACAAAGACAAGGTAAAACATGGGCACTGGCTAACCAGAATAGTTAACACCCCCTGAGCACCGTTCTCAGCAACAGCTTCCCCTGGGGAGCCTGTGGCCTGTCCTGGAGGACACCTCATCTTCATACAAGCAGCAGACAGGATCTTTAGATCATTTAAACAGGAAGAGATGCATTGGCTAGTTAAAGACTGGCTGAGGCACTTAGTGCCATGGTCTGGTTGACTGGATAGGGCTGGGTGCTAGGTTGGACTGGATGAGCTTGGAGGTCTCTTCCAACCTGGTTGATTCTATTCTATTCTATTCTATTCTATTCTATTCTATTCTATTCTATTCTATTCTATTCTATTCTATTGTATTCCCAGCCATTCTGCACTTCCCCTCGTTTGATTAAAACCAGTGTCAAAACAAGACCAACAGCAAACTGTGCCACAGAAGTGCTCTTGCTCTATGGTTGCCTTACACCACTTGCACTTCAGTGACACAACCCACTGAAATCAGTGACCCTTTTTATTCCTGTGGCTGTTGCTGGAGCTCAGGAGTGCCACAAGCTTCACATCAGACAAGGTCAAATACAGTTCTTGCTGTACGTGGAACAGGAAAACAGAGAGGAGCAACAGCAGGAAGCTTAGAGTGAGGCAGCAGCACCAGGAGCAGCCTTGCTGTGAACATCCACAAGCAGGAGAGTCAGTTCTAACGCTCCTAAAAGACACATGAAGTGCTATCCCACCTGCAAACACAGGGAAGAGGGATTCAGCACTACAGGCAAAAGGCAAGTGTTTGAGAAAGGACTTGGATGGTGAAAGGAATGACTTAATGGGGCATCTCACATGAAAAAAAGCAAGAGAATAGAACAGTGACACTTGTGGAGGAAAAAAGATTAATAGAGGCATTAAGGATGGCATCATTAGCCTAGCAGAGGGAGTAGTAATAAGCAGCCAGGCTGTGTAAAAGCATGTGGGAGTTACATAGATAGTCTGGATAATCAGACAACATATGGCCAGCTTGAGAACGAAGCTTTCATGAGGTCACTGAGGAATGAATCCTGCTACAAAGCCTGAAAGCACAAAAAGTTTATTTAAAGGGATAGACAAACCCCAATGTGTTACACATACTCTCCAGGAACACAGATACCACAACATCATTTCTTGCTAAGGCTGCAGCCAGCTGCACTGCGACTAAACCCTGAGCCTTCCAAATAGATTCAAGCTGAACTGTGATTTGGTGTTCATGAGCACAAGTACTGCATTTGCCCTGTGTGCTCAGGCTGTTAACCTACAAGTAACTGCTGTGCTCTTTACTGGTAACTCCACATTCTGCTGGTGCAAGAAGGTTAAGGATTGGGGTGGTGAACTTGTCCTAACCCCATGCCCTCAAAAACAGTAATAGAACCAAGAATGTGAGGAGGGCTTGGACAGTCTGGACACAGGGAAGGCAATCCCATTCTCCAGAGGGAGACCTGGTAACCCAGAATATTACCTTCCTCCCAACTACTCAGCAGAAGCCTGTCACCCCTCTGAAGCAGCAGTTTGCGTAAGGTAATACACTTTGAACATCTCAGCTTAAAACCTGGCCACAAGTCATGACAAAACTTACTTTACCCAGCAGACACAGCTACAGCTGTGCATCAGTCCTTCAGTGGCACCTAGGCTGGGCAACAACATCAACCCAGAGTCCTTACATCAGGACATCTGTCTCAAAGTATCACTGAATAAGGGTGTGTTCCAGTGAGTTCTCTGGGGCCAGGGAGCACCTCACACATGGGTACTCCTCTCTGGGTAGTTTCAACACTTAATTATAGCTCAGATACTACAATCATAGAGAGAAAGGTATGTGACAAGGAATGCTGAGTAGCTCTATTGGTCTAAGAGCAGGCTGTACTCACCCTGTCCAACCGACCAGCAGAGCTCCTGAGATGTGTAGCTGGCAGGGCCAGACTCTTCTTAAGGCAGGCGTCCCCAGCGGGAGCCGCACCGTGATGGTGGTCAGACTGGTGCTGCTCCAGCCCAGCTCCCTGTGCTCTCGGTAGAGATGGCTGCAGGACTCTGTGACGTGTGGCCAGGACATCCCAGAAGGCTGAAGGAAGGAGAACAGAGCTCCTCCTTTACTTTGGCATCTGTTCCATACCATCCTTCCCTGCTGCCCATGTACATTGTTGGCTTTGGTGGTAGTGTGAACCCCTAGCGAGGGGAGCCTTCATCATCCTTCAGCTCCCTCTGCAGCTGGTTGTCCTCTGCAGAGCCTTCCAAGGTCATTGCTGGCTCCACATACTGTTTAGCCAACACCACATTCCAGCCTCTGATTACAGAGTTGGTACTTGCAGGCTCTGTTCTCACTTGAGAGCTCAAAGACCCTGCAGGTCTTCTGGTAAGCTGGCAACTGTTGGCCTGTTGTTTACTTCTGATCAAACACGTACCAACTCTTTCCTCTCACAGGCTCTCATTCCAAGGATGGCTCCTTCCCAGTAGCATGACCAGTTGTCATCCTTACCCTTAGTGGACAGACAGGGCTGTTGCCTGACATCTACAGTAAGGAGAACAGCCCAGAGAATGATTTGTAGTTTTGGCACTCTGAGCAGGGAGCACAAAGTCTTTGCTGAACACAGACTGTTGTCCTCTTTCCTCTTGTATCCATCAACATCAGTGTCCAGTAAACACCATACTTCTTTCCGGACTTTGATAGCTTTACAGAGCAGCCAAACTCTCCAGAGCCTGCAGCACTGCACATTTGCACCTCCTCTAGTGCTTTAGCCCTGCAACAGTTGAAGGCTGGGTCCAGAGTTAGGATTAGCTTTTGATGCCTTTAGGATCTTGTGGCTAATAAAGGCCAGGAAAATGTTACAGAAGAAACCAGGAGCTGTTTTAGACAAAGGAGGCAGGTGACAGGGGACAAAACTCCTTCTCAAGCTCTTCAGCAAAAGACAAGGTTTGGATTTGACAGGATCTCAGGTCTCATGGAGACATTCAAGGCTTAGGACAAGGTCAGTACAAAAGAAAACAAATTAATATTCATGCCTGATTTATTTCTCTATAAAAATTCAGTTCAGCTCCAGCCCTCATTTTCTTATCATTTCTTAGCATTTCTGTCCCCCTGTATGAACTATTTGCTATTGATATATGTGCCCAGGCTAAAGATTAATTGAAGAGCCACAATTCAGGAGGGGTTAACTTAATTCCCTTCTGCAGTATTTCATACAAGTTGTGGCCAGGAATATTTTATTAGTTCCATGCAAGAGGACCCATGGCAAGTGCCATTGCTCAGCCTCGGTTAGCTGAAGCTGCTGCACAAACTCCAGATGACAACAGAGGGAAGCTGGCAGCAGGGTGCTTCCAGTTAAGGGACAGGAAGCAGAGGCAGCTTTGATGTACCAAGATGATGCTCAAGTGCACAGTGCTTTATTTTAGACTGACAAGAATGCTTATGCAAGGGCTGGAGCAATGACACCTTTGCTTTTGACTCTTAAGATAGGAAAGGCAGGATTTGTGGAGTGGGATTTATTTCCAGTTGTGTTAGTGCTTTCAAGAATAAGAGCTAAGCTGGATATTTACTACTGGTTTTGGGAGTAATTATCCAGCAGCATGAATCTCCATCTATTTTGGAAGGAAGGAAAGCAGAGACTATTAGATTAATCCTGGTGGTATAAAATTAGTAAGTGAAATAGATTAGTAAAAACTGTGCCATTACTTGAATCACAGAATCACAGAGGTGCTCAAGACAAGACTGGCTGGGGCACTTAGTGCCATGGTCGGGTTGATTGGCTAGGGCTGGGTGCTAGGTTGGACTGGATGAGCTTGGAGGTCTCTTCCAACCTGCTTGATTCTATGATTCTATGAAACATTCTAGTTGGAAAAGACTCTCAGGATCATCAAGTCCAACCATTATCCTTACTCTACTTCACCCTTAAACCATATCCTCAAGCACCACATCCAAATGACTTTTAAACACCTTCAGGGTTGGTGACTCAACCACCTCTCTGGGCAGCCCATTCCAATGCCTGACCACTCTTGCTGGGAAAAAAGATTTTTCCTAATGTCCAGTCTAAACCTACCCTTTCACAGCTTGAGATCATTCCTTCTTGTTCTATCACTACCTACCTGTGAGAAGAGCCCAGCAGCAGCCTCTCCACAACGTCCTTTCAGGTAGCTGTAGACAGCGATGAGGTCTCCCCTCAGCCTCCTCCTCTTCAAGCTAAAGAGCCCCAGCTCCCTCTGCTGCTCTTCATAAGGTTTATTTTCTAGGCACTTGTGCTAGTTTGAGCCTAGCTAGCATGTTTTGGTGAGAAGAACTAGATGATAGGCTGTAAAATGAAAACAATGGTGAGGTCTACTTCCCTCACAGTCTTNTAAGCTTCACTCAAATTTCCAGAGCTGACTGAGTCTAGTCTGGGTGATTTCTAAAGTGTGGGGGGGCAGGGGACACCCAGACCATCACAGCACTTCATCAGCTTTGTTGCCCTCCTCTGCACTCGCTCCAGCACCTCCACATCCGTCTTGTAGTGAGCTGCCCGAAACTGAACACAATACTCAAGGTGTGGCCTCACCAGAGTCGAGTCCAAGGGGACAATCACCTCCCTGCTCCTACTGGCCACATCATGTCTAATACAAGCCAGAATGCCATTGGCATTCCTTGCCACCTGGGCACACTGCTGGCTCATATTCAGTTGTTTGTCTATTACAGCCCCCAGGTCCCTTTCTCCAGCCACACTTCCCCAAGCCTGTAGCATTGCTTACAGGTGTGGCCCAAGTGCAGGACCTGGCATTTGGCCTTGCTGAAGCTCATGCCATTAACATTAACATGCCTCTTCCCTGCTTGGCTCCCTCACCAGTTGCGTCAGGAAGTTATCCTCCAGGCACTCCTGGATTCTCCAGAACTGTTCTCTCTCTGCTGTATTGTATTCCCAGCAGACATCTGGGAAGTTGATGTCTCCCACAAGAACAAGGGGGTGTGGTTGTGAGACCTCTCTCAACTGCTTTAAAAAAAAATTCATCAACCTCTACATCCTGGTTGGGTGGTCTAGAACAGATGCCCACCATGATATCTGTCTTGCTGGCCTTACTTAACCATTAGGGTAAGTAAGGCCAGCAAGTTTCTTACCCATAGGGACTCAACCCTACCATCTAAGTAAGATTCTTACCCATAGGGACTCAACCCTACCATCTAAGTAAGATTCTTACCCATAGGGACTCAACCCTACCATCTAAGTAAGATTCTTACCCATAGAGACTCAACCCTACCATCACCTCCATTCATTTCTATAGTTTCACATGTGTCCTTAACATAGAAGGCCACTCCACCACCCCTTCTTCCTTGCCTATTCCTTCTGAAAAGTTGGCATCTATTGATTGCAGCACTCCAGCTGTGGAATCATAGAATCAGTCAGGGTTGGAAGGGACCACAAAGATCATGCAGTCCCAACTCCCCTGCCATGGGCAGGGACACCCTACCCTAGATCAGCCTGGCCACAGCCTTATCCAGCCTGGCCTTAAACACCTCCAGGAATGGAGCCTCAACCACCTCCCTGGGCAACCCATTCCAGCCTCTCACTGCTCTCATGCTCAACAACTTCCTCCTCACCTCCAGACTGAATCTCCCCACCTCCAGCTGTGCTCCATTCCTCCTAGTCCTGTCACTCCCTGAGAGCCTAGAAAGACAGCTTTTTTGTAGGCCCCCTCCAGATCCTGGAAGGCCACAAGAAGGTCACCTGGGAGCCTCCTCTACTCCAGAGTGAACAGCCCCACCAGCTTTCCATGATGCAAATATATCACAAAAGATAATCTCACTCTGATGACAGAAGAGGTCTGCAGCCACAGACAGCTGCTGCCTGGCCAAGGACTGGTCCTAGCCCAGCTTCGGGTGCCGAGAGGGAGGTTTCTCCAAGTACCTATACTCATAGTTACACATCTGCTCCAGAACAGAGAGTACAAGTATGTTTTCCAAGCCACCCTTCAGCCTCAGCTAGGCTGCTCCCTAGACACATTCTGGAAGCACTCAGACCACTGTGAGACACTTTGCTGGAAGATGCTATCCAAGAAGCAAAGCAAGCAGCTTTGGTGGCCCCTAAAGTCCTATAAATGCCATTACATTGGCTGCAACAGAAATTCAAACAAAATATTCAGAAATTGATAAATATGTCCAGAAAGGTAGCTTGGCAGCTGTCAATCAATCAGTTTTAGAGTTTGACAGCTCTGAATAAGAGGATCTACAGAAGTCCTTTTACACATCAGCTCTTCAAGCCAGACCTCAGTCCTGCAGCTGATTCCGAGTTCTGCTCATGGTGCAGAAACTTTTCAAGCTCTCCCCAAGACTGCTTTGTTTGTAATTTAATACGAATGCCAATGTCAGCATGCAAATTGACTGAGGGCAGCTCTTTGAAGAGCTGGCTATCCTCAATTCCCAGTGAAGCCAAAGGAGAGTCAGAGCATCCATAAAGGCACATGATCAGAGTACATTAGCAAATGGACTGTTACCATGTTAGGAAATCCTGATACATTCAGCCAGTTAATGCTTCTTAGGAGTAGAAGGGTAGCCAATAAAAGAAGCTAACAGCTCATTCCAAAGAATTAGAGCAAAGTAATGCAGTCAAATTCTGTATTTCAGCCTAAACACTGCTAATGTGTTTCTAAACAGGTGGGCAAAACCTCCAGTTGAAGTAGTCTCTAGGTAAAACAATTAAGTCTCCATTGTGCCAAGTCTGTAGGCATTTATTCTCCATTAATAGAAGATCAGAATTGTAGGTTAATTATTCATAGAGTTCTAAAGAGATACTCTATTTTATTCAGAAAGTCATTCAGTGGACTACAGAAGAAGTCCATCAGGCTCTCATACACCTTAATAAGGCAAAGCAAGAGATATGAAGGTCAGGCTCTGAACAGAGGAGGGAAGGAAGTCAGGAGACCACTGCGGTGGATGCCCTGCTCCTGGACAGGCCAGCTCACCAGGCCAGGCTCTGCAAGGATGCAAACTCGATACCTGTCCTCTGGGTATTCTGGCATTTTCTGCCCATGTTTTGACTCTATAGGTTAGTATAGGTTATGCAGGGAGGTGGTGGAGTCACCGTCCCTGGAGGTGTTCAAGAAACAACAGGACGTGGCACTTCGGCATATGTTTGAATGGCTGTGGTGCTGCTAGGTCGAGGGATGGACTTCCCACTGACACACTTCTATGATTTTGGGAGCACCACTGTACTGATCCAACACCACATCTCAGCTGTCAATTCCCACAGGGGCTTATGGTACACAGGTAGGTAATTCAGCTCCCAGTTTCTTTCTATTTCGTTGAAAGTCTCAGGCCTAAGTTCTCCATCTGATTCCCTACATTTGCATAAACCAGATTAGCCAATCTCCGGGGGCTGTAGCTTGGAAGCACCGCGCAAGCACGAAGGCTTTCTGATGGCACCTGGAGCCGCTCTCCACAAAAAGCATCTGTAATAGGGGAGGCTCTTCTTGACCTGCCTCTGCAGCGCCAGTGCGGTGCGGAGCAGGGCTGCTGTCGCTGCCCTCTGGTGCCCTCTCCTGGTACTGACAGCCAGGCGACCAGAGAGGTCCTGGCTAGATGGCAACACGCAGTGCGCCCTCAGGATTCGGTTCACCCATACCCTAGGAGACAAAACTTAACATCAAATGAACACAAGGCACTCGTAGAACTGTTGCCAATTTAGGAAAGCAGGGGAAAACCAATCTCAGCAAAACAAAAGCTTCCTGCTTGCATTTTGATTACAAAGTTTTTAGCCACGCAAGAAGGAAACTTAAATGCTTTCACAAAAGTTCTGATTAGAAACAACAGTTTCAATTATTGCAGAACCTCTCCTCAACCAAAGAATCAGGCAAAGAACACCCCCCATACCTAAACAAAATTCTCTGAACTTAACTGAAAAAGAGAGATGTTTCAGCTGGATATTCTCTTTTTCCAAGTGGGAATTAAAGCCCTGAGACAGATAAATATTATTCCCTGGGTAGCTGCAAGTAATGAGATTTAGAAAATATGCATGTTGCTTCACATGGAGCCAATCTCCAGTTGAAAACCCAAATGGAAGATATTTTGCAGTTTGACTGTGTTTTGCTAGTTTGAGGCTAACTGGAATATTGTAACGAGGAAAATTAGACTATAGGCTGATCACAGAATCACAGGAAAAATAGACTATAGGCTGATCATAGAATCAGAGAATCAAGCAGGTTGGAAAAAACCTCCAAGCTCATCCACTCCAACCTAGCACCCAGCCCTGGCCAATCAACCAGACCATGGCACTAAGTGCCTCATCCAGGCTTTGCTTCAACACCTCCAGTGACGGCGACTCCACCACCTCCCTGGGCAGCCCATTCCAATGCCAATCACTTTCTCTGGGAAGAACTTCCTCCTAACATCCAGCCTGAACCTGCCCTGGCACAGCTTGAGACTGTGTCCGCTTGTTCTGTTGCTGCTTGCCTGGCAGAAGAGACCAACCCCACCTGGCTACAACCCTCCCTTCAGGTAGTTGTAGACAGCAATGAGATCTGCCCTGAGCCTTCTCTTCTGCAGGCTGCATACCCCCAGCTCCCTCAGCCTCTCCTCATAGGGTTTGTGTTCCAGGCCCCTCCCCAGCCTTGCTGCCCTTCTCTGGACACATTTAGCACCATTTCTCTTTCCAAAACAGCCTTCTTAAGCCAAGCCAAGCCAAGCCAGCCTTCTTAAGCCAACTCCAAAAAGATTACCTTGGCCACTAAAAAGATTACCTTGCCTTGCTACTATGATTTGGGGAAAATAATCCACACTTCCAAGATGTCTGCACCAGGGGCAGGAGAAGGACTGATGCCATGGGAAGCTGTACACACAACGAGCTTTTTGGGGTGCTTTACATTTGTGCCCTGTTTTTTATAGTCCTGGCGTAGTCTCCAGTGATTTTCACACTAATTAGTGCCTTGTTGGGCCCCTTCTTTTTTCTTCATGAGACCAATGTTCTCCAGCTGAACAGGTATGACTACATCCAGTCCCCAGTCCTCTCTCTCCCAGTCATACCTGCCAGTCCCACCTGTTCCCTGTGTCCAGGAGATTTAGCTCTCCCCTTATTCCACAGATCTCCTCTTATCCCACAGCTCCTCTGAAAGAAAGGGGGATCCCTGGGGATACAGAAAGCTGCGAAGCAGCAGCAGCAGGACTGGGCTCCTTGCGTTGTGCATAGCTGAACTACCCTGGGGTGTCAGGGAGCAGGAGCTTAACCCCTGTGCTTGGGCCTGCAGCTCCCCAAGCACAAAACTCAGTTTAAGAAGCAGCTTCCTCTAAATCACATCCTGCTAAGTCAGACCATTTGCAATTATATATTTATTACATATTAAAGAAATGAACAAAACCTTAGCACATTCAAGCACAGAGTCCAGCCTGGGAATCTCTCTCCAAGCCCTAGACCCAAATAAGACTAGGTGAGACACTGGCACAGGTTGCCCAGGAAGGCTGTGGCTGCTCCCTCCCTGGAGGTGTTCAAGGCCAGGTTGGATGAGGCCTTGAGCCACCTGTTCTAGAGAGAGGTGTCCCTGCCTATGGCACAGGGGGGTTGGAACTGGCTGAGCTTTGAGGTCCCTTCCAACCTAAACCATTCTATGGTTCTGTGATTCTAAGTCAGAGGCCATGACCTGTGGACACAAACATGGCAGCTTTGTCACTCCCACCAAGCCTAGGGTGACACAGCAGGGTCTCCCCTCAAGGAGGAATTGCTTTCACAAGCTAGACCCTGAGAAGGCTTAAGCACTTGAATTGTCCTCAAGTAACAGAGAGCAGAAGTGTTATGGAGGCAGGGAATTAATGTGGCCGAGTCAGGAATTATATAAAAAATAGAGTTGTTTTATTTTCCTGAAAACCTGCCCCCAGGACTAGATACAGAAGATAATTGAGTTTTAATTAGCAGGTTCTTAGTTGGTTGAAAAGATCTACATGGATGCCACAGGTAGACTTTACTATTTTAGAAGTCAGAAGTTGGAAAAGGCTTGAGCTATTAAATACATATAGCGTCCCCACTATCAAGATAAGGCTGAGCCAAAGCTACTCACAGCAGAATCAGGCAGGCTTGAATGGAAGGGCGGTGCAAAGGCTTCTCCTTCGGGTCTGTCAGAAGCCTCTGAGGGTCGTTAAGAGCTATAAAGCTGCACAAAGGAGGTGCTTAAGGGGAAGCAGTCCTTCGGAGCTTGTCTTGGGAGCGTCAGGGGCTCCATGTGCAGAAGCTATCCAGGCTGGGGGGAGAACTCCAAAGCAGGAACAAACTCCAAGGCAGGATCACCCCAAGGCGGGGACCCCAAGGCGGGAAGTCCCCCCAGTATTTATCCCCTTCCTAGACACAGAGCTGAGTTACCACTGCCTAGGCACAAAGCACACAGCCAATCCCCAGCCGATCCCAGCGTGGGCCCTGCACAGGGCACCCCTCGTGCTGGAAGGGTCCCTTGCTCCCCCCCTTTCACACCNGGCCCTCCTCCCCCCCCTCCCCACCCGCGGGGGGGGGGGGGGGGGGGGGGAACAGGTCTGTTAGCGCCTTTTCCTCTCCCATTCAAACCACAGAGGGAGAGGAATTCTGGGGTACACAGGACTCCAGGACAAGAAGTCAGGCAGCTTTCAGTGCAGCCCTCCATCTCCTCAGCACCTCGTACCAATCACCATGGGAAATAAAAGCAAAAGCCACACCGGGTAACGAGATGGAGAATGACAGGCAAGGAACATCCTTGCTGAAGGGATGCAAAGTGTCAGTTGCCACCAGCTCCAGCAAACTGAGCAGCTGTGCCCTGGCACTTCCCTAGTGTTCCAGTGAGTTCTCTGGGGCCAGGGAACACCTCACACATGGGTACCCCTCTCTGGGTACAGTTTCAACACTTCATTATAGCTCAGATACTACACTCATAGAGAGAAAGGTATGTGACAAGGAATGCTGAGTAGCTCCATTGATCTGAGAGCAGGCTGTAGTCACCCTGTCCAACCGACCAGCAGAGCTCCTGAGATGTGTAGCTGGCAGGGCTGGCAGGCCCTTAAGGCAGGCGTCCCCAGCGGGAGCCGCACCGTGATGGTGGTCAGACTGGTGCTGCTCCAGCCCAGCTCCCTGTGCTCTCGGTAGAGATGGCTGCAGGATTCTGTGACGTGTGGCCAGGACATCCCAGAAGGCTGAAGGAAGGAGAACTGAGCTCCTCCTTTACTTTGGCATCTGTTCCATACCATCCTTCCCTACTGCCCATGTGCCCTGCTTCCCCTGGATCTTACCTCTAGTAACCCTGTGACTTTCAGCCTGTTGGACCTCCTGATCCAACACAGGCCAACTCTTCCCTCCTACACCTGGCAGGAGGATCTGCCACTTCAGAGGACATGTGTCTGCTTCCTCATCTTAGCAACCAGCCACCACCACCTGCCTTAGGACCACCTTCCTCAATCAGCACAGCCACAGAGAGTTATTGTAAAATGTTTAATACAAGTAAGGAAGCTGCAGCAGGCTGCAGCTTGGTGAAGGATTTAAACACTAGGATAAGAGTTACTGCCAAAGCCTAGGAACAGAGAAGGTCAGGCCTCCCCTGCTTTCCCTGCAGACTTCTGCAGGAAGAGTCACTCTGTTAGTCTCCACCAAAAAACATTTAGAATCATAGAATCAGTCAGGGCTGGAAAGGACCACAAGGAGCAGCCAGTTCCAAACCCCCTGCCATGCCCAGGGACACCCTACCCTAGAGCAGGCTGCCCACAGCCTCAGCCAGCCTGGCCTTAAACACCTCCAGCCATGGGGCCTCAACCACCTCCCTGGGCAACCCAGTCCAGCCTCTCACCACTCTCATGCTCAACAACTTCCTCCTCACCTCCCGGCTGAATCTCCCCACCTCCGGCTTTGTTCAATTCCCCCCAGTCCTGGCACTCCCTGACAGCCTGAAAAGTCCCTCCCCAGCTTTTTTGTAGCCCCCTTCAGATCCTGGAAGGCCACAAGAAGGTCACCTGGGAGCCTCCTCTTCTCCAGCCTGCACAGCCCCAACTCTTTCAGTCTGTGCTCACAGCAGAGCTGCTGCAGCCCTCTCAGCATCCTCCTGGCCCTGCTCTGGACACACTCCAGCATCTCCACATCCCTCTTGTCCCAGGGGCTCCAGAACTGGATGCAGTACTCCAGGTGGGGTCTCAGCAGAGCACAGCAGAGGGGGAGAATCACCTCCCTGGCCTTGCTGGCCACACTTCTCCTGCTGCAGCCCAGGCTCTGCTTGGCTTTCTGGGCTGCAAGTGCACACTGCTGGCTCCTGTTGAGCTTCTCATCCACCAGCACCCCCAAGTCCCTCTCCTCAGGGCTGCTCTCCAGCCACTCACTGCCCAGCCTGGATTTGTGCTTGGGATTGTCTCAACCCAGCTGCAGGACACTGCACTTGGTCTTGTTGAACCTCCTGAGGTTGGCTTTTGCCCATCTCTGCAGCCTGTCCAGGTCCCTCTGGATGGATCCCTTCCCTCCAGCCTGGCTGCTGCACCACACAGCTTGGTGACAGCAAACTTGCTCAGGGTGCAGCAAATCTGCTGACTTTCTGTCTGTATACTTACATTCTTCAACTTAACAACCTCTGAGGGAGCCCTCTCACACCCTGGAAATCAGGCTGGAATGTGAGTAGGTGGTACATGAGGTTTGTATTAACTCTCATATGTCTAAACAAAAGGTGTCGAGCATTGGAAGTCATCAACTGAAAAAATTCTTACAAATAGACTTTAATTGCAAACACATCTCCTGTCTTTCAGCAGAGACAGAGCAAGACTGCATGTGCAGACCCAGATGTAGTCCTTTTGAGAGGACCCAGAGTTACTGACCCTGCCAAAGAGCAGCCCTGACCTTACTCACATGGTGCTGCAGTCACCCTGCCTTTGCAATTGAATTGTCCATTGGGTCAAGAGCTCTGTGAGGAAGAGCCAACATGTCTTCATTTACTACCCTTAAACCAGAAATCATTTTAGGACATGGTTCACAATGAGTATCATTCCTCCCCAGAAGCCTTTGTCTCCACAAAGGCCTGCCTGTTTTCATAGAAGAGAATCATAGAATCAAGCAGGTTGGAAGATACCTCTAAGATCATCCAGTCCAACCTAGCACCCAGCCCTATCCAGTCAACCAGACCATGGCACTAAGTGCCCCAGCCAGGCTTTGCTTCAACACCTCCAGGGACAGTGACTCCACCACCTCCCTGGGCAGCCCATTCCAATGCCAATCACTCTCTCTGCCAACAACTTCCTCCTAACATCCAGCCTAGACCTCCCCTGGCACAGCTTGAGACTGTGTCCCCTTCTTCTGCTGCTGGTTGCCTGGCAGAAGAGACCAACCCCACCTGGCTACAGCCTCCCTTCAGGTAGCTGCAGACAGCAATGAGGTCCCCCTTGAGCCTCTACTTCTGCAGGCTGCACATCCCCAGCTCCCTCAGCCTCTCCTCATAGGGTTTGTGTTCCAGGCCCCTCCCCAGCCTTGCTGCCCTTCTCTGGACACCTTCCAGCACCTCAACATCTCTCTTGAATGGAGGAGCCCAGAACTGGACACAGCACTCAAGGTGTGCTAAGCTGTGAATATAAAGCTTCATTTATTGACTTCCAGATGGCTGAGTCTAGTCTGGGTGACTTCATAGTGTGTGTGTGTGGGGGGGTGTGAGTAACTACCAAACCATCACACAAACTCCTAAGTATAATGCCACTGAATGATGCTTTTCAGGGTCCCAGGAATAGCCTCACTGGTTTCTCAGAACAACTCAGTTGCAAAGCAGAGGCAGAAGTTACCACAAGTAGTAGAAGTGTTCATCTAGATTTTATCTTTTTGTAAAGAGGGATTGAACAGAAGAGTCTGACAAATACTGCATCCAGAAACATGCACTGAAATACTGGCAAATGCCAGCCAAATCCCTCCCCTGCTCACTCCTCTAGAAACAGCACGTGGAAGATGCATGTCTGTACCACATACACCCAGTGATCAAAGCCATAAGGCAGGAGTAGTTATGAGTTTTCAGCCCTTCAGCCTTCAAATACTCTCTCTTTCAGGAAAACTTCCCTTCAGCACTCACACAGCATAAAGACCCCAGGAGCAGAAGCTCTTCCTTTTAAGGGCTTGTTGTCCCAGCAGCCCTGAGTAGGTAATTTGTATTAGTAAGTGGGGAAATGGAGAGAAGACCTGTCCCTGAGCCAGTGTTTTAATGAGGACACAGTAAACAAAAAACTAGAACCAAAGCTATTAGTAGTTCCCAAAAGGTCCATCACTTTGAGCTGACCTCTGGTTCAGCGCTAGCCAGGGGCCAAACAGCCATGGCCACCACACTTCAGTTTGCAGGGAAGCAGGTAAGACAGGATCACCAAAGTGACCTCACTGTTGTCATCTGTGAGGGATAAGGAGGGCTAGCAGGGGAGCTGCATGGGCTGGATGCTGCCCCCGGGCACAGACCGCTGCAGCTCATACGGCTCCATGCTTCCCCCTCCCTCTGAGGATGGCCAACCATGTGCCCCTCCAAGTCTCATCTCCAGTGCCAGAGGCAAGGAAGTGATGCCACAGAGTCTGTTCTGCTCAGGGCAGCAAAGGGCTGCCACCAGGGTTTCCCAAACCCCAGGTAGGGATGGCTGAGGGACCAGGAAGATGGGGAGAAGGAGGTTTCCCAGAGAGCAGCCCAGGGGGTCATGAGAAGACAACAACAGAACTGATACATATTCAGGGTCATCCCAGACTGATTTCTTTCTCCTGCTCAAAATCAGCATCCCTCAGTGGGGCTGCTCTTGTGACAGAGGGTTATTTATTTTCATGCTTGCTACCTCACAGCTTCCCATCTCCCTTGCCCTTTACCTCAAGATGCAATTATCTCTGCCCTAGCCTGACAATGCTGCTTGTGAAAACCATGACTGAGACATTTCCAAGTCAGCCAAATTCAAATTCTTGTATGTCAGCTTTATCCTGTGGGAGATTTGCTGAATTATTTGGATGCCAGCAGTCAATTGTGATTAACAGAGCAGAGGACAGGAAGGCTGAGCCACTTTCTCATAGAAACATGTATTCCTGAGATACCTGCACGTGAAAATGTGTCACGGTGAGATGATGGAAAATTAACAGGTTTCAGCCAGTCTAGGGCATCCTGATGCTCTTGCTGTGCCAGTGGAGACAAAAATGATACTTCAGTTCTTTAATTGCATTCATCCAGATTCTGAATTTGGGGCAAATTATTACAACCAAGGCCTGGACCTTTTTGTTACAGCCAGAAAGACTGTAAGTCGCAGCTCCTACTTCAAAGGCTATTTCATAGAATCATAGAATCAGTCAGGGTTGGAAAGGACCACAAGGATCAGCCAGTTCCAACCCCCCTGCCATGCGCAGGGACACCCTACCCTAGAGCAGGCTGCCCACAGCCTCAGCCAGCCTGGCCTGAAACACCTCCAGCCATGGGGCCTCAACCACCTCCCTGGGCAACCCAGTCCAGCCTCTCACCACTCTCATGCTCAACAACTTCCTCCTCATGCCCAGCCTCACTCTCCCCACCTCCGGCTTTGCTCCATTCCCCCCAGTCCTGTCACTCCCTGACAGCCTGAAAAGTCTCTCCCCAGCTTTTTTGTAGCCCCCTTCAGACCCTGGAAGGCCACAAGAAGGTCACCTGGGAGCCTCCTCTGCTCCAGCCTGCACAGCCCCAACTCTTTCAGTCTGTGCTCACAGCAGAGCTGCTGCAGCCCTCTGAGCATCTTCCTGGCCCTTCTCTGGACACGCTCCAACATCTCCACATCCCTCTTGTAATGGGGGCTCCAGAACTGGATGCAGTACTCATATTTGTAGATTAGTACAGTGCAGTATTTATATTTTTCTATTATATAGTATTTGCTGTCCACATTAGCAAATAAAGCACTTGTCCTCATTTCCCAGAGAGGGAACTAGGTCACAGTGAGATTTTTGAATAAGTGGAAGAGGAAAATATTCCCCTGGCTGCTCGAGTTCCACAGGAGCAAATGTCAGACACTGTGAGACCATTAAGCTTGTTCTGGACACACAGCACATCTTGAATCATAGAATCATAGAATGGTTCAGGTTGGAAGGGACCTCAAGGATCATCCAACTCCAACCCCCTGCCATAGGCAGGGACACCTCCCACTAGAGCAGCTTGCTCAAGGCCTCATCCAGCCTGGCCTTAAACACCTCCAGGGAGGTTGTGGAGCACAGAAGCACCGAATGTGATCAAAGATCACATTTGGTGCTTCTGTGCTCCACAACCTCCCTGGGCAACCTGTGCCAGTGTCTCACCACCCTCACTGTAAAGAACTTCCTCCTAACATCCAGTCTAAATCTCCCCTCTGCCAATTCAAACCCATTCCCCCTCATCCTGACATTACCAGACCTTGTCAATAGTCCCTCCCCAGCCTTCCTGTAGGCTCCCTTCAGATACTGCAAAGCCACTCTAAGGTCTCCTCGAAGCCTTCTCTTCTCCAGGCTGCAGAGCCCCAACTCTCTCAGCCTGTCCTCATAGCAGAGCTGCTGCAGCCCTCTGAGCATCTTCGTGGCTCTCCTCTGGACTGGCTCCAGAAGTTCCATGTCCTTCTTGTGTTGGGGGCTCCAGAACTGTACACAGGTGAACAGAAAGCCTTGACCCTTTAAAAGTGTCCTCAGAGCACAGGCCACATGGCAGATGCAGGGATACAAGTGTCTCCACAGGAACCCACCCAAAGGTGGCAGTGCCATTCCTCCCTGGCACCAGTGGTCGGAGGCAGCTGATCAGGCTTTGCTGCGCACAACTCTTCCTCTTCCATCAGCAGAGCAGCAAATTCAATCCTGTTCACCCCAACGTGTGCCTTCCTGAAGGAGAATGAAACCTGAAGTGTCTACTCTGGCACCCTGCTGTGTGCCTGACTTGGCCATCAGGTATCACTGTAGATAAAGAGCATTTTCTGAGGCTCAGAGAAAAAGCTGTCTGCCTGGCACACATTTAGCAGAAAAGGGACTGTACACACCTGGTGAATATAATTGTTCTCCCATCTCATCCCTGCTGATCTAAACCAGTGTCAATTTGCACTGAAAAGGATGCAGCAGTGCAAGCATGGAGCCAATGTATGTGAGAGGAAACTCAAGCTTCATGCTTCCAGCTTGTATTTAAAACACGTTGCCTACAGTTTGGCTACTGGAATGGGCTGCCCAGGGAGGTGGTGGAGTCGCCGTCCCTGGAGCTGTTCAAGGCAGGATTGGACGTGGCACTTGGTGCCATGGTCTAGCCTTGAGCTCTGTGGTAACAGCTTGGACTTGATGATCTGTGAGGTCTCTTCCAACCTTGGTGACACTCTGATGCTGTGATACATGAATTGCTGTGTATGACATAATTAAGATAACACATCATATAGTGCTGGAGCAACATGAAACAGCTCCTGCCCTGCCTGACCTTTCCTGCATTATAGGAGGCTCATTCATACCCAAAGCACATACAGACTGGCACAGCAAAAGCATGTGCACTGCTATCCTCCTGTATGGGCTCAATTTACTCCTGAATATGGTCATCCACAAAATAGTCCTGAGCAGGAGAGCACTCAGGTGGTGGACAATACCTGATCATTTTCTCAACACAATTTGATAGGTACAGGCTCTAGTCACAGCTGTTCAGCATTATGCTGCTATAGAGCTTCCCTTTTCCTCCCCAACTCATCTCATCTGAGTTCAGTAGATCTGGCAGCTGGAGAGGACTGTAGATGTTTATTTATATGCTGTCATCTTCTTCAATGAGCAGTCTTAAGCCATCTGGAAGAGTCTCTAAATTACTGCTCCACATCATGCCAAAATCCTCAGCAGATCAGAAGAAATGCTCAGAAGTGCATCTTCCCAAATGGTCTCAATTCTGCAATGACTTACTAACTGTGAATCTTTCTAGGAACTAACTTTTGAAGTTATTTCTTTTCCCTCCTTCCTTCCTTCCTTCCTTCCTTCCTGCCTTCCTTCCTTCCTTCCTTCCTTCCTTCCTTCCTTCCTTCCTTCCTTCCTTCCTTCCTTCCTTCCTTCCTTCCTTCCTTCCTCCCTCCCTTTCTTCGCTTTTCTCCCTTTCTCTCTCTTCCTCTCTTTCTGTCAAATGATAACTGATTATGAGAAATGCTTTCCTACAGATAAGACCTTCAGGTCTAGTTTCTCAGATAGGCAGGGCACAACTCAGACTGTCAGTGGAAAGCAAGGAAATACAGCACATTCTGGTGACTTTCAAAATGTGTCTCAGGCTTGGGATTTGTGACTATGGCACACGCTACTTGCAATCATGACAGGCCAGGCTGAAAAAGTGCCCTTCCCAAAAAGGAAACATACACAGCACATCACTGTGACAGCACAGACAAGCATCCTTTCCAAGAGGGTCCTACCTCATGGGCACATGCCCTAAATCAGGTGAGGTCTGGGGTAAATGGGCAGTTGTTGATGTTGAGCAACTTTCTGTTGTTCTCAAATTTTGTTTGTTCAAGCAGAATAAAAGCTGTAAAAGACTTGATTTGTATTCAGGGACATAGTTTTTTACAGCCCTAAAGCAGCTGAATGAGAACATGAAGCATAAAGATTTTCTTCTTTAGAAGGAGATGCAGAACACAACAAACTAAGTGAAATCAGGGCAGACTGAGGGAGCTGGGGGTGTGCAGCCTGGAGAAGAGAAGGCTCAGGGCCGACCTCATTGCTGTCTACAACTACCTGAAGGGAGGCTGTAGTCAGGTGGGGTTGGGCACTGCTCGCATGCAACCAGCAATAGAAGAAGGGGACACAGCCTCAAGTTGTGCCAGGGGAGGTCTAGGCTGGATGTTAGGAGGAAGTTGTTGGCAGAGAGAGTGATTGGCATTGGAATGGGCTGCCCAGGGAGGTGGTGGAGTTGCCATTCCTGGAGGAGTGTGAGAGGAGGCTGGATGAGGCACTTAGTGACGTGGGTTAGTTAATTAGAAGGGTTAGGAGATAGGTTGGACTCGCTGATCCCAGAGGACTTTTCCAACCTGATTAATTCTGTGATTCTGTGAATCAGTCTCAGTTCTGCATAAATACACTGGAAGGATTAAGTTCCACCCTAGATTCAGGGAGATGACTAAAGACAGAAGTGCCTGTTACAAGTATTACTACTTCAGTCAAAGCAGGGTTTTGGTCTACAATTTCCCCTGGTTAGCGAGAGGTGCTTTTCTCCCCTGCCCTGTGCTGTGGAGGAGAGGCATGCCTCTCTTCTACTTGCTAACAGGAAAATGACCTAGATTAAAACAATATTTTTGAAGCCAAACCATCAAAGTTTCAAATTTCTCACTATGTAATCAAATCTTGCAAGATCCCAGATCTTGGAAATAAAGGTCAGAGACTTTGAGGTTTTCCCACACTTAATATTTATGTTTCCAAATGCTTTGCAGTGCAAGATTCTGAGAGGTGGTCAGAGTGATTTCCCCATGTTTGTTTATCCATGCTGACACTGTGACCAGCTAGCTCATGAAATAATAATGAGGCTGTTTCCATGCAATACACAAGGAACAGCACTTCTCCCAGGCTTCCAAGTGAGATGGGACAACCTGTAACTATAGGAGTAGAGCTGAATCAGCTTGCAGCCACTTGCAATCTGTGTTATCTTTCCCTCCCTGGCCAGCATTACAGAGTTAAAATACTTCAGTGATGGCACTGATGGACAAAAGTGCATCTTGGAGCTCTGGCCAGGTTGCACACATATGGAATTAAGCACTGGCCCCATAGTGAAGGTGACATCCTGGCTTCAGCAAAGATAATGGCACATCTCCTTTTGACCGCAATATGATCAGGCTTTCCGTCTGTCCTCCTGGAGAAGGAGATAGGAGGTAGCAACAAAACCAATAAGGTGCTAAGTCCTGAGTGCACAGCCCCCAAACATAACTGGTTACATGGTGAAGCAAGCTTGAGACCTTCACATGACCAATTTTTTTTGCATCAAAACATTACCCTTTCCTGCAGGTCTTATGCAGAGTTGAGGTCTGAAAAGGAGTTTTGATGAGAACAGCTTAGCAATGTGTTGAATCTTGACAATAAATTAGATCAATCACTTCTGAAAGGACTCTGTCCATTACCAATTTCACCCACATATGTGATGACAGTGTTCTGGGCTTTCGGTCTATAGCCAGCACCCATGAAATCACAGACCTTAGAAAGTGCCCTGTGGTTTATGTCACTGATGCAGACAATGCAGGCAGCAAGCTACAAGCGTTCCCTGCCCCACGTGTGGGTTACTCGTGGGGCATAGCAGAAGGGCTGCATAATGCCCCAAGCAAACAAAGCAAGAGAGGATGGCAGCACAGACTGGGGGCTCTGCCCTGCAACCCTTGTTTGCCTTAAGTCCCTGTTTGTACTTCTGTGGTGGTTTGGGAGTTACCTGCCCCCCTGCCCTTATGAAATCACCCAGTCTAGACTCAGCCAGCTGGGAGTTAAGGAATGAAGCTTTACATTCACATCTTAGCACAAGATACAAGCAGATAGTTATAATATATGACAAATACCTACAGCTACAGACAGAAATACACAAGTTAAAGGCAATACAGAAACACAACAGCCCTCCCAGAAACCAGAGTCCCCAGGAGAGGCTCCCAACCACCCTTCCACCTTCTTCCCACCCCTCTACCTTGTCCTCCCAGAGTTTGCCTTATGTGCAAGGTGAGTTTGGAGGATCGGCAAGGGGAGTTAGAAGCAGAAGGATTAGTTACAGAGTAGCAGCCCACGGAGAAAAGCACAGACACCGTCTCCACCAGACACACACTCTCTGTCCCTTATCTATGTTTGTGTCCTTGTCTTTATACACCTCAGCAAGCCTATGAGTGCAGTAGACATCAGCATTGTTTCCTTTTCACAGCCTATCATCTGTTTTTCTCTCAATAAAATTAGCCTCAAACTAGCACAACTTCTTTGAACTTCCAGCATGCAACTTTTTAGGATGAAAAGCTACAGGTCCTAAAGCTACCCAGAAGCTTTGGCTGTTCCTCTGTGTCTTTGGCACTAGATGCACACTCAGACTGGTTTTCCACGTTTCCCAATTTGGTCACACCAGCACTGGGAGGACACAAGCAATCAGAGGGGTGTTCAATCTTCTCCAATGGCTGAACCAAATAATGAAAGACAGATGTATTCCTGTTGTGAAGGCTTTCCAGCTTCCCCTAAATAACTGATGTCAGCATCAATACACCACTTTTTGCTGCTATGGCTCAGCAGCACTTATGGTAGGTTTCCTTTTTAACTCTGCTTTCATTTTTTCAATTTCCTGCTCTTAGAATCTTGTCCAGTAAATTCCTTGTTTGGGTTTTATGGACTTTTTGATCATGTTTCTCAGAAGATAATTCTTTTGGGATGTCAAAGGCGTGGAGGAGCTTGAAAGAATTATCGTTGTTGACAAGATGTTTGACCAGAGACAAGTGTTCCTCATTACCAGCAGGTTCTATTTTATGCTTATAAAAACAAACTTCCTGCACACTCCAGTTACAAGGAAATGGCCTTATTTTTATAAGGGTAGGTTTATGTTTGAAGCCAGCAAGGGGCTTGGTCCTTCTCTGGCCTTTTATCACACTTGTGGTTGCTTTTCCCGTGCCCTTGCAGAACTTTAGAGAGACTCCTCTCAGTACGTCACCAACCCCTGACCTAAAGCAAGACAAAAATACCTCACAAATAATCAGACTAGCACAGACTGCTGAGCCTACCACACCTCCACAGCAGAATGAGGACTAGAGTCATCGCGCCCATTCTTGGCTCCTGATGGCTCCATCCTTGCCTTGCATTACTAAAATCATTCCTGGCTTTTCTGCTGTGCTTATCATCTTTCAGGACTTACACTGATGCAGATCTGATAGCATGAATTGCCTGAGGTTACTCAGGCATACTGTGTCAGAGCTCTAAATACAGCCTGGCAATTCTGGTTCTCATTTGAATGTATTCATTTTTTCCTTCTTAGTGCCATCTTTACCAGCCTCTACACCTGAAACTTGGCGTATCTGACCACAGGGTTCTGGCATATGGGAGCTATCTAAATGATATTATTGGTATTGTTGGAAGGCCTGAAGCAAATAATCTGGATAAGTTTCCTGACATTGCACAAGGTGAAGACAGTGGAATCTAGAGTTGGATGGGTGGGCAGAGGCCAATGGGATGAGATTTAACAAGGCCAAGTGCAGGGTCTACACTTTGGCCACAACAACCCCAAGCAGAACTACAGGCTGGGGACGGAGTGGCTGAGAGCAGCCAGGCAGTGAGGGAGCTGGGGGTGCTGGTAGAAAGTAGCTGAAGATGAGCCAGCAGTGTGCCTAGGATGCCAAGAGAGCCAATGGCATCCTGGGCTGGCTCAGGAGCAGTGTGGCCAGTAGGACAAGGGAGGTTATTCTGCCCCTGTACTCAACACTGCTCAGGCCACACCTTGAGTGCTGTGTCCAGTTCTGGGCTCCTCAATTCAAGAGAGATGTTGAGGTGCTGGAAGGTGTCCAGAGAAGGGCAGCAAGGCTGGGGAGGGGCTGGAGCACAGCCCTGTGAGGAGAGGAAGAGGAAGTTGTTGGCAGAGAGAGTGATTGGCATTGGAATGGGCTGCCCAGGGAGGTGGTGGAGTCACTGTCCCTGGAGGTGCTCAAGCAAAGCCTGGATGAGGCACTTAGTTCCATGGTCTGGTTGATTGGCTAGGGCTGGGTGCTAGGTTGGACTGGATGATCTTGGAGGTCTCTTCCAACCTGCTTGATTCATTGATTCTATGATTTCTGGCTCAAATCTTGGCAGAAGTCATGATTCAGTAGATGTCAGAGCATATACTTAAAGCATCCAGTTTACTCCATCCCTGGTCAATAAGGCATGTGAATGTGTGCTGAACTTAACTTTCTTTGTGGTGGTGTCAGAAATAGCTGTTGGCTGCCCTGTTATCTAGAGCAAAGTACTCCACACACTTTTGGCCTGGCTTTGTACCACTGTGGAGTTGTCACCAGAGTAAACAAGAAATTTATGGCCACAGTGTAATGGGAACACTGAGTCCTGTCTGTGCTGGTTGCATTGTCTCCCAGTTCTGGCAGCCATGCAGGCTTCAACCCTGTCTGTAACCCTGGGCTGCCACCTGCCTTATGCATTTGTGTGCTTTCAGAAAGGTCTCATCTGCAAGGCTCTTTTTTGTCTCTTTATTTTCCATAAATCATCCTCTAAGTCCATAATGAGGCAGACACGGGGCCTGAAAGGGATGTTACGTTGACACATCTTGGTTTACTCTTACAGCTTCAAAACAGTTAAGGATGGTCAAGGGTTTTCCATTCCACCAAATCTATTCCTATTGTAACAACCACTCTTTATTTCTTTGAAATTTGTTCAGGACAAAGAGAAGAAGGCATGAAACAGAAAGGAGCAGGAGAGCACTTTCAGGTCATTTCTATTGTGACGCTTTTATACCCCTTATTCCCTTTGCATTTAGCAAGACAAAAGGCAGATGTCAAACACCAGCATTTCCCAGGGAATTGCACTTCCACAGTTGGAGCAGCTCTCAGAGCACTCTGTACCTCCACGGGGCATTGTAAGCCTGCAGTCACTACAGCTCCACCCTCACACACGCCGACCTGACCCAGCAGAGCACGCAGTGTGTGTTTCTCACCAGGCATGCGAGCAGGTTCAGCAGGTCCCTCTGAGGCACATGTTCACACACAGAGCCCTGACAGCCTCTGTGGGTCTGATGAACTGTACTTGCTTTTCAGTTTTTACTAAGCAATATTTAAATTACTAGCTGCTTCAGAGCTGAGATGAAAACAAGAGCTGGGTCCCTTCTGGAGGGCAAGGAGAAAAACATCCAAACAAGCTCATGTGGACTGAAAAATATGCTGAAGGATTTATAGCCAGCATTTCTGGGTCCTCCTGATTCAGCCAGATGGAAATAGCAGGACAGAGACTCCCTTTTTACAGGGAATCACATGGAAAAGTGTGATGGTTTGGGAGCTACCTGCCCCTCCACTCTTATGAAATCACCCAGACTAGACTCAGCCGGCTGGGAGTTAAGGACTGAAGCTTTACACTCACAGCTTAGCATAAGATACAAGCAGATAGTTACAATATTTACAGCTATAGACAGAAACAGACAAGTTAAAGGTAATACAGAAACACAACAGCCCTCCCAGAAGCCAGAGTCCCCAGGAGGGGCTCCCAACCACCCTTCCACCTTCTCCCCACCCCTCTACCTTATCCCAGAGTTTGCCTTACATGCAAGAAGAGCTGCGAGGATCAGTAAGGGGGTCAGAAGCAGAATTAGTTGAGATACACAGCAAAGGCCCAGGGAGAAAGCACAAACACTGTCATACACACACACACACACACACACTGTCCCTTATCTATGTTTGTGACCTTGCTTTTACACACCTCAGCAAGCCTATGAGTGCAGTAGCCATCACCACTGTTTCCTTTTCACAGCCTATCATCTAATTTTCCACATTAAAATATTCCAATTAGCCTCAAACTAGCACAAAAAGACAAAGGGTAATGGGTAGCAGTTACTCCTGGAGAGTGTCCAATCAGACTCTGGAAGAAAACTTCCAGACTGAGAACAGTTGGAATAATCTCCCAAGGGAAGCAGTGGATTCCCCTACACTGGACAGTTTCAAGACTCAGCTAGACAGAGTGCTGGGCCTTCTAGTTTAAGCTACATTATCACCTGGAAAGGTTGGACCAGGTAATCCCTGGGGTCCCTTCCAACCTGGCATCCTGTGATTCTGTGAAAATGGACCTTTTATCATCAGCTTGAGGACAAAAGCATTAAGAAGCATGTGAGAACAAGAAAAAAGGAGAAAGAGGTGGGGCTGACTCAAAGCAAAGGGCCAGAGCACTGACACAAGGTTGGGCTCTCAACAAGGAGGTGACGGCAAAGGTACAGGAGTGGGAGTCCTTTGCAGAGCAATACTGCTGTGTCTAAGTGAGCAGAGGGCTCAGAAGAGAGCTGTGTGTAGTGGGGCAGTCAGTCACATCCGCAGTGTTTTGGTGAGGGCAGAAGTGGATTACTGTGTCAGGCTCTGGCTTCCCCGGCAGCTTCAGAGGGATTAGGAGCTGTGCTGGCTCAGGCAATGGGGAGGTGTTGGGACTCTGTTATCTCCCATATGTGCATTTTTGATAGTGAGAGGAGGAAGGACCCTGGGGACTCAGGAGAAAAAAACACAAAATGCTTGGCCCTAGGCTAAGCAAAAGGAAAGCTGCAGAGTGAGCAGGAACATTTAGTGTGAAAGGTGAAGGGCATTCTAGCAGCTTTTCAGTGGGAGTCAGAAACTAATGTAGCAGGGCAGCTAAAATGAAAAAGAGAGGTTTGTGGTTTAGGGTAGTTGTTGCAATACCTGGTGGAACCTGAGGCAGAGTGCTCCTAGAGGCAGTGGAAGGAGGAGAGAGACAAGCATCCTCAGCCAGGCAGGAGGGAGAGCATAAGCAGCACTGAACTAGCAATGGTGGAATACCTACTCCAGACCTGCTGGGACCTGCTGGGACCTGCTCTACTTGTTGCTTTTGACTTGATTATTATCCTGTGCCTTGCACTTTAACCTTTGCTTTCCACGTATCCCCAGCAACATCTTTGCCTAAGCAGGGCACTGAGTACTGAGAAAGTGCATGGTGGACAATGTTTTTGGTATCTGTGTGATTTCCCTGCTTGCCAGGCTGTGTTCAAGCAGTGTGGTGATGACTTCTCTTCCTCAGCTTCCATGGGCCTGCTCCTGTTCAGCACTATGGTGCTGGTTCCAAGGAAAGAGGGAGCTGGGTCGCAGCTCCCTCCTGTGCATGTGGCATGTGACAGCTGCATCCCTAGATATGTGCCCTGGTTCATGTGCTGTGGGCTGAGTGCATGCATTTGCAAACGGTGTCAGCTGAAATGCACTTTTGATGGCACTTCTGCTTCCTAGGCCAAAAAGGAGGTGTGAATATGAGTGTGCCTCCAAGAAGTGTGTGCCCCTCACTGCTGTCTGGGACTACTAGAGTCTGGAAAATCATAGAATCATAGAATCAATCAAGTTGGAAGAGACCTCCAAGATCATCCAGTCCAACCTAGCACCCAACCCTAGCCAGTCAACCAGACCATGGCACTAAGTGCCTCATCCAGGCTTTGCTTCAACACCTCCAGGGACGGTGACTCCACCACCTCCTTGGGCAGCCCATTCCAATGCCAATCACTCTCTCTAGCAAGAACTGCCTCCTAACATCCAGCCTAGACCTCCCCTGGCACAACTTGAGACTGTGTCCCCTTGTTCTATTGCTGGTTGCCTGGCAGAAGAGCCCAACCCCACCTGGCTACAGCCTCCCTTCAGGCAGTTGTAGACAGCAATGATGTCAGCCCTGAGCCTCCTCTTCTGCAGGCTAATACAAGAGGGAGAGGAGGGAGTTGTAGTGTTGTCTCCATGGGGTGAAAGAGATTGTTTAATATATATGGTCTGTTTTAGCATTCAGAATGTCCTGTGGTGTTTGTACTGAGCTAAAATGCTGCTTTCAGTTAATACTGGCCTGGCTCCCTCCCAGTGTTATTCACCCTGAGTGGTCCTGCACTTGGTGCTTATCTGTGTGAAGTATCCCCCCTGCAGTGTCAGTCCTTCTGTAGCATTTTTACCTTGTTTGATGGAAATAAGAGTTTTGCCTGCTGAGGAATTAGAAACTAATGTGAAGTGAATCAGACATGAGAGATACAAACCTGTAGTAAAGAACTGCATAAATCCATCATTTGAATCTGTAGTGCATCCCACCCTGGACCATATGACTGAGCACCGTAATGGTGATTGTGACACCAAGCTGTACCAGATTACAAATAGCTTTTATAGTCTGAGGAAAGCTTTCAATAGAGCATTGTCCCAATACTCTCACCTCCCCCTCCCCCCAAAAAAAGTGTATTTGAGGACTTCTGCTGAGTCGATGTTATAAAATAAAGTCTCCCGAGGAAACATCTTTCCCCCTTCTGAGGGTGATGTTATCACCATTGTGATTTGGGTCCTGCTTTTTGTTGATCTCCTGATGTAGCTTAGTGTTTGCCTTGACTGTCCTCAAATGAAGCGTGTGACCAACAAAACGCCAAATCCAAGAAGACGCTGAACACCTGAAGTGCGAGCAAAGCGTACGCCTCCGAGCTTGCTGCAGAGCAAGGACAGCAGAGGGAGCCGGAGCCCCGTGGCAGCGGCCGCGGGCTGACTGCTGCCAGCACTCTCCCGTGGAAGGGAGAAGACCCCGGCACCAACGCACCTCAGCAAAGGCCACTGCCCCTGCTCCACGGCGACTGCCTTGCTTCGCGAGAATGAACTGCACTTCCACAGCAAGGCTGTACCCTTGCAGATGGGCACGGCTTAGTGTGGGTTAGCAGAGACCGAGTGGCATTCAACTCAGTATTGAGTCTGGGGCTTCAGTCACGATCAGACGCCAGACACGGGCTACAGGGCATGATCAGCAAAAGATGAACTGCACTGCTACTTCACGGCTGGGCTCCATCATCTTCAAGTTCTTTTCCAACCAAAGGGATTCCATGCATTTCAGAGGGTCAAAGCCATCAAAGCTGTTTTAAAGATTAACTTATTCTATCTGGCCACACCTTGCATTGGGTTCAGTGTTGTTCTGCCTCACTAATCTGTTCAGATTTGAACCTTAACGCTTTAATAACAATTCTTCTCTGCAAAGTAGCTTGCACAGCTTGGTATGGCTGCAAACTTAGACGTCTAAATGCCTGATCAGAATAAATAATGGCTTAAAATAGGCCAGCTGAAAGGCCAGGCTCTGCTGTCAATGTGCAAGGCAGTAGCTACTTAGGACTGCATAGGGCTTGTTCTCCTCCAACCACAGTATTAGCACTAACCACTGTTACTCACATTAACACCGATTCACAGAGAGTCACAGTCACAGAATGAACCAGGTTGGAAGAGACCTCGAGGATCATCGAGTCCAACCTATCACCTAAGCCTTCTAATGAACTAGCCTCTGACACTAAGAGCCTCATCCAGCCTCCTTTTAAACACCTCCAGGGATGAACACTCCACCACCTCCCCAGGCAGCCCATTCCAATGCCAATCACTCTTGCTGTGAAGAATTTCTTCCTAATATCCATCTTCAGGCTGTGCCCTCTTGTTCTGTCTCTGTGTGCCTGGCAGAAGAGCCCAACCCCACCTGGCCACAGCCTCCCCGCAGGTAGCTGTAGAGAGCAATGAGGTCTGCCCTGAGCCTCCTCACCCCCAGACCCCACCTGAGGAGATGGCGCCTGGGCGGCGGCAGAGCCCTCAAGCAGCGCTAGGCCCTGAGCAGGCCTCGCCGCCACCCCCCCGATATCCTGCCGCCTCTACTGGAGACTGAAACCACCCCAGAGACCCTGCATCTCCTCGGGTGTAGGGGGAGAGCGTGGGGGGGATGTGCAATGGCCACTGAAGGGAGTGAGATGGGACAGGCCCTGAGGCGCTGCCGACTGATAGTCCTCATCCTCACAGCCTTTAAAATTGTTCTGGAGCACTCCAAATTCCTTTCTTCTCCTCACCCCCAGCCCTCCCAGCCCGAGTTTGAATGAGGAGGAGAAGGCGATGCAAAATCTGCTTTCCCCCTGCCCGCCCTGCAGGCTTGAAGGGGGAACAGCAGGAGGCCTTTCCCCACGTGTGCTGAGCCGTGTGGGAGCCCACACTGGAGCCAGGATGGTGCTTGGCTGGGCTCTTGTGCCCACTATGAAATGGCAAATGGACACTTTGGCTAGAAAAGCATAAATAGAACAAGGGAGAAGGCACAAAGTGGCTCCTGCCTTGAAAGAGTTCCTGCCCTGACAGAGCTCCCAACAGGACAGGTTCCTGCCGTGACAGAATTCCCGTTTTGGACCGTCCCTGCTTTTGGATGGCTCCTGCCTTCTACACAGCTCTCAGTTTTACACCATCCCTGCCTTTGGGCACTTCTCCCCACTTTGGCACCATTCTGTGCAAACTTGCAGGCATGGCAAGTCCTGGGGTCCATTGGAGAGAGCTGCTGGCGGCACCTGGACCCGGCTGCTCTAGGACAACACAGAGCCAACTTCCTGGCTGCCATTCCGAACTGGGGAGACCTTAGCAGCAGCTCTCCCCTGCTGCTGCTGAGGCAGCATCACTTCCATGAATCCCTGTCTTGTGGCAGCTGTGTCCAGAGACATTTCTGAGTTTGGTGGCTGTGGCTTTGCCACTCGCCTTGGGCTGCTGCAGCCAGACTGTTGGATATTGCTTGCAGCTCAGGAGGCAGCCGAGCCACAGAGAAATCCAGCAAGGGATCACTGTTGAACACCTCTCTCACCTCTGTGAGTAAAGCCTGCTGCTGCCTTAATTCTCTGCTCAGCCTGATTGATAGTGGGGTAAGGCTGTGTTCATGGCTTAGCCTTTTCCATTTCCTGACTTCCTAAATCTCTACATTTGTCCATTGCATCCTTTGAAGAACTCCCAGTCAAATTAGAATCTGTAACTAAAGCTGAGCTAGTTCTGTAGATAGTTTGAGTGCAAGGTGGTCAGCAAAATAAAACCAGTCTATAATCCCTGACTCAGCCACATTCATCCCCTGCCTCCACAACAAAAATACCCAAATCTTTGCAATGTGGTGAAACAAAATGATTCTTTCTTGACCAGGCACATGACCCTCCTTGATTGCTTTAACATAACCTTTAAGGGAAGGAGATGAGAGTGTTTCCAAATCCTCTCTACTCCTCATGTGAGGATGCCCAGCCATGTGCCACCCATTCCAGGGGACTGACAGAGGTGGGCTGTGGTGAGTCATGTGCATGTAAACAGAAATGCTGGCCACAGCTTAACAGTAGCATTCCTGACTGCAGGTGTAACTCTTCCTCTGTGCCCTTCAGGTTTACTCCTCAGTGCCCACAGAGTAAAGTCTCCAGGTATAATGGCACTTGCAGGTGAATTAGAGCCCAGCTCTTTCCATGTCAGAGTGGGAACAAGGCTGCAGTAATGGCAGCATGGTGGGTTTGGTACTGTACCCATGGTGCTGGCTGGCCTGTGAGAGATGAGGCTACATGCTGAGCCAGACTAGGACTCTTGCAGTTCTTGATGTTCCTCCTTCCACCGACCAGACAGGGTAACTGTTCAGAGCTGTGGTAACATTCAGACTGTATTGCAGCCTTCGCTGAAGACTTCTTCCCCTCTCTTGCAGGATCAAGAGGAATATAGAACACAAATGTCTGAGCCTGGTCTTTGAGGAGTATGAGGGGCACTGTCCTCACTGACGCAACCACTTCCTGTGCTGGCAGACAGCTCCTCCCTGGTGCACTAATGCACTTGTTAAAGCTTTTCTCTGGGCGCTTGTTTCGTCACATGTTGAAAGGCTGAGAGGAGGTAAGATGTGGGTGCTGCCTGCAGTGCTGAGCAGTCATACCATGCAGATCAATACAATGACCTTGATAAAAGCTGCCTCCTTGGTAGAAGTCTCATTCTGATGAAGACATCCTCACTTGCAGCTGAAACAATCTCTTGGTAGCATGATGGTCTCCCTAGGCTAATGCCCTGCTCCTGTGTAGCCAGGTCACGGCCAGCACGGCAGGGCACTGTGCAGCACTTGCTCCTTTCACATGTGGCTTTTGGTCTGGCAGCTGTGTGACAGTTTGGGAGTTACCTGCCCCCCCACTCTTATGAAATCACCCAGAGTAGACTCAGCTGGTTGGGAGTTAAGGACTGAAGCTTTATATTCACAGTTTAGCACAAGATACAAGCAGAGAGTTACAATATTTACAGCTATAGACAGAAATAAACAAGGTAAAGGTAGTGCAGAAACACAACAGCCCTCCCAGAAACCAGAGTCCCCAGGAGGGGCTCCCAACCACCCTTCCACCTTCTTTCCACCCCTCTACCTTGTCCTCCCAGAGTTTGCCTTACGTGCAAAGTGAGGTTGGAGGATCAGCAAGGATGGGTTAGAAAGCAGAAGGATTAGTTACACAGGGCACCAACTGCGACAGAGATACACACTCTGACGCTCCCTCTCTGTCTTACCTATGTTTTGTGTTCTTGTTTTTATACATTCCAGCAAGCCTATGTGTGAAGCAGACATCACCACTGTTTCCTTTTCACAGCCTATCACCTAATTTTTCCCATTAAAATATTCCAAGTAGCCTCAAACTAGCACCAACTGCTACAGTGACGCAACCCCAAAGGGAGTCTCATTGATTGCTCATACCAAATACACCAGCAACTCACTCCAATTTGTGATCAAGCTCATCTCTATATCAATCTGGTTTCATCTTTTTTCTTTCTCTTTTGTCCACAGGGCAGAGCTGCTTCTGGGCAGGTGTAACTCTGGTGATACTGAAGTAGCACTGGAGCATGAATCAAAGGGAGGGTGAGATCTTAGGTGTAAGGCAGCTTGTGTTCATCTTATTACAATCTTAACATTATTTGGCAACAAAATATGAAATGCACTTTTATGTAAAGAAACATCTCTGCTTTGTGAAATTAAAACAATAAACAGCTGCTGATGGCTTAATAGCTTAAATGGGGCTTTCAATCAATCTGAAAAGCAATTTATTGTGAGTATATTTCAAAGTGGTGGAGGTTATTGCTATGATACATCTAACCATAATGGCAATGGGAAAAACATATCCTCTCCTGAGAGCTGTGAAAGGGCCCAGTAATCAGTCTGTCAGATTGCCTGTTCAGTTCACAGTCGTCTATGGCTCTGCTGAACAGCTGAGTATGTCTGAAGCAGAGAACTGAAGGATTTAGTGCCTTGGGAACAAACTTAGGCCTAATGTAGGTGCAGGAAGGGAAAAGACAAGTCTTGGATTTTCCACTACCATAATCTGAGCACTGCTGCCTCTCACTCTGCTTGGAAGAAAACAGTCCTCACTGCAATACACCTTCTGTGGTGCTAACAGGCACTGCCAGCCTTGTCTCCTGAAGAAACAAGATGTGGGCAATCAACTGGGTGTGTTGGATCTAATATTTCATTTTGCCCACGGCAAAAATGAGTTTGAAACCATTAGCAAATTCTAACCCAGTTTGGTGGCAGTCTAGATGGGAGGGTCCTGGAATTCATGTGAAGATTTGCAGATGGTGAGTGGAGAAAACTTCTTGCTGTCAGTGGTGACTGTCTCCAAGTGTCCTTTGCTTGGCCAGGAGCAGCTGCTTGACTGGTGAGCAGGTGGACCAGCCTCCAGTGCTGTGGAGGCAGCATGGACCCTTCAGAAGGCCAAACCTGGTGCTTGGAGCTAGCAGTGCTACCCCGGGAGGAAAGGGGACAGCAGGGCCAAGTTGAGATCTCCTTGCAGGACCTGAGGATATCAGAGTGTTCTTAGGGAGAAATACTGGGATACCTGGCAGGAGCACCATGTCAGGAGCCAAGCTGCATTAGTCCTGCTGCCAGTGGAGATGCTCTCTTGCTTTGGTTTCACCACCTGCAGCCACATACAGCAGTGCCTGCTGCCTGTGAACCCCTGGAAGCTCTTTTGCATCCACAAATAGAATCTTTCATTCAATAGATGTATCAATGATAGCTTGACATAAATGTGAACAGATAAACTTTCTTGTAGAGCCATTCCTTAACCTCATGGTTTGTAAATCTGACCTTTACTTTGACAGTTCTAGTATGAGAGAGTGATTCATTTTAACTGCCTCTAATTGCACTGCAGTAATTTTGTTAATTAGTTTGGAACTATCCAAATCCATCTGCTATGTCTACCTTCAGCTGCCTCCAGGACAAGGGGCAATGGGTGGAAGTTGAGGTACAAGAAGCTCCATGTAAACATGAGGAAAAAACTTTTCACTGTGAGGGTGACAGAACATTGGAACAGGCTGCCCAGGGCAGTTGTAGAGTTTTCTTCTCTGGAGATATTCAAAACCCACATGGATGTGTTCCTGTGTGATCTGGTATAGGTGATCTTGCTCTGGCAGGAGGGTTGGACTGGATAGGCTTTCAAGGTCCCTTCCAGCCGCCAACATTCTGTGATTCTGTGATAATCAGGCTGATCAAGACACTTGCTGGCAGGACAAATGGCTGCTCACAAGAACTGGAAATTCACAATACTTCAGCAGGCTGTAAGAACAACCAGGGGTCAGCCTAGGAGCAAACCTGGCCCAGAAGCAGAGTATGAATGAGGAGAATAAGATAGAATAAGACACGGTACAGAAGCACACTGCCGCTTGTTCATGGTCTGCTATCTGGCCAGGCTCAGACACCCTCAGCCAGGACACTCTGCAGCTGATACTACACTGTAAGACATGACATAGCTTAACAATATCAAACTCCACTACCTTTTGTTTTGACCAAGCAACTACTGGGCTAATTGGATGGGTTTGGGTAGAAATTAAGGTCTCTTTATCCCTTTGTCGGCCTGAAGAGTCCCAGCCTGCTTTAGCTGGTCTTTCACTGTGACCTTCCCTCACCCCCTTTCCCTGTACCCTTTTTTGTTCTCTCATGCCCTCCTGTGAAGCTGTGACAGGTAAAGCATCCCATTTCAAAGACAGGAGCAACTGTGGCACAATGGCATAGTGATACCCTGTGGGCTTTTCCTCTCCTCCTATTTGATTTGTCCCTCTGTCTGTGAATGGACATCAAACATCTCACTACAACTACCTGCTGCAGACCCAAATCTAGTTTCTAAACGAGAATGGTCAGATGCCATGGGCCTTAAAAGCCAGAGACAAAGCAAGTACCTCATTCTACATTCACTTTTACTGGGCATGATGTTATTCAGCTGATTGGTAGTGAGGTCCTCACCTGACTTCTCCTTGTCTGCCCTAGGCTTCCCTCAGCATCACCAAAAAGATCTGGAGTTTCTGTATTCACAAATAATAAAGCAGAGCTTAAAGGAAAGAAAAGGAAGCTAAAAATGCCTGAAAGATGTAGGGCAGTTCACAGATGCCTAAGCAAAGCATATCCTAGTCACATGAATCTCTTTTTGACTTGTACTGTTTGGAACAAATTGATTGAGGAAATAAAACTTCTGTGTTTCTCTGGTCTGTTTATCACTGAGATTGATTGTTTCTGATGTGCAAAAGTGTTTCAGCCCCACAGAGGAAATGTTGCCCCTTCAACCCAAGAGTAAAGCCCTTCAGATGCAGCTGTAAATGCCATTCGGCTTTTAAGGAAGTTCTTCCAGAGCTCTGCGTGCCTGTGCCTATCGATTAACCGGGCAATCGTCTGCCCTTTCAAACAACGGACAGGGGGTCTTAGTGCCTAGGGGATCACCGAATGGTTTGTGTGTGTCTGTAATACCCGTCAAACATAGCTGTTGAGAAAACAAAGGCGCTCACAGGCTTGCTTTTTCATATCCCTTTCCCTTTGTTCCTAGCTAATCAACAAGAAGAGCTGAATCGCTCTGCGGGGGTTGGCTCTGCGCGAAGCAGCCCATTAGCAATGGGCCCACTCCAAGGCCAGCTCACCTAGCTGGCAGCTACAGGACTGCTCCCTGCGAGAGAGCAAGCCACCAAAACAACTCTCCTGCCCAAACTGCGTTCCCCTATTCCCTAGAGAAGGTCCTCAACAGTCAGGTTGCATTTTGTGTCTGACAGAGCTGACTGATGCATGTGGGATGCTATCTACAAAAGGTACATATTGATTGCATCTTCCTGGGGCAAGGGGGTGGGATAAGGTTACGGCCATCAGTCCTTGTAGCAAAGCTTTTATGAGTCAATGGCCTCATCTACAAATCTTCATGCTAACTTTAGAATGAGGTATCTAAAGCAGTTGCTGTCAGCAAAAGTAACAGTGCTTTTGCACAGAGGCTTTCTGAAGAAAAGAGCAAACCAGTGAATTTCTTGCCAACATGAGTAGAAATCAAAACACTAGACTCTCCCAGCAGCTGCCCCGTTAAGTGCTCAGATATCTACTGAAATGTGCTCGCTGATGAGCCTGGACTGCACTTGTGGGCACCATGGCATCTCCAAATACTGCTCAGCACTGAAGCAGCCTGCAGAGCAGCAACCGCTGTTGGAGGGCTCTGCTAACAGTACTTGTGCTGGGCTGTGGGTGCTCATCTTTCAACTGCCCTGTGCACTGAGTCTGAAAAAAGGAAAAGGAATGGACATCAGCCTACAGAACAGGAGCCTGAGGGGAGACATCATCCCTCTCTACAACTACATGAAGGGAGGAGGGAGCCAGTTTCTTTTCCTTGATGACAAGTGACAAGCCCTGGGAAATGGTTCCAAGCTGCACCAGTGGAGATTCAGGAAGTATTACTTGCCTGAAAGGGTTATTAAACATCGTGATGCTCTGCCTAGGGCAGTGGTGGGGTCACCATCCCTGGGGATGTTCAAGTGGCACATGGACCTGGCTCTTAGGGACACAGTTTAGTGTTGACTCTTCAGTGCTGGGTAAAGGGTTGGACCTAATAATTTTTGAGGTCTCTTCCAACCAGATGTATTCTGTGACTCTGTGTGACATGCAGTGTATTACAAATGCTGCAAGCCAGTGCACAGTGTGCATTCTGGTTGGCCCCTGGAGTTGTGGTGTTTTGTTTGGCACACTGACCCCCACCATGCACAGTCCTTTGACCAACAGATAAGAACTCATCAGTTTTTCTGTACTCCAAAGTTCTGTTTAGAACAGACAGACCCAGTGAGGGGGAAGCAACAGAATCCTTGATAGAAAAGAGATTAACATTAACTGTGTCTCCTGGTGCACCTGTTTTAGATGCTAATTCTCATCCTCTTTTTATAGTTTCCCAGACCTCCTTTCTCATGAGAATGTATTTCCACCTCCAGTGTGTGCACTAGCAAATGGAAAGCTTTGCTATGAGTTAAACTGAAAGCCTGTAATTGCTAGAAGGCTGTCACACAATATCAGATCTGTGATTCTCCTAGCTCTGGAAGTGGGTAACTCCAAGCGTCAGGAGACAGAATAAGACTGTAAAGCAGGTACACACAAAGGTGCATGGCAGCACCAGCATCAGTATGAATCAGCATCATGAATCCTTTTAAGATCATCCAGCACCATAGAAGACCACATTGTGACTTGTGTGACCCTGAACTTGGTGATCACTGTGACACTGTCACCTTCCTCCAGCACTATTAATTCCTCAAGCTGCAGGGTGTCAGGAACATCCTTATTTTCCTTTGTCATCAGCCAAAACACTCTCTTACTTCTCACTTGGAACTACACCTCCTTTATCTCCTGCCAAGCCAAAAAGCTATTGATGGATGTGCATAATAGCTGATGGATGTGCATAATTAGCTTTATGCTAATTATTTAATTACAGCTAATGACTGGTTTGTGTGTATATTAGCATGTGTTAGTGCTTCTCACAGTTTACTTGAATAGGATATACAAATTAGGCAGTGAAAGCCCTGTTTGGCTTTGCAGGCCATGCTGGTGGGTGGACCCATGGCTGAACTGTAGGACTCCACAGAATCACAGAAAACATCTGTTTGGAAGAGACCTCACAGTCTCACACAGTCTCACAGTATCACCAAGGTTGGAAGAGACCTCATAGATCATCAAGTCCAACCCGTTGCCACAGAGCTCAAGGCTAGACCATGGCACCAAGTGCCACGTACAGACACAGCATTCTCAGACACCCCAGCTAGGAGTCAGGTAGGTGCCATAGCTCTGGGTCTGCCACGGGATGGTATGGGGCATGTAGGAAGGACAACAAAGGTCAGCTGGTGGGGAGAACAGGACTGATGGCTTCCCTCGCAAGCAGAGGTGCTAAATCTCAGCGATCAATACAGACACAGAATCCCAAGGCTTGCTGGTCCTTCTCTCTGCTTACACTGCTCTTCTTTCAAACTTTGTCAGCACACCTACAACTGTAGAGCCAACATGGGGCACCGTTTCTCACCAGAATGCAGCCTATGGGAGGGAGTACCACAACCTCAAAAATTATCCAGTCCAACCTTCAACCCAGTTTAGAGATGATCCTAAATCATGTCCCTGAGCACCAGGTCCACCTCCAGGGATGACAACTCCACCACTGCTCTGGGCAGACCATGACAATGTTTGAGAACCCTTTCTGTGAAGAAGTTATTTCCTAGCATCCAGCCTGAACCTCCTCTGGTGCAGCCTGAAATCATTTCCTCTAGTCCTGTCGCTTGACATCATGGAGAAGAGGCTGCCCCTTCCTCGCTTCAATGTCCCCTCAGGTAGTGGTAGAGAGCGATGAGGTCTCCTCTTTGCTTCCTCTTCTCCAGATTGAACAACCCCTCCTCCCTCAGGCCATGTGTTCCTGGTTGACACCATTTAAAGTGCTTTCAGTTTGTAATTTCTCACTGGGCTTGATGGGGGGAGGTATTTTCATTATCATTATTAAGAGCAGAAATAGTATCTGGATAGTTATTCAGATAGAGATTATGGGCACAGACTGGCATGAGCAGTTGGTGTCAAGCTCCACGTTGGCAAGGANGCTAAATCTCAGCGATCAATACAGACACAGAATCCCAAGGCTTGCTGGTCCTTCTCTCTGCTTACACTGCTCTTCTTTCAAACTTTGTCAGCACACCTACAACTGTAGAGCCAACATGGGGCACCGTTTCTCACCACTCCAGCATCTCCACATCCCTCTTGTAATAGGGGCTCCAGAACTAGATGCAGTACTCCAGGTGGGATCTCAGCAGAGCAGAGCAGAGCAGAGCAGAGCAGAGGGGGAGAATCTTGCACCTCCACAGCACCACATCAGCCCAGGCTCTCTCGGGCTCTCAAGTTTTTGAAGACTGAAGTTTGCTGGTTGTTATCATTGCATGTCTTTGGAAAATACCCTATGGTACCTACATCTTCTCTTCTATTGTGTGTAGTGGATATCAATTTTCATTCTTCAATTTCTTACTCATCAGGAAGAAGGGAGCTCTTGGCCTGTGTTTCTGCTGCTACTTTTTCTGTTTTCCTTTGCCAGACTGCAAAGGATGTTTTTCCCAACTAAACTGGGAACACACCAGCCTGCTCCTGGTTGCACAATGGGCTTTGTGTTAATGAGCATCAGCTCTGAAAAAGGCTTAGGAAAACAAAATTAATATCCTCTTTCCACTTGCAACCATTATGTTGTGTGTCCTTGAAAGAGTTTTTGGAGCTGAACACTCCTGACACTTTAGGCAAATAGCAGTCTTACTGCTGCCCAATACATGGTGAGTGCAGGGGGCGGAATGGAGTGACAAAATCTGATACAGGTCCAAGGGCTCCATCCAGGAGAGCAGCTCTCTGCAGTGTGGGTCCCAGCCCCATCCAGGAGATATAGGCAGGGACAGGAATCACTCAAACAGGGACCGAAGGACCCAGGCTGATCTGAGACATATGCCCTGGGCTGTTAGCAGGAGATGGTGGGGGTGACTGTCCCAGGGGAGGCCATTCTCTGACACTGAGACCTATAAGCCTGTCAGGATCCTGGCAAAAGTAGATCATCTTCGTTTATATGCTCTCCTTAAAACATGTATGGTTGTCCACTGTGGAGTGGAGACAGAGTACTGGGCCAGATGTACCTTCTCTCCGATGGTTTATTGTTCTCAGACACTTTTGGTTTAGTACATTCGTCCAAGGGAACAGCTCAGAAAATTATAAAGATGAGTACAAGGGAAAAAAAAAAACTCCATGGGAGATCAGCAGGTTTTGCACACCTCTAAAGCATTTGCAAGCATTTGGTTCACAAGCATGAGCACATCCTGCTTCAGGAATGAGAGGAGAAAGAAGGAGTTCAGTTGGAAGAGACCTACATTCACCACCTAGTCCAACTGCCTGACCAGTTCAGGGATGAAGTTCAAGTATGGTATTAAGGGCATTGTCTGTGGTGTGACATAGCTAGCATAATGAAGGTTCTTCCAAACACCTGTGATAACCTTTAGTTGGTTAAAACATACAGATTCTCATCTTGCACAGATATGAGACTGCTTTGTTTACTTAGGAAGGAGAAGCAGAGCTGAGCATTATAGATGGGCACAAAGATGAGGTGGGTAGATTGCCAGATGGAACAGTCACCACTTGCTTCCTTTGAGAGACACAGAAGATTGCTTGCAATTAGGGAGATAGACTTGTTTTAAAGGATGTATCAAGGGACTCTGATTATTTGTCCTCTATTGGATTTCACCAGCTCCCTGTGGAGGAAGTCTGCTGTGGGCTTTAGTCAAGGTATCCTTCAGCAAACTCTTGGACTTGTGCATTCAATCCCAGCTCTGTCGAACAAGGCAGGTGAGGTTCTGCTTTTCCATACTGAGAGCCTTCCTGTATTGAATGCAGTATTGGCTTGACAATACTGCTTGACAATCTATGTCATTGAATTCTCTTCCCCATTTTCTCCCACTGTCTTCAAAATACAAAAGCGGAATACCCAGAGTTGCTTCTGATTTCCTCCCAGAAACAGCCCCTGTCTCTTCCATGGTGCTGAAATACAATGCAAATGTGAGTAGTTAAAATACTTCTACCTGCAGAAGACAAGCTTGGATTGGTGTAGTAACCCAGTGACGTATCTCTCCTTTTCCTCCCACCCTTCATTAAACAGCGCTGCTGTTTTACAGCAACAGAAATTCTTTTGGAGTTTCGTGTCTGTCTTGGAGCTACAGACCTTTACTGCGAGAGGAAGAAAAGGGGAGAGAGAGAGAGGTAATTTCTATAGTGAAATTAAATTAACCACAAACCAAAACATCTCCATAGACACTTAATTTCATGTCAGTTCAGAGGAGCCTTTTGGATTTAGCCACTCAAAAATTAAATAGCAGTACACACTTCGGCACTGTCGCTCTTTTAATACTCTGTTGCAGTTCAGGAACTGTAAGGTAATGTAATTGGATCTTGTTATGCCTAAACTAGTAATTAGAATCTGATTTGGACCATATTCCTGTGACAAGAAGGAATACTAGGCTTTGCATCATTATTAATCTCTCATAATAATCCTCAGGCTGTACAGATTATTTTTCAGAAACACGAGCATTATCTTGCAGAAAAGATGACATTTATTGGCTTATTCTTCTTCTGCATGCTGATGAATATACTAACAGGTAAGATTACTGCTGAATTTATTCTCATTTATTTTTTTTCAAGCAGCCAGAAATACTTGGTTACTAATACAGCATCTTCTGTTTATTGTCAGATATTGCTCATGTATTAATCGCAACCACTCTGCCTGTTACTTAAGAGCATTTGGTTTGTAGCACTGAGTGACTGCAAATGGGGAATTCCTTATTCAGCTGTTCAAGAAAAAAAACCATTTGGCTACAGAGAGGGCTCTATGTGTGCATTAAAGAACTTGTCAGCTTCTGGCTACACAGCAATCTTTTTATTAACAGCAACTCTTTCTGTGTGGGAGCTGGTACTGATGAGTTTCCTTTTTATTTACAGATGCCCGATCAATCCGGGATGGAGATGGTAATTCTTCATCTGCTTTCCTTCCCTTTGTATCACTAACAATTAGAAGAGTCATTTGTAACTCCCAGACCTGGTCCCCAACAGTGATTTTGGCAGGAATGCTTACTAACCTCAGTGGGCTGTGGAAGTGCTTTCATGGAGCTCTAGTGGAGAAAGAAGAGTGAATTCGTAGAACTGTCTTTACCATTTCTTAAAAGCTGACACGAGTGTCTAATAACACAGCTAATATACTTTCAGTCCTAGAGCAAAAAGGACTTCCTGTCAAATCACTTATTCTATAGTACAAAATTGTGACTGGGAAGCACCAGACTTCTAAAGAGATGGAATTTTGTCTGTCCTGAACAGTAATGCTATATCTGCACCTGGTTATTGGCAAGAAATATCGAATCCCATGACAAAAAACATGGAACTTACAAATTGCCACAAATCCAATTAAAGAAACGTTGGAATAAATCCCTTGGCACAGCTACCCTGTGGTTTGTGTCACTTGGTGTGATTAGTCCATTGGATTAGTGTTTGCCTTTGATTAAAAAAAAAACCCTCAGAATCCTAATGATGTTTACACTGGCTTGCTGATGGTGATAGCAGCTACCCCCTCTGCTGTTTTGAGACAGCATTCTTTCTGAGCACAAAGTTGCACCGAAGCATCTGCAATAACAAGGTACTGTTATTGCTGCTGTATGTCTTGGTGTACTCAGCAAGGCAGCCTGCAGCACCCCAAGTGCACAAATATGCAGAGACTATTATAGCAGATATGGAAATTAGAAGTGTGTATATATATACACATATGGAATAAGGGCTAATAAGATTACTTTAGATGCAAAACACTTTCCCCTATGCTCCACTATATTTCTTCATGGCTCTAAAATCTTTTGAATGCATCCTCTGTGTTTTCACTCTTTTATTGGCACTATTATATTCGTGGACAGCAAATAGTTTTGCAGCAACCTTTTACAGAGTCAGGAGAGTGTGTGTCAATCTGAAAACAAAACCTTGTTCAGGCAGCATCCTGTTGCTCTCATTACCAACAATTACAGTTTTCTTTCACACTGGGCCAAGCATCAGACTGCAAAGTGAATCTAAGGTCAACTGGTACAAACAGTGAGTTCCTCTCTGCAGACAGCATTTGGCTGGCTCATTTAGTTTGTTATGTGCCATCTGTGCCTGCACTACAAACTTTACTCTGTGAAATTAAGGTCTGACAATAGGATTGCTGAAGGCTCTTAATTCCCACTAAAGACCCTGGTCCCAAGCTGAGCCTGGTGAGTGGAATTGCTCCCATTTATTTAAAGGGCTTTCAACCAAATTAAAATACTGAGGTTAGTTTTCGTTGCACAGAAACACATTTGTGACTATGTGGTCTCAGTGTACATGTTATATATATGTTTCTATGTTTGCCCAGATTTGGGCCAAAGGATCATTGGTGCCTGCATTCTCAGAATGGATTTTGTTTCCCTGCTGACTTTTAACTCGTTTCAATGAGTATTTCATGTCTTCTGCTATTCCTAGAGTGGGCACAAATACAGTAGCCGTCTTCCAAGTGGCAATGTCTTTCCTCTCTGTTTTCTTAGCTTGTCTTCTATGGCCTGCTGATAGAAGGCACAACTCTGCCATTTCAGGCCATGCTAGGGTGGCGTCGATCCAGGCCCCAGGAACCCAGGGAGGATCCTGCGCACCCAGCCCCTGCTGTGCTCAGCTAAGAAGCTGTTGTGCTGAGGTAGCAGAGCAGCAATTGCACCACCCTCTCCTCTGGCTCAACTGACAGGAACCTGTGGGCAGAGCAGGTGGCTTGCAGTGGCACAGTGTAGACAACGGCACCTTATTCCTTTTATTTTTGCACTGGGCACAGGAAATGCTGTGAAATGAGGAGAAACATTGCAATTGCTTCTTGCTTTTAAACAACCAGCAACTTTCCAGGTATTAAAGCAGCCCAATGAATTCTTGAATTGCTTCAAATGCTGATGATGTCCCTTCATTCTTCCTCTCCATCCTGTCCCACTCTGCCTTTCTTGTGCAGCCAGAACAGGGAAATCTTCTGCAGAGCATGGCATGCAGAGGGTTCTTCCTGCCTCTCTCCTGTCAGACTCCAACAGAGCCTAACCCCAAACCACGCTGGCTCCAAGGTCCAAGCTCTCAGCAAAAATGCTTTGTATTATAGTAATGTGCAATATTCTATTTGTTGTTCTATTTAGCTCTCTACCGGGAACCTGTAGCCTTGCCGTACTGGCCCTTCTCATCCAGTGATTTCTGGTCCTATGTGGAGTATTTCCGAACCCTGGGAGACTACAACAGGATCAATGAAATGGCCACAGCCCTCTTTGCCCAGTTCCCTTTTGGGAGCCACCTTGGCTATCACGTGCCCAACCACGAGCACTAACTGCTTCGCTCATTTTGCTGAAGTCGGTGCCTTGGCAGTGCTGGATTAGTGGTTGGATTTGATGATCTTAAACATCTTTTCCAACCAAAATGATTGTAACGTTTCTAAGATGTTTAAGTGACTACCTGGCTGCCAGCAAATGCACCTCAACTGCCACTTATTAACACTTACCGCAGTCACATGCAGCATTTCATGCTTTAATTTTGCCTTTTCTTTTTTATCATTTGTGCTTTCACATGAAGTCAATAAATTCCTTGATGCTGTTGCAAGGTTCTGGGAGGTTTTTTCCAGTGCTCACAGCCCTGACTCAGGAACCTGTCCTTTCCTTGCGTGTACCAGTGAAATACCAGTCCACTCAGTTTTGGTGGTGTCCATTAGGACACATGTCCAGAAGCATGAGTCCAAAAAAAGGGTCCCTTACCCTGTGCACACAGAGTTCAGGCATTTGCACCATTTCTGTTCTGCCAAAACAGATCCAGCACTCCCTTATCTCAAACAGCACCAACTTATACGTAGCAAAAGTGACCAAGAAATTATATATACAATTACTTACATGATGTCACATAAATCTTTGTACCTGTGATGTCAGGTGCCTAATTCATTAAAATAAAGTGGTCCTACGTTTACATTTAAATTACCCTCCTGGATTTTAGCATTAAATCATCACACATTATCATAGAATCATAGAATCAACCAGGTTGGAAGAGACATCCAGGCTCAGCCAGTCCAACCTAGCACCCAGCCCTATCCAGTCAACCAGACCATGGCACTAAGTGCCTCATCCAGGCTTAGCTTCAACACCTCCAGAGACGGTGACTCCACCACCTCCCTGGGCAGCCCATTCCAATGCCAATCACTCTCTCTGACAACAACTTCCTCCTAACATCCAGCCTAGACCTCCCCCGGCACAACTTGAGACTGTGTCCCCTTGTTCTATTGCTGATTGCCTGAGAGAAAAGACCAACCCTCTCAATGTTATTTGTCCAGTCCTTCTCTGATTTATTTAAAGAAGCTCTAATGAAGCATTAGCTATGAATCATAGAATGGTTAACCCGGAAGCCACCTCAAAGCTCATCCCATTCCAACTCCCTGCCATCGGCAGAGACACCTCCAACTAGAACAGGTCGCTCAAGGCCTCATCCAGCCTGGTCCTAAACACCTTCAGGAAGGTTGTGGAGCACAGAATCACCCAATGTGATTCACATTCTGTGCTTCTGTGCTCCACAACCTCCCTGGGCAACCTGTGCCAGTGTTTTACCACCCTCACTGCAAAGAACTTCTTCCCAACATTCAGTTTGAATCTCCCCTCTGCCAGTTTAAACCCTCTCCTCCTAGTCCTGTCATTACAAGGCCTTGTCAATAGTCCCTCCCCAGCCTTCCTGTAGGCCATTCAGATCCTGGAAGGTCACTCTTAATTCTCCTCGAGGCCTTCTCTTCCCTAGGCTGCAGAGCCCCAACTCTTGCAGCCTGTCCTTGTAGCAGAGGTACTATGTAGTAGCCAGAATTTTACTGTCTTTAGATACTGCTCTTAGTTCCTGTCTTGCTTTGAATTATTTTAGCCTTCGAGGTCTTTCCACCCCTGTCTCCGGTTCCTCCCATTCCCGTTACCCTGGTCTCGGATCAGCTTCAACAGATTTTAACTCTATCCTTCCGACACCACAAGGCGCACCAGCACCAATGCCAGGCACAACCTCCGCAGGGCAAAGCCTCTCCGTAGCAGCGGCTCTGCTACCTCGGCCCAACCTCCCTCACCCCCGCCCCGCCGCCGCCCGCCTCACGCCACCAGCCGGCGGCGACACCGCCGAGCGCGCAGGGCGGAAGCGGGCGGCGCGCGCCCGGAAGTGGCGTCGCAGAGGGGACGCGCGGAGCGGCCGCCATGAAGCCGGCTGTGGACGAGATGTTCCCTGAGGGAGCTGGTCCGTACGTGGATCTTGATGAGGTGAGGGGATGTGGTGGAGAGGGGCTGCCCGCCAGGATGGGTGAGGGCGGCGGGGCCCCTGGGTGGCGGCGGGGCCGCGCTGCCCGGCGGCCCTCAGCGCCTCGTTTCGCAGGCAGGGGGAAGCACGGGGCTGCTGATGGACCTGGCTGCCAACGAGAAAGCGGTGCACGCCGACTTCTTTAACGGTAAGAGCCGCCGTGCTACGGGAGTAGGGGGACGGGATCACCGGGGCCCCTGTCCGCCCAGCCGGGGGGTAACGTCTGGGGCCTGCAGAAACTGAATAGGATAGAATCAGCCAGGTTGGAAGAGACCTCCAAGATCATCCAGTCCAACCTAGCACCCAGCCCTAGCCAGTCAACCAGACCATGGCACTAACTGCCCCAGCCGGGCTTTGCTTCAACACCTCCAGGGATGGCAACTCCACCACCTCCCTGGGCAGCCCATTCCAATGCCAATCACTCTCTCTGGCAATAACTTCCTCCTAACATCCAGCCTAGACCTCCCCGGGCACAACTTGAGACTGTGCCCCATTGTTCTATTGCTGGGTGCCTGGCAGAAGAGATCAATCCCACCTGACTACAGCCTCCCTTCAGGTAGCTGTAGACAGCAGTGAGGTCTGCCCTGAGCCTCCTCTTCTGCAGGCTGCACACCCCCAGCTCCCTCAGCCTCTCCTCATAGAGTCAGCTCTGTGGGTATAAGTATTTACAGCTACTTTTAGAGAGGAGAATGGCTATTTATGTGGCCACTTGAAGGTAAAATATATACCACCTTACACTTGGTTCCTAAGGTTTGGTAACTTTTAAGTATAATTAGACATTTCGTAGCATCACCTGGGTTGGAGGAGACCTCTAAAGGTCATCTAGTCCAACCCCCCTGCAGTGAGCAGGGACATGTGCAGGTAGATTAGGTTACTCAGAGCCCTGTTGAGCCTCACTTTGAATGTCTCCAGGGATGGGGCTTCAGCTGCCTCTCTGGGCAGCCTGTTCAGGTGCACAAACACCCTCATTGTGAAGAGCTTTTACCTAATATCCAATCTGAGTCTACTCTCATTTAAAACCATTGCCCCTTGTCCTGTCACTGCAGGCCTTTGTCAACAATCGCTCTCCAGCCACCTTGCAGGTCCTCTTCAGGTACGGAAAGGTGGCAGTTAGGTCTCCCTGGAGCCTTCCCTTCTCCAAGCTGAACAACCCTAGCTCCCTCAGCCTGTCATTTCAGCAGTGAATTTCAGATACACTGTTAAATCTAGCTGCTGTGGTGGTGTTGATGTCACAAAGTGGTATTGATTTAGAAATAAAGTGGCTTTCTTGTGTTGCACAAGACTTAGAGTACAGGAGAAAAATTAAATTCAGCTTTGATATGCTCTTAACAGTTGTGAGTGACCTACCTCTTTGTTGAAGCCAGCATATTGTGTACAGTTCTGGAGCCCCCAACACAGGAAGGACATGGAACTGTTAGGGTGAGTCCAGAGGAGAGCCACGAAGATGCTCAGAGGGCTGCAGCAGCTCTGCTATGAGGACAGGCTGAGAGAGTTGGGGCTCTGCAGCCTGGAGAAGAGAAGGCTTCGAGGAGACCTTAGAGTGGCCTTCCAGGATCTGAAGTGGGCTACAGGAAGGCTGGGGAGGGACTGTTGTCAAGGTCTTGTAATAACAGGACAAGGGGTAATGGGTTTAAACTGGAAGAGGGGAGATTGAAAGTGGATGTTAGGAAAGGGTTCTTTGCAGGGAGGGTGGTGAGACACTGGCGCAGGTTACCCAAGGGCATTGTGGCTGCTCCTTCTTTGGAGGTGTTCAAGGCCAGGCTGGATGAGGCCTGGTGGGAGGTGTCCGTGCCTGTGGCAGGGGGTTGGAACGGGATGAGCTTTGAGGTCCCTTCCAACCCAAACCATTTTATGATATTCAGGAGTAGGTATTTCCACAAAGTCCTACCATCAGGTTGCGATACTACATTCTGCTGGTAGTTTGGGCAGGAGGGCTGGGCAGGGACTACTGACAGGGTCTGGTAATGGCAGGATGAGGAGGAGTGGGTTTGAGTTGGCAGAGGGGAGATTAAAACTGGCTGTTGCAGAGAAGTGAGGATGGTGAGACACTGGCATGGGTTGCCTAGGGAAGTTCTGGATGCTCCCTCCTTGGAGGTGTTCAGGACCAGGTTGGATGGAGCCTTGAGCGACCTGTTCTGGTGGGAGGTTAGTGGGGGATTGGAACTGGGTGATCTTTGAGGTCCCTTCCAACCTGGGCCACTCTATGATCAATTTTCACTTACTGTGAAGATTATGCTACTTATGCTAACTTCTGTAAGAATAAAGACCTGGCTTCAGTTATTAGTTGATGCTGAGTATGCCAAGAAGGTGCAGTCCTGAGTAGTTGAGAACTTTCCAGAGACAACCAGAACAGCTGCGGTTAGCCAGCCATATTTCATGTCTGAGGGAGAGAGAGAGAGAGAGAGAGAGATATGTTATGAGCACCTTCACAGCAATGAAATGTTTGGGTTTTTAAGGAAGGGATTTTTAACAGCAGTTTACAAATGCTAATGTCAGTCTGCCAAATTTGTGAGCATGTGCCTAGGTACTATGGGCTATAGCCAGAATTCTGCAGGAGTGTTTACACCTGAGACTCTCCATATGCATGAAGCTAGTACTGGTTTATTTCTGGAGTCTGGGAATCACGACTGATCTATCCTGAACGTCAGGGCTGCTTAATGTGTTTATAAGAGCCTCTCCTTTGAAGCTTCGCTTTGCTTTCACGAGTTTAATTGCAAAGGTTGCACTGTCCAAATGGAGAAGTTTAATTTGTGTGTAACAGAGAACGTGTCCGTGGGTCGGCCTGCCTTTCTTCTCCATCTCTTCCCAGCCCAACCTTACATTTCTGGTAACAGATGGTTAGTAACTGTTATTCATCTAACTCATCTTTATTTCTGCTCTGAGTACAAATAATGAACTGTACTTGAATATTTGCATATGTGACTGTCATAACTGTTAAGGTAAATTTTACCTTCTCTTGTTTTTCCGACTAGATTTCGAAGATCTCTTTGATGACGATGACATCCAGTGACGTTAGTTGTCCAGCTCTGCAGTGCTGAGATGTGGATTTTTCTCCAGGATCGCCTGTGGGGTCCATTATTTATTAAGATAACCAAAACAGGAAAGTCGCAGAGGGGGGAAAAAACCTGTATAAGCTGCTTGGGGAATATGAATACCAGATGGTTAAAGGTAACTTGAGAGGGAACTGTGAGCTGTTATTTCTAAGAAGCTGTGTGTAGATTTTTCTTATCATCTTACTTGCTGATGTGCTCGTTCAATAAAACACCAAATAAAGCCACCTCTCTCTGGAATATGCTTTGAAAGTAGATACTGCTGTGTTCTGAGCTTGCTTTCAGAAAGATTTTTATCTCTATTAAGCATTGTTACTTTTGGATATTACATAAAGATGCACAACAGGGTACATTGCTGCCTAGAAAAGTTTTGTTCATCCCATGATTATCTGGAGTTGAGGTGGTTGCTTGTTCAGAATGGTCTGACTCGCTGCAAGAACTGTGTGCATTGTCTCCTGTTTCGAGAGAGATACTCATCTACAACCAGAACTTTTAATTTAGGAGGCACAGGAGCAAAGTAGTCATTTTGTCTTGATATTTGAAGTGGAGAAACATTCTGATCACATGAATGCTTAGATACAAAATGTAGTTCTTGAAATTGTACTGTATGGAAGGAAAAATAATTTCAGGATTCTGTTTTCCTGCAGCAGATCATGTAATCATTTGTACTTACAGGTATAGTGTCTGTGAATTGATCTGTTAGAATTAGAATAGAATAGAATAGAACTAGAATAGGAATAGAATAGAATAGAATAGAATCAACCAGGTTGGAAGAGACCTCCAAGATCATCCAGTCCAACCTAGCACCCAGCCTAGCCCTATCCAGTCAACCAGACCATGGCACTAAGTGCCTCATCCAGTAGATCAAATTTAGACATAGAATCATAGAATGGTTTAGGTTGGAAGGGACCTCAAGGATCATCCAGCTCCAACCCCCTGCCATAGGCAGGGACACCTCCCACTAGAGCAGGCTGCTCAAGGCCTCATCCAGCCTGGCCTTAAACGCCTGCAGGGAGGAAGCAGCCGCAACCTCCCTGGGCAACCTGTTCCAGTGTCTTACCACCCTCATGAGTTTTCAGAACACTTAGAGATGTTTAATTATAGAATTACAGAATCAACCAGGTTGGAAAAGACCTCCAACCTCAGCCAGTCCAACCTAGCACCCAGCCCTATCCAGTCAACCAGATCATGGCACTAAGTGCCTCATCCAGGCTTTCTCGAGCACCTCCAGGGATGGCGACTCCACCACCTCCCTGGGCAGCCCATGCACCCTTCAGTGACCAAAGAAAGGAACACGTGAGTTTTTATTATTTCAGAGACAAGAGTTTAATCCTCTCTAATCTAAAGTGCACTTTATATTCCATTAATTGATCACAGAAAAAAATACTGTGACTGATGCTTTTTTAAGCCTTCACACCACTGATGTTCCCCTGGAGTGAAACCTTTTTCTCTTGTATTTCTCTCATGTTTGTCTTTAGAGTTTGCCTTAAAGGGAATTTCAAATGTAGCAGTAAGTATACTGGCCACCAAGCTTAAAAATGTAAGCATAGTAAAACCAGTGAGACTTAGGTGTCCTTTTATTGTGTTCCTGTGGATTTCTTAACATCCTGTGTTTTATCATGCAGTGTACATTAAATCAGTGTTGTGACATTTACTTTGCTTAGTGTCTGACATTACAGTGTGTCCCTGAAGGAACGGTACTACTGAAGCAGTCTCCTTTTTAGCACTCGCTTTACTCAAGAGTCAGGAGTTTCCAGCTTTCCTCAGCACCAGTGTAAACATTTTGACACGAGCAGTAGCAGCTCTGTGAACATTTCTAGCTTTGGGTTTGTACTTTCTCCTAAGCAGGCTTTGAAAAGTGAGCTACTGCCAGTAAGTGGAGGTTGCATTCTGGGCAGGTGCAAAAGATTAAATAGATCTATGAAGCAACTCTTTTCCTCTTCTCCTGTAGCTACTTTCTTTTCCCAATGCCCAGATTCCTCAAGGTGGTCACAGGCTTGTCCATGTTTTGTACAGGAAAGGTTCTGCAAAAAGCAAAATGCCCTGCAGCTTCCCATTTTTTCTCTTGTTGCCATCTGTCAGGCTTCTCAGTCTAATTAGCCAGCAGGCAATCAGCCCATTTTAGGAAGTAGTCAGAAGATCACAGTCTCACAGTATCACCAAGGTTGGAAGAGACCTCACAGATCATCAAGTCCAAGCCGTTACCACAGAGCTCAAGGCTAGACCATGGCACCAAGTGCCACGTCCAATCCTGCCTTGAACAGCTCCAGGGACGGCGACTCCACCACCTCCCTGGGCAGCCCATTCCAGTAGCCAATGACTCTCTCAGTGAAGAACTTTCTCCTCACCTCAAGCCTAAATTTCCCCTGGCGTAGCTTGAGGCTGTGTCCTCTTGTTCTGGTGCTGGCTGCCTGAGAGAAGAGAGCAACCTCCTCCTGGCTACAACCACCCCTCAGGTAGCTGTAGACAGCAATAAGGTCTGCCCTGAGCCTCCTCTTCTCCAGGCTAAACAATCCCAGCTCCCTCAGCCTCTCCTCGTAGGGCTGTGCTCGAGGCCTCTCCCCAGCCTCGTTGCCCTTCTCTGGACACGCTCAAGCATCTCAATGTCCCTCTTAAACTGGGGGGCCCAGAACTGAACACAGTACTCAAGGTGTGGTCTAACCAGTGCAGAGTACAGGGGCAGAATGACCTCCCTGCTCCTGCTGGCCACACCATTCCTGATGCAGGCCAGGACGCCATTGGCTCTCTTGGCCACCTGGGCACACTGCTGGCTCATGTTCAAGATGTCAAAATACCTAACAAAAATGGATTTAAAGGGCATTTGTCTGCCTTGGCCGTTTACTGAGCTTTGATTCCAGTATGTTTTCTGGAGAGTGACAGTGCTCATAATAGGTGTTTCTGGGTGAAGGAGCAGGCCTGTTCTATAGCAACAATATTTTGTACACATTTAACTGAAGTTTGTTTATTCATAAGCTGCTTGGTACTGCTCAGTATGGCAATGTCCAAATAAAGGCTCTAGTCTGAATAGATTTATGGAGATACTGAGGTTAGTGTCCTGAAGTGTCTCACTGACTTCAGTGGGACATTGGCAATGCACAAAGCAGACCTTCTGCCCGAGTCTTGGCAGGATGAAGTCCCGAGAGCTAAAGTGCTTTAGAAGCGACACAGAAAGTTGTGCAGCAGAGATGAAAAAGAATAGCTTCAAAACACTGAAATGTCAACTGGTTCCCTTGGATGCACACAGGGGCGAGTCTGTGTTTGCAGGAAACTGTTAGCTGTCACAGTGAATTCTTGGACATTAAGAATGTGCCATTTATTTTGAGCTGAAAATAATTGGGTCTTTGTGAGGCAGAGCAAGTTACTATGCTAGAGGAAGCTGGCTGGCTGTGCATATTTCTGCAGTGCCTTTCAGAGCTGGCTACCAGGTTAGCAGGAGAACCCAATGCTCCACTGCTCCTCATGTGAGTAAGAATAGGCAAGATCAGACTTAGTGTGACAATAGTGGGATTTCCTTGTTTGGGGGTTTTAATCAGTTGACTTCCAGGGGATGAAAAATGTTCCTTTACTACGATAATCAAAGGAACTGATTCAGATGAATAAATAGAGGTCTTCCTGCATCTCTGTGGCATTGGGTAGCTGGCAGGCATCTTCCTGCTCTCAATGTGCAGTTGTTCAGCACATGAAAACCCACTGGGCGGGTGACAGTGCAGCCCTGTTCTCTGTGAGCCCCCTGCCAGTGATGGGACTGGAATGTGAGTGTCCCATCGGGGCTCTTGGAAAAGCATTAGCACAATGCAAGTCAGTCCTTGGCAGCAGGGGTGCCTTTGAGGATAAGGATTTGCTTCCATGGTTTTGCTTCCAGATTTTTTTCAGTTTGTCTTCTGCATTTGCTCCAGTTGGACTTTGCCAAGCAGCAGGGTTGGAATCTTAACCCAAATTACAATTTTTGGTGAATACTTATCCATGGGAAAATCAGTTTGCATGTAGCAAATAATGGAATCAGAATGGTTTGGGTTGGAAGGAACCTGTCCAGGTCACCTAGTCCAACTCCCTTGCTGTCAGCAGGGACATGTGCAACTAGAGCAGCTTGCTCAGACCCTCAAACTTGACGTGAAATGTTTCCAGGGATGGGGCATCTACCACCTTTGGGCAACCTGGGCCAAGCTCTCACAACCTTCAATGTCAAACTTTTTTTCTTCTCTCCGGAATGAATCTTGGTTTCAAACCATCATACTTTGTTCTGTCAGAACAGGCCTTGCCAAGAAGTGCATCCCCAGCTTCTAGGCCCATTTAAGTACTGAAAGGCCATCAGAAGTCTGGAGCCTTCTCCAGACAGAACAACCCTAACTATCTTAGCCCAGCATCCCAGTAGGGAGCTGCTGGCCCTTGGGTCATTGTGGCCTCCTCTGGTCCTATTCCAACAAGTCTGTGTCTCTGCTGCCCTGAGGATGCCAAGGCTGGGTGCAGTACTCCACATATGGTCTCAGCAGAGTAGAATCAAAGCCTTTCAGTGTTCCTACCTGCCCTTCATTCACTACTCAACCACTTCAAGTAGAGGGGCTATAATCTCACGTGGAATGTCACATTCATGTTTCAGAGGAACACGCCTTAGCAAACCAATTTTCATCCATAGATTTCTGGACTCACACCTTAAAAAAAAACAACCAAACAAATAAAAACCCAAACCAACAAATAAACAACCCCCCCCAGCTCCAAAACACTGCCCCAATTCGTTACTCTAGGAGCAGTGCACTTTTTAGATGTCTCCTGGTAGGACAGTAGAAACCACAGCATCAGAAGCTTGTGGACAAGAAATATACTCTAGAGAGCCCCTCGGTGATTTTTTTTTTGTAGCAAATTTATAAGGCTTTCTTCTTTATTAAACCCAAAGCAGTACAGTGCAAATATGTGTATAACATTAAAAAAATCAGCTTAAATTTTCAGTCAGCCTGAGCTGTGCCTGTTCTACCCAGTCCAGAGCTGTGATGTGTATGTAAAAGCCTTGCATGAACTCCTGTGAACTTACCTCGAGAGAGAAAAGACTTTATTTTGTATGTTGTGAATAAACACCACAGCTGAGAAGGCCATGTACAAGTTGGGTGACTGAGCAAGAGGGTACATATCAACAAGGGAATGTGACAAAGCATCCCTGCTACAGGCAGGAGCTGCTGGCACCGGGGGAGTCTCTGAGTCCCCCTTGCCTAGCTGAGGGTGCTTCAGTGAGGACACTTGCAAAGAAGACTGCTGTTGTTGGACAGTTACTGTCCTGTAGAGAGCTTCCCACTAGTCAAAATGTGTCCCAGCTTCCCATAAAGCTTTCTGGGCAACCTGCTGGCATGGTCTTTTGGTCTTCTGCTGCTTTGAAGTTGCCTCTGCACCACTGCAATACAGGCACTGTGCTGTGGGAATTCCCATTCTCCATGTTTTGCCTTCTCCAGGGTAACAGATCCACCTTGGCCTTAAAAGACTAAACCAAAGCATCATAGTATCACAGTATCATCAGGGTTGGAAGAGACCTCACAGATCATCAAGTCCAACCCTTCACCACAGAGCTCAAGGCTAGACCATGGCACCAAGTGCCACGTCCAATCCTGCCATGAAAGCATGTTACAGAGTTAAAATGGCTTCTCTAGACACCCCTGTCAGGGCAGTGGGGATGTGCTGTCCTCATTCCCTTGGGCAGACTGCTGGATTCACAAATGCCCAGAGGACTGGAGGGGGCTGGCTGTGTTCACAGCCCTCTGTCCATCCCTGCCTGATTCTGTAAGGGATTTAGAAAGGGTATTCACAGCATCACAGAATCACAGAAGTTCTTAGATTGGCAAAGCTGTGCTAGTTTGAGCCTAGCTGGCATGTTTTGGTGAGAAGAACTAGATGATAGGCTGTAAAATGAAAACAATGGTGAGGTCTACTTCCCTCACAGCCTTGCTGGGATGTGTAAAGAAGAAAGGCAAAACAAAGATTAGGGCATTTGCTTCTTCTCCTCGCTGGGGAACTTTGCCTGCTGGGGAGCTCGTGGCTGCTGGCTGGACTCCATCTTGCTTTCTAACCTCACCCTCCTTTGCTTGGCTGCTTCACCTTGCTTTTAACCCTTTTGGCCGAACCTCCATTCTTCCTTAGGACTGGGGTAAGGTTGAGAGGGGTAGGGGGAAGGTGAGGGGTGGCTGAGAGCCCCTCCTGGGGACTCAGGTTTCTGGGAGGGGAATTGTGTTTGTATTACCTTTTTTCCCTTATATATTTCTGTCTATAACTGTATATACTGTGAATATCTGCTTGTACATTGTGCCAGCTGTAAATATAAGCTTCATTCACATTTCCAGAGCCGACTGAGTCTAGTCTGGGTAATTTCTAAAAGTGTGGGGGGCAGGGGACACCCAAACCATCACAAAAGCCCTTCAAGCTTCTCGAGTTCAATCATTAGTTTCACACCGACAAGTCTTTGACTAACCCAAATCCCTCAGCACAACATCTGCTCACTGTGAATCACTATGGTTGGAAAGGACCACCAGGATCATCCAGTCCAACCTTCATCCCAGCATCCTCAGTCACCAGACCATAGCCTCAAGCACCACAGCCACTCTTTTTTTAAATTGGGCTGTCTGGCTCTGGCTCTCTCACTCATGCCTCTCCACATAAAGCCCCCCTGCTTTGTGGGAGGGATCCCACAGATTGCCTTGTGGGTGAGAATCTTATGATATGCTACACAATAAGAACTAGAAGCTGGTGAGGGGCCTGGAGCACAGCCCTATGAGGAGAGGCTGAGGGAGCTGGGGGTGTGCAGCCTGCAGAAGAGGAGGCTCAGGACAGACCTCATTGCTGTCTGCAGCTACCTGAAGGGAGGTTGTAGCCAGGTGGGGTTGGTCTCTTCTCAACAGCAACAGGACAAGGGGACACAGTCTCAAGTTGTGCCAGGGGAGGTCTAGGCTGGATGTTAGGAGGGAGTTGTTGGCAGAGAGAGTGATTGGCATTGGAATGGGCTGCCCAGGGAGGTGGTGTAGTCATTGTCCCTGGAGGTGTTGAAGCAAAGCCTGGATGAGGCACTTAGTGCCATGGTCTGGTTGACTGGCTAGGGCTGGGTGCTAGGTTGGGCTGGATGAGCTTGGAGGTCTCTTCCATCCTGGTTGATTTTATGATTCTATTGATTCTAGATGACATTTAATGCTTCCTTTTAATTGGGAGTAAACATTTTCTTCCTCTTGGGTTGCCTGGAGAGTAACAAACTGCACCTGTATATAAGGAGAACACACAACTCTCCTCAAAGACCTGCCTGGCTGGGGAATAGTCTTAAAGATGAGCTGAGGGTGAGTTTCTTGATTTACAATCCCATGGCAGACCAAGTCTTTGTCTAATACAAACATCATAAAAATGTGGCAGCCTCGCTCCTAGCCTTTGTATGCTTAGCACTGCTGTCCTTGGGAGCATTTCAAAGGGGAAACCTTGGCATTTCCTGCAAGGAAGTGCAATTACTGATTAGCTTGAAGAGGACTTCAGCCTAATCTTTCTGCCTTCTTCCATGCTGAAAAGCCTCTAGTGAGTTAGTGCCTCACAAACAAGTCTTGCAAGCAATTTATCTCTTTCTTAAAGCTCTTCATGGTTTAGTGTAGCTGCTATTTGTATTCCAATTAATTATTGGCAGAAGTAATTACATGGGGGTGAGGCACAATTAGGATCAGCCTATAACTGTGTTTAAAAGGGATAGGGACGCTTTCATGGGTAGTTTCCATGCTAGATGAGACTGTCCAGTCTCTCCAGCTGTAGCCACATTATTTCTCCTGTGCATGAGGTCTCTCACTGGGGAGTGTTATTGCTTTCTGCCTTCCAGAGAGTGTGCTGCCTTCCTGTTGTCTGAGCAGGTCAAGGCAGGGAGAGACAAACAGCTGTCAAGATCAAAGGAGCCAAGCACTCTCTTTATAAACTAAGCAGAAAGTAGCAAATGAGACCTCATCCTTGGTGTCTTCACCTACTCCTTGAGTACTGTGTCCAGTTTTGGGCTCCTCAATTTAAGAGAGATGTTGAGATGCTGCAATACATCCAGAGAATGGCATTGAAGCTGGTGAGGGGCCTGGAGCACAGCCCTGTGAGGAGAGGCTGAGGGAGCTGGGGGTGTGCAGCCTGCAGAAGAGGAGGCTCAGGGCAGAGCTCATTGCTGTCTACAACTACCTGAAGGGAGGCTGTAGCCAGGTGGGGTTGGGCTTCTCTCAACAGCAACAGGACGAGGGGACACAGTCTCAAGTTGTGCTGGGGGAGGTCTAGGCTGGATGTTAGGAGGAAGTTGTTGGCAGAGAGAGTGATTGGCATTGGAATGGGCTGCCCAGGGAGGTGGTGGAGTTGCCATCCCTGGAGGTGTTCAAGCAAGGCCTGGCTGGGGCACTTAGCACCATGGTCTGGTTGATTGGATAGGGCTGGGTGCTAGGTTGGACTGGCTGAGCTTGGAGGTCTCTTCCAACCTGGTTGATTCTACATGTCTCTGGCTGCTATCTAACAGGAGCTTCTGGCAATGTTTATGCCCAGAGGGCTCCCATTTGTGTCCCTGCAGCAGTATCTTACTTTCTAAATGGAAACCCAACCACTTAAACCTGCCACAGCTAGAGAGGCAGTGAAGAGTGAGACCTGGCTTTGTGCTAGGCATCCAGTGTCAGGGCTGCTTCAAAAAACTCAAGTGAAGCATTTCAGTTTGTCAGAGAGCAGGTGATTTGGTGCCCTTTTGGTATGTTGGTGTCATTCCTGGCTCCTCTGTTAGGAGATAATTGTGTGTTCAAAGCATTGTGCAATCCTCTGGAGCCAGCCCAGGCCTTGGGTAAGTGCCTGCTTTGGACATGTTTTCCTAATCCATGGGTTTGTGAATGAGGAAGGGAGGGTAAAAATCACAGCAACTCTGTCATGTAACATGGCTGGATCTATTAGCAACTCCTCTGAACTTAACCCTCGGGACCTCTTTATCCTTCCAAGCCCTATTTGCAGCTCTCCTCTAAATGCAGCATGAGGCCAGCATGCTGCCTTTGGGCTACGGTGGTCAGTTTGGCTCTGTGCCACTGGCATCTTAGAACAAGGTGAGGTGAGGTTTGGATCAAGCAGGGAATTTGGGTGGTACCTAAGCTATGAAGGCTCCCCTGAGGGCTTGCAGCTTCATGGATAATTGCTGGCTGTGCTCAGCTGCTGCTCCTCCTGAAGCTTCTCAGGATTTTGGCACTTCAGACCTTGAATGCAGGGGCCTGTGGGAGTTGGACAGCCTCAGGAGGCACTAATAGAGGTGCTAAGGTTAGCTTCAGGGCTCAAGCCTGGCTGCAGTGGAGCAGGAGAGTGTTTGCCGAGGGCTGGCAGATGCTGCTCTGTCAGCACTGCCTGGTGTCTGTGCTCTCTTTGCTTGGAGCATTTACCCTGGAGGAGAGTTGGGGGTGGGGGTGCCTGCTGCTCCTGGGGCTGCAGTGGCTTCCTGAATGGGTGATGGCTTAAACTGGTATTCAGTGCCTGCTGGGGCTCTTTGGCTGCTGCTCCTGGGGCTGCAGTGGCTTCCTGAATGGGTGATGGCTTAAACTGGTATTCAGTGCCTGCTGGGGCTCTTCAGCTGAGCTCTTTAAAGCAAGACTCTTGCACAGATTTGGTGTGAAAGACTTTAGAAAGCAGTCCAGATGCCTCAAGGGAGGGCTTTAACTCCCCTTTCCACACACGAGGGGCTTGCCTCATTCGTAGCCTGCACTAACTGGGGGAGTGGTTGGGACATACATCAGTGATAAAGATACCCTGTGTGGAGCATCCTTGTCTGAGTGGGGAGCTGGCACTCACATCCAGGAGGGTGAGCATGCTGGTGAAGCCATGTTTCAGTACTCTTGACTGTGAGAAGAGGGCCAATCTGCTACACAGAACTGCAGTGCTTTAGTGGTTTCCTTTAAAACTTTGCCCAAGTCGTACATGCTCTTGGGTTTACAGAGGTTTCATTCTGGATCAGAGGCAGTCTGCAAAGAGTGTGCTGTTCTCAAGCAGAAACCTACAGAATCACAGGATGGTGGGGGTTTCAAGGGACCTCCTGAGATCATCTAGTGCAGCCCCCTAAAGCAGGGTTACCCAGAGCAGGTTGCCCATGACAGTGTCCAGGTGGGTTTTGAATCTCTCCAGAGAACAAGATTCTACAACCACTCTGTGCATCCTGTCCAGTGCTCCAGCATCCTCACAGGGTTCCTTATATTCAGGTGGAACTTTCTGTGTTCCAATTTTTGCCGACTGCTTCTTTTTCTGTCTCTGGGCACCACTGAAAGGAGTGCATGAGAGACCCACTGGAAGTTGAAGGCTGGGTTGTACAGTGATGGGAGTGAGTCAGGAGAAACTGGAACAAGGTCTCCATGTGTTGTGGTAGGCCTGATAGGCCCAAAATAGGCTTCCACATGTCCTGCCTTGCCTGGGCCTGTTTTTCTGCTCCACCAGAGAGGCAAGCGTGGGAAATGGACACTAAAGAACCTGGAGCCATAGAGTGTGGCCTGCCCAGGGTCCTGTGGTGTAAGGTGCACACACTCAGCTTGTGCCTGCCTAGTGCAAGGCCTGTGCTCTTCCCAGATTAGGGAAAAGTGAGCCTGTGGCTTTGCCTAATGTGGTAAGGTTTGGCTAACTGCCATCCTGATTGGCTATTCTGTGTCCAAAGGGCAATTATCCTCAGCTCACATTGATAAAAGGAGATATGCAGGTGAACAACCTGCTTTGCTTCACTGCTTTGCTTGCCTGCTCTGTGCCTGCTCTCTCTGCTGTGCCCAGCCCTGCTGCTATTGCACACTGCCTTATTGCTTGCCTGCTAAACTCCACTGCTGTGAGTTACCAGCAGCAGACCCTGGATGTCTGCAGGCGATCAGCCTGTGTGGCCAGCGTGACATGGTGCTGAGACTGCACAACATCTGCCTGCTGCACCTGAAGGTCCTGCCTAGAATTCCTGGGCATACACACAGATGGTCCAGAAGAAGCCAGGAGACAAGGGCAGAGATTGTCTGCATCCTTCCCCCGAAGCCAGGAAGCTTCAAGCCTCAACGTCCAACAAGACAGAGTCCCCTGAAAGCATCTGGGCACTGTCTGGACTGTGGCTAACCCTGCAAGGGTAATAATAATAATCTGTGAGTAAATGCTTTAATGCCTCTTTGTAATTCTCTACTGCCTTCTGCCATAGAGCAGAAAGAGCTCCTTGAGCCCAGCTACTGGGCAAGCAGCATATTGACTGCAAGCAGCATTGACCACAGGAATAGTCTCTTCCAGTTCAATTAATGTTGATACATTTTGCTGGTTATTCCTAGATCTGGATATTATCCACAGAATGTTTCCATGACAGTGTAAGAACTGAAGCATTATTAAAAGGAGTGGTTGGGGGTGGGGAGAGTTCTGAATAGCAAAACTAATAAACAATATTAATGCTGGAAAATATCATCTCGCATCAATTAATTTCCCCTCCCCAACACCACACCAGCCCTTCAGTGAGAGAGAATGAGATGTCTCATCAGCCCAGCAGCTGAGTCGCAGCTAGGGTGCTATCAAAAGGGGCTCTGTTCCTGGTTTTCTATATGTATTTTTGTTATTTTCTGTCATTCTGTGATTCTAAGACTTTTTCTGAGAGGGCCAGCATGGTCTGAGTCCTTGATTTCATAACACAAGACATGTCTCTTGCATTACAGCCCTAGTGGCTTTTGGTAGGAGATGCCATTGGTCTGGGTGGAGGTTACATTGATATGGGTCATGCTGATGATTGGGCAGTTGCAGGAGGTGCTAAGAAATCCTGAGTTCTGGCCTGGCCTAAAGCAAATGGCATCAACTGTACGAGGTGATACGAAAAGCTGTGTTTAAGCCACCGAGTCCTGGTGCCCAGGATGAAATTGTAAAAGTATTTGCTCCTGCTGCATGCAAAGAACAATTTGGTTTGGCTGCCTCTTTGGAACTGGCCTTTAAATTAGTGTTTCCTCCTAGTGTTTATCCCAAATGCCTCTTAGCACTTTGGTTGTTTCCATTTTCCCTGCCTTCATAAAATCCATCTGAAAACATTTGACAAAAACACTGACCTCCTCCCTTCAGCTTAAGCCTCTTATGCCACTTGATCAGCAACTGCTGCATATTAAAATCTCCCATTTATTTATGGATTTTGTTTTTGTCTTGGGTTAGTTTGGTTTTATTTTCTTTTTGTGTGCTCCCTTTAATTGATACAATGGGGGCAGGCTTTTCCCAGCTCTCTGAATTCAGCATGATCAGACTGAGCATCAATTTGGCCCCTGCTAAATCTAGTCTCTTGGGCCAGAGGAGGTCCTCTCTAGGTGGCTTTTCAGAGCACATTCAGGCATTGGTTTCAGGGAAGCAGTCTGGAAACCGGAGCTTATCTTACCCAAAGAGGACAATGCAGTGTGAGGTGATGAGATGCTGAAGGTTTGCTGAAAGCTAGAGGGTGGGTGGTTTTCTGGGAGAGCAGAAGGGAGAGTGTCTCTGTGTGTGCCAGCCCAGGGTGCCCCCACCTTGCTGGGAAGATGTATATATTTTCCTGGGCTGCCTGGTGAGGCTGGAGAATGTCTCTCTCTTTAACTCCTTCCCAATGACACATACAGAAATGTGGGAGCATTCTCATGGAGCAAGGCTTTTATTGTTGTTATTATTTGCAATGTGGTAACTCACTGGAGTGCAGAAAATGCTGCTGCTGGAAGTGATTGCAGTTGAAGCCCTTAATGCTGTTCTGTGCTTGTAACACTGATTCGTGTTAGCTTGTTCTGAAGCTTAATGGGAGTCTTCTGTGAATGTATCTGAGAAACCATCAAATCTTCTTGGAGCTAAAAGTCAAGCAAGCTCTTTGGAGAGCAGTTTGATTGCTTCTAATCCCAGCCTTAATACTCTTCCCTCATTAAGGTAACCTTGCCAAGAGCTGAGACAGATCCTGGAGGTGTTCATCTCAGGAGCCCAATCAACATGAGAGGTTGCACCACCACCTGAAGCTTTGCCAAGCTGGCATGCAAACTATTGTTTGTGGCATACTTATGGTGTAGAAAAGTAGAAACAGTTACTTGATCTCAATTTCTGACTGCACATGGGAGCTATTCAGAGAGGAGGAGGAACAGGATCTTGCCAGCTTGCAGATGGAAACTGTAAGATGCTGCTTGTGTGCCCCACTCTGGCAGCCTCTGGGCTGAATAAGTATTTGTGCCATTACTTCCAGAGACAGATGAGTGATTTGGGAAGGGACACCTTCAGGGATAGCCTCAGGCTGCGCTGGGGGAAGTATAGGCTTGAGGTGAGGAGAAAGTTCTTCCCTGAGAGAGTCATTGGCTACTGGAATGGGCTGCCCAGGGAGGTGGTGGAGTCGCCGTCCCTGGAGCTGTTCAAGGCAGGATTGGACGTGGCACTTGGTGCCATGGTCTAGCCTTGAGCTCTGTGGTGAAGGGTTGGACTTGATGATCTGTGAGGTCTCTTCCAACCTTGGTGATACTGTGTGATACCTTCACCACGAGGCCCCCTCTGTGCAGAAGCCTTGAGGAACCCTCTGCTCCCTGATAAGGCACAGTGTTTGCAGGGGAGCTGCTGGCATTTCTGAGCATCACAACCATGTGCCCAGCACGTCTGTGATCACCTTGGGACTCCCAGAGCCACACGGTTAGTAGGCCACTTTTGTCGTGTGGCCTCAGGGATGTTTATAAGGCTTTCCAGATAAGTCAGAAGAGAAGATCCCTGCTCCAAATGAGCATGCTGCCTAGAGTAGAGACAGTTATAGGGGATAAACATAAAAGGAAACTCAAAGCATTAAAATTCAAAGGTCTGGGCTAAAGAAGGGAGACAACAAACCATGGGTGGAAGTCGAAGGCCTTAGTACAACAGGGAGTTACACTGGTAAGAAAATGGATAAAGTGTTAAAAGGAGTGGTAAAAATGGTAAGAATCTGTTCCAGCTGAAAACAAAGGAAGAGAAGGCTCTTGTGAGTAGTCTTCTCCCTTTTCCCAGATTTTAAAATGCTGGCTAAAACCAAACTAATTCAGGTGGTTAAAACATGGAAATGTAGAATGTGGCATTTAAATGCAACCAATTTTTCTCTTATCAGTTTTTAATGTTTAAAACATTAGGCCATCTTGTGTGTTGTTGCTCTCTCATGATGTGCCAGGAGTGGCGTTTGAGCTCGAGTTTCCGCAAGGAAAGCAAGAGCAGACGTAGCAGTGAACTGTTGGTGCTGTGGAAGTCACTCGTGTATAACCTGACTGGTTTCACAGGAGATCAAATCCACCCTTGGCTGTTGTTGCCCCTGCCAAAAGCAGCTGTCCGGTAAATACAGTGTAGCTATAGCGCCAGTGCCCCGGGGCGATGGCCAGGGTTAAGCCACCGCATCCTTTCCCATCTTGTACCCTCTGCTTTAGTGGACATCTAGGTCTGGGTACAGGAGGAAGCCCATGAATGTGGAATCATTGATGTTGTCAGCATAGACACCATTGTTCTCTCCATCTCCGTACACCTGAAGCCAGACCTCATCCCCAGAGTTGAGGTGCAGCAAGACAGAGCCACTAGCTTGGTCAACGTTGTTCTTTTGGAACTGGTCATAGGTGAAGATCACTGCCTTGTCCTTCTTGTAGAGGCTGACTTTGACGTCGGACAGGTAGACTGTCAGGTGGTAGGCAAAGTAGTACGTGCCAGAGATGCTGCAGACAAACTTGCCAGTGCTGGCATCATAGTGGTTCTGCTCGTTGTAGAAGATCTTGCTGAAGCGGATGGGGACGTTGGAGGGGGGAGCTCGCTCCGTCAGCCCCACGCTGAACGCAGAGCGGTGGACAAAGGAACCTTCGCCCTTCTCCCCCTTCTGCCCTGGCTGTCCAGGAAATCCTCTTGGCCCTTCACGCCCTGCAATTCCTATTTCGCCTTGGTCGCCTTTGGGACCTTGCGGACCTGGGGGACAGAGTGGGGACATGGACTTGTTTTTGCACTGTGCTGCAGACACTACCCGCTGGCCCGAAAGGCAGAGAGGGCTGTGTCATGGTGATCTGCCCAGCAGCATGGAGCTGAGGAAAGGCTGGATGACCTCAACAGCCCCCACGAGCTGAGTCAGTGAGTGGAAAGCCCACTCACTCCCCCCAGCTCCATGCACAGCTGAGAAGAGCAGCATGTCTGAAAAAAACATCATTAATAGAAAAACAACTTCCAACTCAAGCTCTTTGGCTTCACTTGTGAAATCTCCATCCCTGGAGATACCCAAAAGCCATCTGAACAAAGATCAATCACAGACGCAGCAAACACAGGACCCGCCAGGCCTGGGCCTCAGGGCTGTGGATGCCCAGCACCAATACATCCCTTGTTCTTCACTAACCTTCTTCTCCTTTCTCTCCCTTTAGTCCATCTCTTCCATCTTTCCCATCCCGTCCAGGGGCCCCATTGTGGCCAGGGTGGCCAGGAGCTCCTCCCATCCAGTTGGCACATGGTGTTTTGGGGTCGGGCTGGACCTCCGGGTCAGCAGCCTGTGTGCAATGGGTGGCCAGCAGCAGCAGGGAGCAAAGGAAGAAGCCTGCTGAGCTCCTCATCATTGCTTCCTGAAATGGACAATTGGTTTAACTTTAAAGCCTACCAGGAAAAAAAACAAAAGAATAGAAAAAGAAAATGAGCAACCTCCACCCATGAATAATCGAGAGGCACAGAAGACTCCAGTTTGAATCAACCTATCTGAAGGAAAGCAGTTCTGCTCACCCTGAGGGCCCCTCCATGTCCAGCAAGGTGCTGATGTGAGCCCCATAAGCCAAGCTGGGGTGAGGCCCTTGGAAGCTGCATGAACCTCAGCTGGGGAGGGCATCCAGCATGGAGAGGAGCAAACACCAGCTACAGCCCAGGCACTCACGTGCTCTTTACACAAGAACAGATGTAGCCTGGCATCAAGTAGAGAGATGCCAGAGTGTCTGTGGCTGATTTCCTCTCAAAGCTCTGCTCAGTTGTCCTCAATACGCTCTACTTTGACACACAGCAAACTGCTGGCTAAGCTGTCAGCCCACGGCTTGGATGGCAACACTCTGTGCTGGGTGAGGAACTGGCTGGAGGGCTGAGCCCAGAGAGTGGTGGTGAATGGTGCCACATCCAGCTGGCAGCTGTCACTAGTGGTGTCCCTCAGGGATCAGTGCTGGGCCCCATCCTCTTTAACATCTTCATAGATGATCTGGACGAGGGCATGGAGTCAGTCATCAGCAAGTTTGCAGATGACACCAAGCTGGGGGCTGATGTGGCTGGGTTGGAGGGCAGAAGGGCTCTGCAGCGGGACCTTGACTGCCTGGACAGATGGGCAGAGCCCAAGGGGATGGTGTTCAATAAGTCCAAGTGCCAGGGGCTGCATTTTGGCCACAACAACCCCATGCAGAGCTACAGGCTGGGGTCGGAGTGGCTG